>CM065731.1:69575725-69583225 GCA_033310375.1 Conus canariensis | reverse complement strand
AACAGGTATCAACGCTTTCTGTCCAAACAGTCCACTTCCTCCTCCAGCACCGGCAACTCGGAGCCAGCACAATTCCCAGCTGGGAACCAGAGGCCTGCTCTTAAGTAGGCGGCAATATCAATTAGCACTTGGCTAGTTCTGAACAATGGTTACTCGCATCTCATTTTACACCCTTACCTCCCCCCCCCTCCTTCGCCCAGTCTTCCCTCTCCTCTCTCCCTCCTCCTTCCACACTCTCAAAATCTCACCCTTGTCTGCTTGCAGCATCGTCAAGTTCAGTTGCGTAATCTTTTTTTCGTTGTTATGAAATTTTGTCCTGCTGAATTTTACTATCCTCTTTTCTTCTTTAACCCCTTTCCCTCCTCTCTCTCCTGACCCCCCCCCCCCCCCTCCCTTGTCTACTACACCCTATTTCATAAGTCAGGATTTGATTTGTTTTGTTTTGTTTTAATCTGGGGACGAGGGGATTGTCTGAATACCTCTTGCTCCTTTGCTTGCTTTTGTTTTGTTGCAATCTTCTTTGACTAGTTAATTTTTGCTTTGTTTTATGCCTACTTTCATTTAATTACCCCTTCTACCCCACAGACATATATGTTTCCTTGGCAGGCTTTTGGGGCCCCCATTTCCTTTGACTAGAGTTTTTTTTTTTTATGTCATATGTTTGACCCCTTGATTCATTTTCATTTTCTTACTTTTGGGTTTAGGCCCCAATTTTAACAATGCTGTTTTAGCTTTTCAGGTCTGATTTGGATTTTCACCCCGTTTCCCTTCAGCTTGGGGTTTGTGGTTTACACCTCACTTTTTCTTACATGGCTTTGGCTTTTTCTCCACATGACCGGCTCTTTTAAGTTTAAGTTTTGTCCCCCACTTTCCTGTGATTGACTTCTTTATGTCTTGTTCCTTTGTTTTTTGCCTCTGGCTGCTTTCGTTTGACTGCCCTTACACCTCCCCCGCCTTCCCTCGACACACTTTGTCTTGATTCACTTTGACTTTTTGTATTTCTTCTTGCCATGCTTTCTCTTGACTGATTTCTGATTTTATGAGATTTTGATACAATGGTACGGCACAATCTATCTTGCCTTTTTTTTCATTGGCTTTAGATTGGCCTTGCCTTCTCCTGACTGGTTGAGGTCTTTTTATGTTGATGTTCGCACACTTTCTCTGGCTGAATGTTCCCATACTTTCTCTGGCTGGATGTTCGCACACTTTCTCTGGCTTAGTTTTGGCTTTTTTGATCCATTTTCCTGTGGCTGGCTATGGGTAAACTGGTTTTGATATTGGTTCACTTTCTTTCGACTGGATTTTTCTCTAATTTTCTCACTTACTCTGCATGTCTCAGAATTTTTTTTTTAAATTTACCCCCTCCCCCATTATTTAGATATTATTTGGTTTATGCCCTACACTCTCCTCCCTTCCCAAAACACACACACACACACACACACACACACACACACACACACACACACACACACTTTGGAGGGCGAGTCTCCACTTTTTGCGTTTTTATTTCAGCTGCATTTGGCTTTGTCCCATGCAATGAATGTGGCAAACAGCCCATACATCAGCTACAACAAACAATCTGTTGAGACCATCAGCTCACACAACACAATGCAATAGAATTCAGATAACTGCATTAAAAGAAACGATGCAATTTGAAACATTGTTTGTATTTAACTGAATGAACTCAATGAACATAAAATAAGGTGAATAATACAATACTTTGTACAACAATTTGGTAAGAGTAAATCATATGGAATAACAATACAATGCGATGCAATGCAGTTATATACAATAACAAACAGTAAAACACAATGTTCTCATATCCCTTATGAACAGCGTCCACAGACCATACTGATTTTTTCCAAAAGGTACCAGGGATATTCTTTCTCCAGATACACGGGTGGTTTGCGGACAGATGAAACATGATCAGCTGTCCATCAGGCATAACTGTCGTCATCACTTATGCCTCGGGACGTCATGGCCGGAAATGGTGCACGTGCTTGTTTCACGAGGGATCGGTTCATTATCTTCATTGCCGAGCAACGAGACGCGGAGGGAGTGGGGTGGGGGTGTCAGTGGGTTGGGTGGGCGAGTGGTTGCGGAACATTTGCACGGTCTGTTGAGCACACGACAGGCACGGGGCTTACAGAACACATAATTGGAGAAAGGCAATAAATCAATATTTATAGAAGCAGATTATGAGAAGAGAGAGAAGGAGAGAGAGAGAGAGAGAGAGAGTGTGTGTGTGTGTGTGTGTGTGTGTATGAGCAAACACACATATGCAGATTCGCACATACATGTGCATATGTATGTATGTATATATGTATACATATATAGATATGATATATATATATATATATATATATATGAGTGTGTGTGTGTGTGTGTGTGTGTGTGTGTGTGTGTGTGTGTGTGTGTGTGTGTTAAGGCTTGGATTACAAGGTTTTTCAACCTCCCCCATATTCCCTCTTTTTTTTTAAATTCTGGACGCCATTTAAAACTAAACAAGAAATGGAGATTCTCTTTTCCAGGTGAACTGATCACTGATCAGTCCGAAAAGTAAAACTAAAATATGAACAAATAAAAATCATGTTAGGCAGAGAATAGAGACTACTTCAAGTATGCGTGCATTCACTGCGCTTACACACACACACACACACACACACACACACACACACACACACACACACACACACACACACGCACGCACGGACGCATGCACGCACGCACGCACCCGCACGCACGCACAACCAGCTGGACAGACATCTGTAAAGATCAAAATTGTATTCATTGGCTGTTATTTGGGGGGAGGGAGTTGTGGTCGTGGGTGGAGGGGGGTAGAGACTATGGGTTGAAAAGAGCTACCTGCTTCTTCATGTGCTTTTTCTTTCTGTTATATCCATTCCAATTTTTCTCATATGTTTTATTTTAATCATCATTATTAGAGTCCTTTTCTTTCTATTTGCTTTGTTTATACTTCTGTCCTTTTTTCCCTCATGTTTTCTCCTCTCGCTGTCATTTTCATGAGGAAACTACGCAGTGAGTCTTGAACCAATATTGATCAGACATTGGAGAAGAGCACTTCTCTACCGTAATTTTAATGTTCGCAAATGACCGGTCTAAAATTGACATCATAATCGTTCTCTTTCACAGTGCTGTTTGTTTACGAACAGCAATCACGGGGAATACCATTCTGCGATGAGGATCAACAAGATCACGCTAAAACCAGTGAACCATGTTTGATAGCATTGGCTGAAAAGATGGAATATGGCCCTAAAACGAATTCATTAAAGGTTAAATCGATCTGTGGTAAGTATCAGGTTCAAAAAGGTTAAATCGATCTGTTGTAAGTGTCAGGTTCAAAAAGGTTAAATCGATCTGCGGTAAGTGTCAGGTTCAAAAAGGTTAAATCGATCTGTGGTAAGTGTCAGGTTCAAAAAGGTTAAATCGATCTGTTGTAAGTGTCAGGTTCAAAAAGGTTAAATCGATCTGTGGTAAGTGTCAGGTTCAAAAAGGTTAAATCGATCTGTGGTAAGTGTCAGGTTCAAAAAGGTTCAATCGATCTGTGGTGTCAGGTTCAAAAAGGTTAAATCGATCTGTGGTAAGTGTCAGGTTCAAAAACAAATCTAGGATGGGTTTGATCCTGGCACAGGTCTGCGCTCTTTCCTCTTCTGAGGGTTCCCCTTATCTTATGTCTGAAGATGACGTAATGCGCCCATGCATATGGTGCATTTGTGTTTTGTGTGTGTGTGTGTGTGTGTGTGTGTGTGTGTGTGTGTGTGTGTGTGTGTGCGCGCGCGCGCGCGCCCCGCGCGTGCGTGCGTGTGCGTGCGTGCGTGCGTGCGTGTGTGTGTGTGAGAGAGAGAGAGAGAGAGAGAGAGTGTGTGTGTTTGTGTGTGTGTGTGTGTGTGTGTGTGTGTGTGTGTGGTGTGTGTGTGTGTGTGTGAATTTTTCTTGTCCTCGGCGACCCTGTGCTCTGTTTCAGTGTTCGTGATCAGTTAATATTAGGATGTTATCAGCAGTCACGAACTGTGGTGTGAGAGGTGTGCAGGTGATAAACAGCTTCATCACTTCGCCTCCCCTCCTGAAGTTGACGGTCTGGTATCACGCACACAGCAATGCACTGCACTGATTCTTGATGACCCACAACAGTCTGCAACAAAATGATGATAAGACTGACGCAGGATGGCTTGTCCAAAGAAGTCACTCGATCATCCTTCTCTTCCACATTCTGAAACAATTCACAACACGTCTGTCTCCTTCACCATTCCCGTCACAGTCTGGGTTCACCCTGGATTAAACATTTTCTTTCCAAGAGTATGTCTCTAATATTTGTACACCCGCCTATCTTGAGCTGAACAAATAAGGTTTGTTCGCCTCTATGTCTTCACCAAGATTTTGATTTTTGTATTTGTATTTCTGATTTAGTATGCTAGAAAAAAAGGAAGCTGGGGAGGGGGGCCTGAGGGGGTGGGGGTGGGGGAGAGGTCAGTGCAAGCCAACAATTTGTTCGTCGTGAAGACATCAGCTCGGATAAGATTTACACACAGGGAAACAAAAGCTGGGTGAGGGAGAGAGTGAAGACAAGGCGGCGAAAAAGAGGGCGTCGCAGAGTCATTATTAAACCTTTCGCAGGCGGTATATTGGGACGATTTCAGCCTGGTTTTGAAAAAAGAGACCAGTTGTATCGCAAGCCCAAAGCTGAATTTCATCTGATCTGATCTGATCATCCCCTGGCCAAGACATAACTGTAGAACCCGGTAAATGTGTCGGTCTATCCTTGCGAGTAGCTAGAGATCAACCGTCTATAATACTATGATATTTTCACACTAAACTCGCAAAACAAAAGCCATGGTAAAAGATTTGTTTTTTATCGATATATTCAAAAGCAGATTGAGGTGTAAGGTGTGAGAATGAAAACCGAAAAAACAGGCAACTTACACCTGACAACTGAGTCTCACCGAAAATGAATCCTGTTCATCACTCGGGCGATGCAAGTGCTCAACGCTCAGACATTTTCGTTGTGGGAGTATTACTGTGTGACATGCCTTCTGAGAAACAAGTTTGAAATACTAATTGCCATTTTTGTTTGCATCTCTGTAGTATGTGTGTTTTACCCGGAAACATGCAAGCCAGGGTGTAAAGTAACGTTTATTTTATACATAATAAGTTACAGATAAGCATATTTACAGCAGGTGTGTGTAAGATGTTAAAAACAACAGATATAAACAGAACCCGTATGTCACAAAACTCCTTAAATCGTAGCCATTGTTCTCAGATGACAGCATTCCCGTATCGGTTGCGATCTGTGAAAATTTGTTTGCGGCATGTTTCAAATCTGTGCCTGTTTTGTTGATTAAACTATCGTCATTTTACACTTTGTTTCGTGTATCTATTTATGTTTTGGCTTGTTTTAAGTAACGCTGTAGCATGTGTCAATCATTGCTTCCCTTTGGATACGTTGTCGTATGACATTGATCGTGCAGTGCCGGACTGCCGAGTTTTGTACGCTGTCTGAATGTTGCACACATTATTTCGAATATCCTCTCATCCAGATTGACCAGCATCCAAAAGCCAAAGATTTAGAAGTGAAGGAGGAGGAAACAACTGAACAATCAACGTAGGGTTTTCTTGCTTTGGATATGTACCTCTTGTACACAAGATTCTGCCCTACATTGTCTACACCCAGAACAGAGGTTATTGAAGCATCACTGAAGACGTCCGGACAATCTTACTCCATCTGTGGAGGTTCCGCGGAGGACATCTGCAGCACAGGCTTGTCCATAGCGTTGTCTCCCAATGCTTCTCTTTGTCCTTTCTTTGTTCTCTTCGCACTGTGCCCTGCGATGTGACTGCTTCAAAGGGTTCGTGAAGAAGAGATCAGAGTTATCTCCCATGTCTCTGTGTGTCGCCTTAAGAAAGGGATCGTGTTAGGAAATACCCGTCTCTGGAGGACTGTAACAGTTTCAGTTGTGCTCTGTGATTAGGTTTTGGAAATGATTCATTGCTGAATGGTTACATGTCCTTTTTTTATCTCACTACCTTTCGGGTTAGCGTCCCTTGTTGTTGGCCTCTTTGCACCACGTTTCTACATTTTTTTTTTCAAAATTCTGATGTTAAGACTAATTTCGATCCAATATTTTATTCGATGGTTCCTCTTTCAGCCATAGCCATTTGCCGATGACTGTCTCTGTTACAGTCGTGTTCCTAGTGTGCAGAAGATCTGAAGATATTACTGGGAGTTGGAATTGTTTTCTTACGTGGTAGTGCTCATTAGCCGGCCATCAGGGGTCAGTAGTGAACCTGATGAGCCGTTTACAAATCGAAACATTCATTTCTCACAGCGATCATATATGCTAACATGTTGGATGAATAACTGATTTACAGACAATCCGCTGGACGAAACGTTTTGCTTGTGTCCTGTTTTCTTCAGTGCGGTTGTGTCCCATTGGGTAGTAAATTGGCGTCGGATCGGGTGCTGAGTTTAATTCTACTTATTTCCTGAAACTGAAAATATCGCATACCAGGTCTGGTCACACACACACAACACACCACACACACACACACACACACACACACACACATACATGCACGCAAGCACGCACGCATTCACGCACGCACGTTCGTACGCACGCACGCACGCAAACACACACACCACACACGCACCACACACACACACACACACACACACACACACACACACACACCACACACACACACACGCAGCACACACCACGACACACACACACCACACACACACACACACACACACACACACACACACACACACACACACCACACACACACACACACACACACACACACACACACACACACACACACACACACACACATGTGCGCGTGCAAGGTTGCGTAACGAAAAATCGAGATTGGGAATTAGATACATGTAGGGATTGATAGTTTGCATTTTCATCCAGGTTTTTTGTTCGTTTGTTTTATTTTTTCGTGCCCCATGTTTTGTAAACGGCATTTCATTGATTATTCAAGTGGTAAGTGCTTATAAAAACCAGTTATCATCATCATCATCATCATCATCATCATCATCATCATCATTAAATTGTTCAATGATCATTCGTATTATCATCACCATCTTTATCACCATTTATTCTTATCCCAGAAACACATCATTCACGTGTTTAAAATTTGGGGTGAATTTGGAATTCCTCTATCACTCTGTGTAAGTCGTGTTTGATTTTATTTGTGTGTGTGTGTGTGTGTGTGTGTGTGTGTGTGTGTGTGTGTGTGTGTGTGTGTGTGTGTGTGCGTGCGTGCGTGCGTGCGTGTGTGTCTGGTGTATTATATATATATATATATATATATATATATGTGTGTGTGTGTGTGTGTGTGTGTGTGTGTGTGTGTGTGTGTGTGTGTGTAATTGGGGTTTTTTTTCTTTGGATAATCTTATCTGAAAGGTGAAGGCCCTCCAACAGGAAAGACCCTCACTCCAGCATGATTAAAAAGTGTGAGTGCGCCTAC
>CM065731.1:69568225-69570725 GCA_033310375.1 Conus canariensis | reverse complement strand
ATCGCTAAATCAGGCCACAAAGACAGTCGTTGTCATGGGGAACTCAGCAACTTTCCCCCATAATAACCATTTAGAGAATCGTTAAATCAGGCCACACAGATAATCATTGTCATGAACAATTCAGCAATTTATTTTCGTCGACAACAATTCAGAAGACTGGTACATCACGTCACACAGATATCATAATTGTAAAGAATTCAACAACCTGGGGTGGGTTTGTGTTTTTTGGGGTTTTTTCTCTTTTTTTTCTTTTTTCTTTTTTTTTTTTTTTTTTTGTTAACAACTTATTCAAAGGATTGCTCGGTCACACACATTGGTAGTCTTTGTCATTAAGAATTCAACAATTTGTTTTTCCCTTAAAAACAATTCAGAGAATTGGTATGTCACGTCGACAGATTATCATTGTTGTGAAGAATTTGACAGTCTGCTTTCCCTTAACAATCACTGTTGAGTCAAGTTACACAGATAATTATTGTCATGAAGAGTTGAAGAATTTTTTTTATCCCACAATAACAATTCAGAGGACTGCTAAGTTATGTCACCCAGACCATCGTTGCCATGAAGAGAACAGGAATTGTATTTTCCCTTAATAACAATTCAGAGGACTGGTGCATCACGTCACACATATACCTACTGTCAGGAAGAATTATTCAATTTGTTTTTCCATTGATATCAATTTAGAGAATTGGTACGCCACGTCAGACAATCAATCATTGTCACAAAGAATTCAGCCGTTTTTGTCTCATAATGACAAGGTGAAGGATTGGCACGTCACGCGAGACAGTTAATCCTAGTTATGAAGGATTGAGCCATCTGTCTTCCGCCAGCCAACAAGGCTGTGGAACTGGCTCTGGAATGGACTGATCGATGGCAGGCGTCCATGACAGCCCATGTTGTCATTGCTACACCGTCATACTGTCCACTTGGCGATTTGTAGGGTCCGGCAATTCAGTCACTGATCCGCACGTCCACACGTTAATGGAAACATTGCTTCTATGAATCTATGTATGAATCAGCAGGTAGTGAATACATTTTTACAGTAGCATCAACTCTGTCATTTCTTCAACAAGTGCAGAAGTATTGTAAGCGTACACATAATGTCAATACAGTAGCATCAACTCTGTCATTTTTTTTCAACAAATGCAGAAGTATTGTAAGTGTACACATAATTTCAATGTACCACCTACCGCAAAACATTTCCGACGATGCATTCAAAACATGTCTGTATTTCACACATCCTGGTCTTCTCGAAGACTTGATTTCTGGCAGGTTTAAAAGATCCAGACAATGAAAGTTTTAAAAAAATGCAGGGTAAATATTTCCGAACTTATGTATCTCTCTGACTTTTTGTATCTTCAACGACACACTCAAAGACAACTAGGAAGGCTGTTGCATGCACACTTCTGAGACCGGAAAATGTGACAAAGATTATTTTGGCAGTCCATGTTTTATCTTTTCGATTCTTAATGTGATTGTTTAAAAAGATCACTCTTAAATGTCCTTAGTTTTCAACATGAAGTCGGTGACGCTTGAATAACAGAAGAAAATAGGTATGCTTTGACAGCGTTATCTGTGAGATATTACAGGACTGGATAAAATCGTATACGGACACTTACACACGCACGCAGATGGTGATACATACACATATAAGCACAGGCATGTGCTTACACACATACACACACATATACACAAGCGCACGCGCTCGTGTGCACACACACACATGCACACAGATACACAAGAGCGTGCACGTGTGCATTCTCCCATACACCACACACACACACACACACACACACAACACACACAAGCATGTGCACGCATGCATGCACACGCACACATACTCCCTTCCCCCAATACACACACACACACACACACACCACACACACACACACACACACACACTACACACAAGCATGCGCATACATGCACGCGCACACACATGCACACATACTCCCCTCCCACACCTACCATTAACTCAACACCTCTTCCCTTCCTCCTCACTCTTCACTTCCATCGCATCTCTTTGCCTCGCCACCAGCTCTCTCACCCCCTCCACACACACACACACACACACACACACACACACACACACAAAACAGACACACACACAACACACACACACACACACACACACACACCACACACATGCTCTCTCTCTCTCTCTCTCTCTCTCTCTCTCTCTCTCTCTCTCTCAAGTTTGTGGACTTAGTCCAGCTCTTTGCTTTGTGTGCCCAACACCAGTCCTGTGCGCAAAAGACTATGACAATGTTACCCAGTTACCATGCCACCAACCCACCACTACCCATCCCCACCCCCACCCTGTACCATAATTGGTTTCTCATCGTTCAACAAGTTCCCACTGTTAAAACCTTCCGATCCGCACGATGACGATGATCAACAGACCCCCCTGAAACAAGCACGTGCACCATTTCCGGCCATGACGTCCCGAGGCATAAGTGATGACGACAGTTATGCCTGATGGACAGCTGATCATGTTTCATCT
>CM065731.1:69530725-69560725 GCA_033310375.1 Conus canariensis | reverse complement strand
TGTTTATTTCTGATTTAAACGTCTGTTATGTCTAAAAATATCAAATTTCAATAATGATTAAACTGCGATGATGATGATGATGATGATGATGATGATGATGATGATGATGATGATCGATGATCATGATCATGATCATGATCATGATGATGGTCATGATCATGATGATGACTATCATCATCACTATCGCCAGTTTAACATCATCATCATCTTTGGCGTAATAAAGCGTTAGCAGGTGGGAGATCACAACAGGTAGCGCTGAGCAACGTCAGAGGGACTCAGCAGCTGTGCAGTGTCGTTTCTGTCAGGTGGCCTGATGACAACCTGATAGTGACAGCTCTCTGTGGACTGCCTGGGTGTGGTTGTGTGTGGGGGAATCTGACAGAAGTGGCCTTGACATAATGCAGATCAGAGGCACAGAGATAAGACAGCAAGATCAAATGAATAATAGAATTACAAAATGAGAGAGAGAGAGAAACTCAAACTCAAAATCAAATAGTTTAATTGCAAAGGCCACCGACCTATCTGCAATGACGTCAAGAACAAAAGTAGAACACTCACGCGCTCGGCGCATATACTGAAAATTATGAAAGGAAATATTTGCATAACAAAATGTTCAGAGAGAGAGAGAGAGAGGTATAATCGGTGATGAAATTTTTTGTCAATTCAAGACTGGCTGCAGCCAAGTCGATAATAGTTATTTTCAGTCTATTTCACTGATGACCATATCAGTGACCTTTCTGAGAAACATTTCACCATTCAATTGCGTTCATTCCTTCTGTTCCAAAACATTCGCGGGAGACCCAAAAACCAGTTTCACCCAGTTTGTATCAGTGAACTTTGTGTGTGTATGGTGAACCGATTTTCAATGCACGCATTCTGGCGGTTCTTCTTCTTCTTCTTCTTCTTCTCTCTCTCTCTCTCTCTCTCTCTCTCTCTCTCTCTCTCTCGCTCTCTCTCTCTCTCTTCTCTCTCTCTCTCTCTCTCTCTCTCTCTCTCTCTCTCTCTCTCTCTCTCTCTCTCTCTGGGAAGACGCCACACACATGACCCACAAAAACAGAACAAACAGAAATAGGCAGACAGACAGACAGAGAAGGACCAACGACTACAAGGGACCTTATGATAGAAAGGTCAACAGCTATAATGGATATAATAATAGAAAGACCCACCACCTCCACCTCCCCTAGAAATCCATAACGACGCCGACATTTCTTTCCCATGACCACAATCTAGGTGTACTTTTCCTCATCTCGCAGTCTGATCTTCTCTGACCCCTCATTGGTATTACTCTTGATCTTCTCTGACCCCTCAGTGGTATTACTCTCGATCTTCTCTGACCCCTCATTGATATTACTCTTGGTCTTCTCTGACCCCTCATTGATATTACTCTTGGTCTTCTCTGACCCCTCATTGATATTACTCTTGGTCTTCTCTGACCCCTCAGTGGTATTACTCTTGATCTTCTCTGACCCCTCAGTGGTATTGCTCTTGATCTTCTCTGACCCCTCAGTGGTATTACTCTACATCTTCTCTGATCCGTCAGTGGTATTACTCTACATCTTCTCTCACCCCTCAGTGGTATTGCTCTTGATCTTCTCTGACCACTAATTAGTATTACTCTCGATCTTCTCTGACCCGTCAGTGGTATTACTCTTCATGTTATCTGAACCCTCAGTGGTATTACTCTTCATGTTATCTGAACCCTCAGTGGTATTACTCTTCACGTTCTCTGAACCCTCAGTGGTATTACTCTTCATGTTCTCTGAACCCTCAGTGGTATTACTCTTCATGTTATCTGAACCCTCAGTAGTATTACTCTTCATGTTATCTGAACCCTCAGTGGTATTACTCTTCATGTTATCTGAACCCTCAGTGGTATTACTCTTCATGTTATCTGAACCCTCAGTGGTATTACTCTTCATGTATCTACTCATGTATACCTCAGTATCTGAACTATGTATTACTCTTCATGTTATCTGAACCCTCAGTGGTATTACTCTTCATGTTATCTGAACCCTCAGTGGTATTACTCTTCATGTTATCTGAACCCTCAGTGGTATTACTCTTCATGTTATCTGAACCCTCAGTGGTATTACTCTTCATGTTATCTGAACCTCAGTGGTATTACTCTTCATGTTACTGACCTCAGTGGTATTACTCTTCATGTCTGATTGTATTATCTTCATGTTATCTGAACCCTCAGTGGTATTACTCTTCTATGATATCTGAACCCTCAGTGGTATTACTCTCGCAGCATTCGTTATGGCCGCATCCACAGCCACACCCAGGGTATTCCTTCACAACGCCAGCACAGCAGTCTGCAAAGAGCAGCCAACCTCAGGTCGTCATGTTCCAACCTGTTATAATCCACCTACGAAATCCATCACTATTTGTTAATAATTGCATATCGAGGAACTAGTTTGAATGAGCATCCGCTTTCAACTGGTACAACTACATCATCCTTCTGACGAATGTCATAACCTTAACCGATATCAAAGACCCCAGATAATTCACCAAGAGCCTGAATATGGTGAAAAAATCAAAAGCGAGGTGCACCACAAAGAGCTTACCATGAAGGCCACAACATATGAGGTTTTTGGGGGACGTTCAATGAGGAAGAGGAGGACGACGACAACGATAATGCTATACCTTTTTTGTTTGTCACTAGACTCTCTTCTTTTGTTCTTTAAGCAGTGTGTTTCAATCAACTGTCATTTCAGAAATGGTTCTCTGTGCCCAGCTCAAGTGCGCGCGCGCGCGCGCGTGTGTGTGTGTGTGTGTGTGTGTGTGTGTGTGTGTGTGTGTGTGTGTGTGTGTGTGTGTGTGTGTTTCTGTGTGTGCGTGGGTGGGTGTCAACATGCACCCTTGTTTGTAGATGCATGGTACTTACTGCAATATTCGTCTTATTGGTTTCAATTATGTTTTCTTTAACCTTTTATGTATTTGTAAGCGCTTAGGGCTTATGGTGTAAGATTAAGCGCCATGAATAATTATTATTATTATCATTATTATTATTATTATTAAGTCGTGGTGACCTCAGTTTTGATATTGGATTCTTCAAATCCGGTGGCTTCACGACAGCTTTCACTGGAAGCACAGGAAGGGAAACACCTTCGAACTCTGGTCCTGAGACTAAACGATTATTATCATTTGTAGAAGGCTGAGCTGATGATGTCAGAGTATGTCGGACCAAAACACGCACTTGGGAACAGCAATAGCGCTGCATGTTTTCTGCGAGCTGGCATTATGAAGACCTGATATGGGTGGTGTTGGGGTAAACAGGACTAGACAGGCTGATGTGTATGCTATGGAGACCTGATATGGGTTGTGTTGGGATAAACAGGAATAAGCAGTTTGAGGTGCATTCTCCTGAAAGGGCAGAAAAGATGGGACAGCTTTAAAAATACTACTACTCTTATTACTACTACAAGAATCACAATCACACTTGCTTTATTACTACAACTACTTTTGTTATCACTACTCTTTCTATACAAATGTTATTTTTACTACTACTATTGCTGTTGCTGCTACCAATCCTGCTGGGCTGTTTGCACTTCTATGACTACCACTACATGTATTACTGCTACTACTACTACTACTGCTAGTAACAGTAGTAGCCACTACTACTACTACTACTACTACTACTACTACTACTACTACTACTACTACTGTGAAGAAGAAGAAGAAGAAGAAGAAGAAAGTAAAGATGATGATGATGATGATGATGATGATGATGATGATGATGATGATGATGATATTTACGATGATGATAATGATGATGATGATGATGATGATGATGATGATGATGATGAAATGATTTCTAAAATGATCAATACTTCTTGTTTTGATAAATATCTTTTTTATTCGTGTTAGTAAACTACCTCGCAGAAAATACGTACTTCGTGGATATTGACTTCTGAATCCTTAGTACTGCTTTCTCGGACAAACTCCATGACATGCATATCTTAAAATCGAAGATGTATGAGCAAAACTACCTAACGGTTCATGTTCAACGTTTGTCCAAGAATTGTGCCGAGTAAAGAAGAAGACATATTCCTGTGCTTCTGTCAGTGTCTCATTACTGCCGTTTGATTTTCAGCGATATAGAAAGGAAAAACTTTGGGAATTATCAAAAATAAAACAAATGAAGCCTACTGAGATCTGAATTGTTATTTCCGCAACTTATTGTAATAGCAGATGACAAGTGGGGTCGTCTAAGAATAACAAAGGAAGCTATGAAAAATATAAATGAAGAAAACCATGTGTATATTTCAGAGCTCTGATGATTTCCAAAGTCTTTTCGTGGTTCTGACAACCTTTACGAACTCTTTTTTTTTTTTTTTGAATGAGGCGATTTTAATTTCGTTTAAAGTATTGACAAATCTTTTATGACAAAAACTGTTGCGTTTTTAAATAAGGAATTTCCTTCGCTGCTGTGTTTGTCTTTTTTTTTTTTTACTCAATTATCTTTTTAAAAAAAAAAAAAAAAAAAAAGAGGACAAAGAAAATTTTACTTTCTTGTCGGCAATACAATTGCTTTGTTGCTTGTACGTAAAGAAGATATTTCTACAACTACCACTACCCAGTACCTCCTCCCTTCCTCCTCTCTCTTTTTACTTCCATTTCGTTTGTTCCCCTCCCCACATCTTCCACAAACACTAACACACACACACACACACACACACACACACACACACACACACACGCACGCACGCGCGCATGCACACATGCACTCGCACACACACAAATGCGCGCACACACACACACACCACACACACACACACACACACACACACACACACACACACACACAGCTGTTTGTGCATAATTGCCTTCGACCAGTTCTTCGTTTTGTGTGCCTCCTACCATTTCTGTATTCAAGAGACGTTGACAATGTTGCCCGACCACTTTCCACCCATCGACCAGAAATCCCCAACTCACCCCCTGCCATAATCGGTTTCTCATTATTTAGCAAGTTCCTGCTTTTAAAACCTTCCGACCCGCACGATGACGATGATCAACAGACCCCCGTGAAACAAGCACGTGCACCATTTCCGGCCATGACGTCCCGAGGCATGAGTGATGACGACAGTTATGCCTGATGGACAGCTGATCATGTTTCATCTGTCCCAAGAACTGCCTGTGTGTCTGGAGAAAGAAAACCCCGGGTATTTTTTTCCAGTAGATACGAAGTCTGTTGATGCTGTTTTTAGCCAACACAGAAGATGTGGTGTTATATTCTAATATATAGATATTCTATTGCGTTGAAAGTGTATTTTGATGTCCTATATAATACTTTTTTGTATGTAATTGCGTCTAT
This sequence comes from Conus canariensis, assembly GCA_033310375.1. Lineage (NCBI taxonomy): Eukaryota > Metazoa > Mollusca > Gastropoda > Neogastropoda > Conidae > Conus > Conus canariensis. The sequence goes on along the minus strand of CM065731.1, from coordinate 69,555,408 downwards.
AGATTTATACTGTTATGTAGCCCAGTATAATGTTATATCATTTCATCTTTTGTTCATTCGTTGATTTACACAATCAAGCCTTATATTGCACTGTTTTATTTGTTTTCAGTCTACTGAAGTGCATTTCATGGTATTGTGTTGAGTTGTGTCATGTTGTGTTGTGTTATATTCTGTTGTTTTTTTGTGTTGTTTTGCTGTATTCATAGTAGTGCGCTATACTGAATTACAATATTATACTGTTTTGTATGTACTTACTATACAGTATTGCATTGATAAGCAATGCATTGTATTGAATTGTTCCATGCTGTACTGTGTTGTATTGTATTGTATAGCTTTACTGTCACTACAGATTGTGTCTGTGTTTCATATTTGGGTTGCGTATCCCAGGAAAGACATAAAACGAAATCAAAATGTAGCCCCCAAAAAAGTGATGAGTGGAGACAGTCCAACTAAGATATGTGTGTGGGGGGGGGGAGGACAGGAGGGAGAGAGGCAAACCAGAAGGATACCTAAAAGAAAAGAGAGGTTGGAAATAAATGTCCAAACAGCAAAAGTGTAAGTGGGGCAGTTTGAAGAAAGAAAAACAGAATAGAATCAAGAGAATGCAGATCAACACAAGTTTTTTTTAGACAAAACGACTCATGGGAAAGTGGGCTAAAAAAAAAAAAAAAAAGCCCCACTTAAGAAACAAAAAAACATGCTAATGTCAAAAGAAAAACCAAAGCCATTCAAATAAACAAAAAAAAAACAGTCAAAAGAAAAATGTGGGCAAAAAGAATCAAAGTGGATTGAAAGAAAGAGGGACAGAAAGGAAATTAAAGTATTGGAACCAAGGTAAGAATTTAAATTTTAAGGGAGGGTGGGGAACGAAGTAGACAACCAAAACCAACTAGGAAAAAGTGTGCAAAATCACCTTCACCCCTACACACACACACACACACACACACACACACACACACACACACACACACACACACACACACACACAGCCTCCATGCTTAAAAACGCCAAAGCCATCAAAGGAAAATGTAGCTAAGCTCTGAACCTAAACTCTCAAGTAAGTGGGATCAAATCAAAACAAAACAAAAAGTATGAGGACTCCATGAATCCCAAACCACAATAAAGATGGATCAAATCAAAACAAAACAAAAAGTATGAGGACTCCATGAATCCCAAACCACAATAAAGATGGATCAAATCAAAACAAAACAAAAAGTATGAGGACTCCATGAATCCCAAACCACAATAAAGATGGATCAAATCAAAACAAAACAAAAAGTATGAGGACTCCATGAATCCCAAACCACAATAAAGATGGATAAAATCAAAACAAAACAAAAAGTATGAGGACTCCATGAATCCCAACCCACAATAAAGATGGATAAAATCAAAACCAAACAAAAAGTATGAGGACTCCATGAATCCCAACCCACAATAAAGATGGATAAAATCAAAACCAAAGATTCATCTAGCCCTGGAATGGAAAGGATGAAAGCAAAGTAACAAAGTCAAAGCCATTTAAGTGAGTCAAAACCAAAATGCCCTAAAGAGCTAATTAAAAGAAATAGAGGCAAATGAAAAGCCAGTCAAGGGAATGTCTTATGGAAGTGGTGGTGGTGGGAGCAGGCGGAGGAAATGTGCTCAAAGCGAAGCAAAAATTCACCAAGCAAAGAAAAAAGCGAGAACAAAAAATTCACCAAGCAAAGAAAAAAGCGAGAACAAAAAATTCACCAAGCAAAGAAAAAAGCGAGAACAAAAAATTCACCAAGCAAAGAAAAAAGCGAGAACAAAAAATTCACCAAGCAAAGAAAAAAGCGAGAACAAAAAATTCACCAAGCAAAGAAAAAAGCGAGAACAAAAAATTCACCAAGCAAAGAAAAAAGCGAGAACAAAAAATTCACCAAGCAAAGAAAAAAGCGAGAACAAAAAATTCACCAAGCAAAGAAAAAAGCGAGAACAAAAAATTCACCAAGCAAAGAAAAAAGCGAGAACAAAAAATTCACCAAGCAAAGAAAAAAGCGAGAACAAAAAATTCACCAAGCAAAGAAAAAAGCGAGAAAAAATCAAACCAAGTCCAATGAAAAGGAAGCGATGCAAAACAAAAACAGGAGAAGGGTAGGCAGATGGAGAAGGGTAGGCAGATGGAGAAGGGTAGGCAGATGGAGAAGGGTAGGCAGATGGAGAAGGGTAGGCACATGGAGAAGGGTAGGCAGATGGAGAAGGGTAGGCAGATGGAGAAGGGTAGGCACATGGAGAAGGGTAGGCACATGGAGAAGGGTAGGCAGATGGAGAAGGGTAGGCACATGGAGAAGGGTAGGCAGATGAGAAGGTAGGACATGGAGAAGGGTAGGCAGATGAGAAGGGTTGGCAGATGAAGAAGGGTAGGCAGATGGGGTTGATTTTGAAGGAAGAAAAGAGGATAGCGAATTTCACCAGAACAACATTTCATAAAATGGAAAGAAAAGTTAAGTTTGACAGCAAAGGAGAGAGATGGAGAGATGAGAGAGGAAGGGTGGTGTGGGGAGTGGAGGGGGAAGGCTAGCAGGGAGGGGGGGGGGATGTAAAGTGAGATAGGACTAACTATCGTTCAGAACTAGCCGACTGTTAATTGATGTCATCTACATCAGAACCGGGCTTCGGCTCCCAGCTGGGAATTGTGCTGGCTCCAAGCTGCCGGTGCTTGATTAGGATGTGGACTGTTTGGACAGAAACCGTTGATACTGTTGGTCGGTCCACTACTGGGTGAAGTGTTCTCTCTCTCTCTCTCTCTCTCTCTCTCTCTCTCTCTCTCTCTCTCTCTCTCTCTCTCTCTTTATAAATATATATCCAAAATTTTTAAAAACAATTTAGTAGAAGGGGAAAACAAGTGCAGATATATGTGTGTATATACATATATATATATATATATATATATATATATATATATATCTGTGCCGGTGTGTGTGTGTGTACTTGCATGTGTGTGTTTGAGATAGATAGATAGATAGATAGATAGATAGATAGATAGATAGATAGATAGATAGATAGATAGATGGATTCATACATACATACACATACATACATACATACATACATACATACATACATACATACATACATACATGCATGCATACATACATACATACATGCATGTATATGCACATATACGTATACATACATAGGTAGATGGACAGACAGCCGGATGGATGGATGGAGAGAGAGGGGGGGAGGGGAGAGACAGACAGACAAACATATAGACAGACAGACAGATAGACAGATAGATAAATGTCTATCGGTCTGTTTGTGTGTGTGTGTGTGTGTGTGTTTAGGTCTGTATATACATGCAAATATGTATTTATGAACGACGATCCAGCAACTCGTTGCCATTGCACATCAATATGGACCCCTGAAAGAGAATGATGGCATATACCATTCATTGAATTTGACGAGAGTTGATGGAACTGATGCAGTGAAACTACAAGTGCCTTGGCGCTGTGACCAAGGTGGCATGATCCTCATTCACTGATGGAGTGAAACTACAAGTGCCTTGGAGCTGTGACCAAGGTGGCATGATCCTCATTCACATATCTTTTTGTCCAGCTGAACCCAAAGCCACATTAAGTGTGTGAGTGAGGAGGGTTTTTTTCTTTATTTTTTTCAAAAAGGCGTGTGTTTTTTTTTCTTTTATTAGTTATATTTGATGATGTGAAAATGCATTTTGGTCTCATACAATGAATGAGATTTTTTTTCAGTCTACATATGAGTCACAATTTATCTTAATTATGAAATCTAATTACAGTTTTTGATAGACCGTCAATAAGAGATTTGACGTGAGTATCAAGCAACAAAACTCTTCAACGTGGAAGTCCTACTAACAGGCTTTTATAGAGAAAACGCAGCTGAACAAAACGAAACGTGCATAATCTCTCTCTCTCTCTCTCTCTCTCTCTCTCTCTCTCTCTCTCTCTCTCTCTCTCTCTCTGTGTTTTCAGTTGTTTCTATAGCTGGTAGTAGTTATTTTCTAATGGTGTGCTGTCAAGTAGAACAATGTTCTCCCTTCAGTAAATGGCTTAGGTGATAAATCATTAAACGTTTCATATTCCAGTTTGTAATCTCTTTTTTTTTTTTTTTTTTGGATTGTTTCCTCACATTGAACACTGTCTCCCTGTCTCCTAACCTTCTTGATGCCAGAAAAAGGCTCTTATTTTCTTCACATTGAACACTGTCTCCGTCTCCTAACCTTCTTGATGCCAGAAAAAGGCTCTTGTTTTCTTCACATTGAACACTGTCTCCCTGTCTCCTAACCTTCTTGATGCCAGAAAAAGGCTCTTGTTTTCTTCACATTGAACACTGTCTCCCTGTCTCCTAACCTTCTTGATGCCAGAGAAAGGCTCTTGTTTTCTTCACCACACAGTATTCTTATCAACCTACATTATTCTTAGTTTCATGGACAGAACTAAATCACATGAAATACTCACTGAAATTCATATATTGACGGAGAAGAGACAAAATAAACACAGAGGGGGAGGGAGGGAGTAGGGAAAAAGAGGCGGAAGGGGAGAGTGAGAAGAGATGGTGTCCATGAAAGAGGAGGAGGGTGACGAATCGTGAACAGTCAGGCCAGCAAGAACCGCCATCTCTAAGCTACAAACCCGCCACATCCCAGCCTGGCTGTGGAGAAGTCACGCGCATGAATTTATCAACCGATTTCCACCACCGCTTGAAACCCTCCGACATGAACTTCAGACGGTTCCAGAAAGGCAGGCAAGGCAGGGCGGGGACCTGTCGACCTGTGCCCGTTCCCTATCTTGAAACCCCGCAGCCTGGGAGGCCTCTCCAGCTGATGGATCGCCCTCCCACCTGTGAGCAGAGAGGGCAGACAGTAATGCCACTGAAGAGAAAGGCAAACGTTCTGGGGGCTCTGAGAATCTTCAGACCCCTGCAAAGCAAACACTGGGCGGGCGTCCCTCCCTTTTCAGCCACTTGTGAAGGGAGAGGAGTCCCCGGTCTTATCCGGCTGACAGCGTGACAAAACCAAGACTGCTTTTCCCGCCGGCGGGAGAGTTCCGCCAAGGGCTACCACTCTGTTTGTCAAGGAAAGGTCAGACAGCGCGGTGGGGGAGAGAGAGAGAGAGAGAGAGAGAGAGAGAGAGAGAGAGAGAAGAGAGAGAGAGGAGAGAGAGAGATCTGTACATGAAACATGAGAAAGTCACATTGCCAAACTAATAATAATTACATCAAGTGAACACTTCGTCTTTCGAAACTTTCGGACAGAGAGAGAGAGAGAGAGAGAGAGAGAGAGAGAGAGAGAGAGAGACTGAGACAGAGACAGAGACAGAGAAAGAGACAGACAGAGACGGAGAGAACGAAAGAGCCAAGAATGGAGGGAGGGTGGGATGGAGGGAGGGAGGGGGAGGGAGAGAGAGGGGGAGGGAGACAGAGAAGACAGAGAAAAAACGTGAGAGAATTTACAGAATACATAAGAAGGCGAATGAGAGACAGAGAGCGACAGACGGAGAAAGAGAGACAAAAACAGACAGACAGACAGAGACAGACATACAGACAGACGGGCAGACAGACAGACAGACAGACAACGAGTCATATGCATATGAAAATGACAAAGTCACATGACCAAGCTAAAAATCATTACACCAAATGAATACATTGCAATCTGAAACTTTCTGACAGAGAGAGAGGGAGGGGTGAGAGACAGAGAGAAAGAGGGAAAGAGAAAGAGCGTTTACTACTACTACTACTACACATACTACTACTACTACTTCTTCTTCTTCTTCTATTACTACTACCACTACTACCACCACCACTACTACTACTACTACTACACTACTACTAATACGAACAAGAAGAAGAAGAAGAGAGTAGTGAGAAGAAGGAGAAGGACGAGAAGGAGGAGGAGGAAGAAGAAGATGAAGTATATTTTTAAAGGATTAATACTTCTTGTTTCCGTAACTTATTTTTTCATCCGTGAACTGCTAATAAACTACCTCGCAGAAAATCCTCACTTCGTGGATATGATCAAAATCAATGAACGTTCATAGTTCCTTTCTTGAACAAACTCCCTGACGTGTATTTCCCAAACTCGAACAAGCACAAACAAAACCACTAAATCGTTTATTTCAGTATTTTAAAAATTTAGAAAGAGAGGGGGTTAGTTACCGCCAAGGACATAGACAAACAGAGTACAGGACAAGACACAATGCATTTCGACCTCTTGGGTCTTTTTCAGGCGAAAACAAATAACATTTAGGACAGTGAAAATGAAGAACGAGAAACCACTTATCTTCTCATACTCGGCGCAAGATCAAAATGCTGTTTGTTTCAGTGTTTAAGGTCCGTCAAACAACTGTGCCGAGTGAAGAAGCAAATATATTCCTGTGCTTCTGTCAGTTCGTCTTTACTGCCATTTGACTTTCAGCCTTTCAGAGAGAAAAAACAATTCAGGGAATTATAAAAAAAAAAAAAAAAAAAAGCCTACTAAGATATGATTCGTTATTTCCACAACTTATATCACTTGCAAATGATAGTAGGGTCGAAGATAGAATAACAAAAGAATCTCTGAAAAACACGAAGAAAGAAACTTTTTTTTATATTTCGGAACTGTCATAGCTTCTCAAGTCTTTTCGTGGCTCCGACTAACTTCAAGAACTCTTTTTCGTTCTGAATGGGGCGATTTTAATTTCGTTTAAACTGTTGAGAAACCTTTGGTGACACTAACTGTCGTGTTGTCAAATAAGTTATTTTCTTTGCTGCTGCTTTTGTAGTTATTGTCTCGCAAAACTGACTTTTTGAAAGTGTACAAAGAAGATATTAATTTCTTGTCGGCAAAGCAATCGCTTTGCTGGTTGAATGTTTTTTGTTTGTGAAGTTACGTTTTCAGCTCTTTTATTTAGGAGGTAATCTAAAGCCATGTACTTTGATTTTTACAACAGAGATGATGAAACACCACAACTGCTTTCAGCTGATTCCTTTTTGAAGGAAAATATGGTGGACTCTACGTTCCCAGTCTTGTCGTCGACCATAACAATAATGATCACCTTCGTCCATGGTTACAGTCTTAGCTGATCTGGTCTTCATTCTCCTGAAAAGAACTCTGATTATCCTGGAGACACAGTATGGCTACTAATCTTGGATTAGATTTTTGCCCTTACTTTCGTCCCATATTTGTTTATTTATCTGTTCGAGTATTATTTCTATTTCTAATTTTATTTCCCATTATTTTTTTTTTACATTTCTTTGAAACATCGACATTTTCTCCATTTTTCTGCCCCATCTCCTGTGCCACCTCAGAGGCAGTGCACCCACGCCGCTCATTCCGACACCCGGTCCGCAGCCACAGCCCGGTCGGCCCCGCCGCAGCCCCGGCACCGGCAATCTACAGGGAGCAGTCAATGTCAAGTCGTCCAGAGGCAACCCACCAGAGGAGACACTGCACTGGCGCCGGGTCACTTCAGTGGTGTTCAGTGGCGCCTGTTCTGATCTAACATACACAGGACTCCACCTACTAAGACCCCTACTGACGACAATAATTGCTTAGTCGCGGAGCCGGCTTGAGTGAGCTCTGCCTCTGGAGGACGCCACCACGTCCGTCCAACAACAGCCCCAGTGGATTCGCCAATACCTGTGACCCTGAAGGTATTAAACCTATGCCACAGACGTGGATAGAACATCGAGATTGAGGTCCACATGACAGCAGGGCATGAAGGGCCACAGAATTTGAGACTTTTTTTAATGGTGATCAATGAGAATGAGGATGATGAAGATGATGCTCCCAATTCCCATTCTGATCTGAGACTGCATGACAGGGCTGTGCTCTACGCTTACTTTCATAGTATATCCTGGCGTCAACCAGGCCCGAGAGATACAGACACATACAGTGTTGGTCAGGAAATTTTAGCAACACTCTCAGAGACGCATCCATTACGTGGATGAAACTCGACTGTGTGGTCCCAGTCATCCCAATTGTGCCCGTGGCATACTCAATTCTGGGTAGGAGCCGGTCGGGGTAGAAGTTCCCACATGGCTCTGATGGGAATCGAACCTGCGACCTCCTAGCCGGGAGTCCGCGATGCTAACCACTTCGCCACGGCGGCCAACACCCTTTTCTTTCTTCTGTTTCTCCTTCTGTTTCTTATTCTACTAAGAAAAGAAAATTCTCATGACAGTTTCCAAACCAACAACTAACCAGAGTCTGTCTACCACAGATATGCTTTTTTTCTGTGTGTTGTTTAACTGTTGTTGATGGGTTCTTTTTTCTGTTTGTCCTTATAACTGCTGTTATTTTATTGTTTGTCATGTTTTGTTTTATTGTCTGTGGAAAACCCCAGTGGTCCAAGCGCGTTGTTTTTGTGTAATTTTTGTTCCATATGCTTGGTTACACTTTGTGTTCTTGACTCAGCATCTGTCTAACGTCATTATGCTTTCAGTCTGCTTCAAGTCCTACGTAGTTCATAGCCTGCATTTAGCACCACTGCCACTGCCATGTATGCCTCACCAAAGCTTTTTGACATGGACAGCTGTCTTTTGATTAATCAATTCTTTCATTCACTTATTCATGAATCAATCAATCGCTCGACTGATTGATTGATTGATTTGTTGCGTGAGTGAATGGGTGACTGGGTTGGTTGATTGATTGATTGACTGATTGGTTGGTTGATTGATTAACTGACTGTCTGACTGATTGATTGATTGATTGACTAATCAACCGGTTAATTGATTAATTGTACCTGTTTTTTTTTCTTATAACCTCTCTAATCATCAGTTGTGGGATGCAGCGTATATGGACTGTCCCGTACCCTGTGAGGCCTTCTTGAGCGAACGGAATCTGAAACTGTCGTTGTCTTTAGGAAAACTCGGGCAACATTCATCAGTTACATTGTCCACGGCTCGGCTGATCGTCGGCGCCGTCTGGTCACATCCGGGTACTTTACACCGAGCTAAATCGAGTTGTATTCATCGCTTTATTTCGAGTGTAGACAAGGGAAAAGACATAAAAGAGAGAGAGGGAAGTCGGAGTTTGTTATTCAATCGCTTTATTTCCGGAGTGTAGACAGAGGGAGAAAGACATGTGAAAAGAGAGAGAGGGAAGTCGGAGTTTGTTATTCAATCGCTTTATTTCCGGAGTGTAGACAGAGGGAGAAAGACATGTGAAAAGAGAGAGAGGGAAGTCGGAGTTTGTTATTCAATCGCTTTATTTCCGGAGTGTAGACAGAGGGAGAAAGACATGTGAAAAGAGAGAGAGGGAAGTCGGAGTTTGTTATTCAATCGCTTTATTTCCGGAGTGTAGACAGAGGGAGAAAGACATGTGAAAAGAGAGAGAGGGAAGTCGGAGTTGTTTATTCAATCGCTTTTATTTCCGTAGTGTAGACAGAGGGAGAAAGACATGTGAAAAGAGAGAGAGGGAAGTCGGAGCTTGTTTTTCAATCGTTTTATTTCCGTAGTGTAGACAGAGGGAGAAAGACATGTGAAAAAGAGAGAGGGAAGTCGAGCTTGTTTTTCAACGTTTTATTTCCGTATGTAGACAGAGGAGAAAGACAGTGAAAGAGAGAGAGGAGTCGGAGCTTGTTTTTCAATCGTTTTATTTCCGTAGTGTAGACAGAGGGAGAAAGACATGTGAAAAGAGAGAGAGGGAAGTCGGAGCTTGTTTTTCAATCGTTTTATTTCCGGAGTGTAGACAGAGGGAGAAAGACATGTGAAAAGAGAGAGAGGGAAGTCGGAGCTTGTTTTTCAATCGTTTTATTTCCGTAGTGTAGACGGAGGGAGAAAGACATGTGAAAAGAGAGAGAGGGAAGTCGGAGCTTGTTTTTCAATCGTTTTATTTCCGTAGTGTAGACGGAGGGAGAAAGGCATGTGAAAAGAGAGAGAGGGAAGTCGAAGAGAAAAAGAAAGAGGGGAGGGGCAGGAGGAGAGAATCAGACAGATGGACAAACAGAAAGAGATAGAAAAAGACAGACAGGGGGGGGGATAAAGAGAGAGACAAACAGACAGACAGACAGACAGACAGATACACAGGCAGACAGACAGACGGGAAGAAAAAAGGGACAGATCTCTCTCTCTCTCTCTCTCTCTCTCTCTCTCCTCTCTCTCTCTCTCTCTCTCTCTTCCGGTGTATCTGACTGGCTGGCTGGCTGGCTGGCTAACTGACTGGCTGGCTCGCTCGCCTCTCTCTCTCTCTCTCTCTCTCTCTCTCTCTCTCTCTCTCTCTTCTCTCTTCGACAGAGACAGAAAGAAAAAGAGACACACTAGGAAAGAGAAAGACAGACAGACACAGAGACAGACAGACAGAGACAGAGGGACAGAGAAAAAGGCAGAGAGATAGCAGGGGTGTGAGAGAGAGAGAGAGAAGGAAAGAGGGATGGAGAGAAAGAAACACACACACACACCACAGAGAGAGTGAGAGAGAGAGAGAGGGGGGGGCAGACATGAAGATGGTGGGAGACAGAGAATGAGAGAGACAAAGAGACATTGAGAGACAGAGAGAGGCTGACAGAGAGAGGCTGACAGAGAGACTGACAGAGAGACAGAGAGAGGCTGACAGAGAGACTGACAGAGAGAACGGCAATGTGTGTTTTAGCACGGTGAAAGCTCTGATTTGAAATCTGAAATGCCACGCTGACAGTGCTACTTTTCAAAGAGAGAGATGCCTCTGTGTTGGTTAGTATTTCTTACATCGCCAGTCTTTTCTTTTTACTTCTTGTTTCTGTTTTCATGACCTTTCTACAGCAAGGAATGTTACAGATTCACTCTGTTTTCTGGAGGGACAAAAACCATCTTTATCGAATTCAGCGTTTGGAAATGTTATCCAAGAAAAATTAACAACCTTTTTGCTTTGAGTTTGAAAAGACTTGAGTCATGGTTTCGTAGGGGCGTGCAGCTTCTTTTTATTCTTTTGTTTGTTTGGTTTGTTTGTTTGTTTGTTTGTTTGTTTGCTTGTTTGACTGTTTGTGTTTGATAGTTTGTTTCTAAGTGCCACCAAACTTCTTTCCGAGAAACTGCACGAATCATTATCATTTTGTAGCAAGTTATCACTGCTGTCAATTGGTCAGTCTTCATTTAGTAAGCTCAAGTGTTGAATCTAGTAATCTGTAAATACATCAATTCAAAATACTCATACAAAAAACAGAGGGTTCAAAGTAATGTTTACTTTAATACACAATACGAACCAGACCAGTAAATTTGGGATAATTAGTCTTCTGCAAACGTTAAAAACAACAGATATAAACCATGCCCATACCAATCCCCCCCCCCCCCCCCCAGCCCAAAGTCAACATAAAGAGAACAATATAAAGTCTCCTCTTTGAATGATGGTTATTTTTAAGTCAAGCGTTTCCAGCATGTTTCGAGCAAATTTGTTCAGTGTGTGATAAGTTTTTCTAATCTTCATTTGTGAAAAAAAAAATTCCATTCTTCTGCAGTGTGTACATATCTTTATCACGGTTATTTTTTTCTGTTTGTTTGTTTTTGTTTTTATCGTGCCTACCTTCTGTCCCCTTTTCCTATGTCCAACAGAAGTTTCCCAATAACTTGCGCATCTGTTTTCTGTTATTACAGTATCCCTCAACGCCCATCTTGCGCCGAATGGGATGAAGAGAAGTGATGGCTCGTTCATTTTCGTTGCCCTGAGTGTTTTGTATCTCGCCTGAAGAAGACCTAAGAGGTCGAAACGCGTCGTGTTTTGTCTTGTGATTTGTTTGTCTACTTTTTTTTTCTTTTTTTTTCTTTTTTTGGGGGGTGGGGGGTGGGGGGGTGGGGGGGTGCGTTGTCAATAACTTTTTCAAATTTGTTTAGATTTCCGCCTGCAGTGGCCTCAGTTTGCAACTAGATCTATACAGTAGCCCTCTCCAAACCATCCCTCGCTATGTCTACTGTGACCTAGCCTAAGTCTTCGTTACGCATTGTGCACGGTTGTTACACGCTAAACCGCTGAGTTCCTCAGTAAAAGATGAGTGAACAATGTACAGGTAAGTGCAGCAGCTTGTAAGACTTCGTTGTAGATCCTGCGGTAGATTTTCAGCTTGCAGACGACAAAATACACAAGGCGGTATTGAAACGAAGAGGATCGTTTTGTTTACAAACGTGGAAGAATATAGGAACAACAAACAGCAAAATTCAACTGACCTTCAGGTTAATAAGTCGTACATGAACTCAGTCATACATGCAGCAGCCAAGATTCTACTAGGGCAGCTTTTCATCGATTAGACCCAAACTCAGTAGTGACTCGGACACTTCTGTGCTCGACCATGACCAGAACTCTTCAACCACTCTCCTTTCTCTCTTCCCACTAGTCGCACAGCTCTCGTCCTTTTATATCTTATGTAAAGAATATTCTCGAACATACTCAAGCATTCTTTTCTAGAATATTCTGCATATTGGTACGCTCAACCAATGAAATCGCGGCAAGCTTATGTGAATGTGATTCGATCAGCATCTACAACATTCTCCAACCTTCGGTAATGCACTAGCAACTTATGGAGATCTGGTAAACATTCTAACATAATCTGAATATTCCAATCGCATTATCAATTGATCCGAAAACAAAACTGAGCAATTGTGCATATGTTCTCTTTCCACATGTTTTAAATAAATCAACAACAGCACCACACTGACCGAAAATACAGAGAACTACAAGCGGTTAAGTGAAAGGAGGCTTGCAACTGGTCATTATTGCTATGACGTCTTTCGTGAAAGTTCCTCCTCTCTTGTCTCACTTTAACGTTGTAACAACAGTCTTTGATACAATAATGAAACATTTCTACATGATTATCAGTAATCACATCAATCAGACCGAAAGGTATTTATTACTATTATGCTTTTATGCTTCTCTCAGGTTTCTGTGAAAATCATGGCTAATTCCTTCATCACACACACACACACACACACACACACACACACACACACACACACACACATATGCATGTACACCGCGCGCACACACCACACAACACCACACACACACACACACACACACACACACACACACACACACACACCACACACACGCACACACACACACACACACACACACACACACACACACACACACACACACACACACACACACACAAAGAGAGAGAGAGAGAGAGAGAGAGAGAGAGAGAGATTACTAAGTAGCTGTCAAATCTTCTGACCATTGTGCGACCGAGGGTAATTAATGACAGTCACAAACAATACATAATGTAAAGCGATCCCTTTATTCTCTCTCTCTCTCTCTCTCTCTCTCTCTCTCTCTCTCTCTCTCTCTCTCTCTCTCTCTCTCTCTCTGTAGGCAGCCCAATCCTGTTTTCCCGGTTTGTAAATGAACTTGCTCTGGAGGTTATTGAAGACGGTAAGCATGGAGTTGTATTCACAATTGATTATTTTGAGCTATTCATTTTCTTACTTGCAGATGACGTACTGTTACTAGCAGAAACAGACACAGCGGAACAGTCTGCAAAGAGCTGCTTCTAATCTTGATCTGAAGGTAAATTTGAACGAAAGCAATATTATTGTCTTTAGAAAAGGTGATCATTTATCAGCAAGGGAAAGATGGACATATAATGATACGGACATGCCTGTTGTGAATGCATATAAATACTTATGGATATTGTTTTCTACTAAACTCAGTTTCACCTCAGCAAGTAATGACCTAGCAAGTAATGACCTAGCATGTAATGACCTAGCAAGTAATGACCTAGCAAGGAAAGCGAAAAATGCGGCGTTGCGTACCTTGCGAAAAGTTTGTGTTTTGAATAACAATAGTTTGAATCTGTTTTTGAAACTATTGATTCTCAAGTCCAGCCAATAGCTTTGTACGGCGCGGAACTTTGGGGGTTGGATGATGCAACACGTCTATGCGAACAAGTACATCTGTTTTCTTTTTTTTTTTTTTTAAGTTTTTGTGAGTGAAATGCGGACACCCAATGACTGTGTATATGAAGAAACTGACAGATATCCGATTTCTATAAACTGTGCAATACGTTGTGTCCGTTACTGGCTAAAATTTACGAAAGTGAATAATAGCAGACTACCACAGAAGGCTTAGAAAATTTTATACGATTTAGATACATGAGCCAGAAGAAACTGGGTATCAAATATTCGTTGCAAGCTATATCAGCTTGGTTTTGGATATGTATGGGCAGACCATGGAGTTCAGAATGTTAAACACTTTTTACATTAATTTAAAGATAGACTGATTTCATGTCGATGACAAGACTGGGATTTCCACGCTAAAAACAGTGAAAGATTGTATACGTATAGGACGTTTTGCACCATACATGATGTCAAGCCGTATTTGAAAATAGATTTACACAAACATCTGAGATTTATAACGACAAGGTTTCGATGTGGTATTTCAGAAATTGCTGCACATTATTATCGTTATAAGAAACACACTCAGACAGATTTACATTGTCCTCTTTGCAAATTTGGAAAATGAAGATGAATTGCACTTTGTTTTGTGTTGTCCTGTTTTAAGTTATTTAAGAAGGCGATATATACCACAGACATATTATAATAATGCTAATGAGTTTCGCTTAAGTGTGCTTTTAGCTTCTAGACACGACAGAATTGTGAGAAATTAATCGATTTATTTATACAAAGCATTTCAGTTGCGTTCTGTAATGATGTCATGACGGACGGAGTCTGGTGATCTCTAATGTTACAAATGATACTGTGTTGTACATTTTCTACTTTGTACCCCCTTCATGAGGGGCAAAGGCCTTAATCAATAAATCTTCATTCATTCATTCATTCATTCATACTCTCTCTCTCTCTCCTCTCTCTCTCTCTCTCTCTCTCTCTCTCCCTCCCTCTCTCTCTCTCTCTCTCTCTCTCTCTCTCTCTCTCTCTCTCTCTTCATTTTTCTGTGATAATATATGGGACGTCAGTAGCCAACCGCTGCTAAGAGACTGGTCGTTCTAAGTGTTCTCTCTCTCTCTCTCTCTCTCTCTCTCTCTCTCTCTCTCTCTCTCTCTCTCTCTTTCTGTATGCATTCGTATATGGGAGTACGTATGTGTGTGCATGTGTGTGCATGTGTGTGTGTGTGTGTGTGTGTGTGTGTGTGTGTGTGTGTGTGTGTGGGCGTGCGTGCGTGAGTGTGGGTGTGGGTGTGGGTGTGGGTGTGTCTGTGCGTGTGTATGCGTGTGTACATGTTTGTCCCTCCGTGTGCGTGTGTAGTGTCTGTGTATGGGTGTGCGTGCGTGTGTGCGTGCGTGCGTGCTTACGTGTGTGTGAGAGTGCGTGCGTGCATGCATGCATGTGTGCGTGTGTGTGTGTGTATGTGTGTGTGTGTGTGTGTGTGTGTGTGTGTGTGTGCGTGCGTGTGTGTGTGTGTGTAAATATGCGTGTGTTTGTGTGTGCTTGCGCGTATGTGTGTATGTGTGTGTAGATACACACATGCATACATACATACATACATGCATACATACATACACACATGCATGCATGCATACATACATGCATACATACATACATACATCATCGATAGATATATACATACATACATGCATACGAACGTGCATGCATACATACATACATCATGTGTGTGCATGTGTATGCGTCTGTGTGCGCGCGCGCGCGTGTGTTTGTGTGTGTGTGTGTGTGTGTTGTGTGTGTTGTGAGTGTGTGTGTGTGTGTGTGCGTGCGCGCGCGCACGTGTGTGTGTGTGTTTTGTGTGTGTGTGTGTGTGTGTGTGTGTGTGTGTGTGTGTGTTCGTGTGCGTGTGTGTGCACGCGCGCGCACGCATGCATGTGTGTGTATATGTGTGTGTACTTGTTTGTCTGTCTGTTTAAACTTGTTCGTGTCTGTGCATCAACTCAACTCAACAACAACGACAGAGATGCTATAAAAGTCGGCTATACTGAAGGAAGCGCTGAGGTCAGTACTACATAAGCAGCGTTTGTTAGAAGCGGAGCTTGCAATAGGAAAACTATAGGTTCGGGCTTGGGTTTAAAAATAAAAAAATGAGAGGTGGAGGCTGGGTAGGATTTCTACTCAACAGATCTGGGTTCACATCAACTTCAGTATAAACAGCTTCGACGGAATCCGGTCACACACACACACACACACACACACACACACACACACACACACACACACACACACACACACACAAATCGTTACCGGTGTGACGTGACGTGATCACTCCACTTCCAAAATGACCTCCCGGTGGGCGAGCGAGGGCACGTACCCAAACTCATCCGCCCTGTATGCCAGGAAAGGGGACACAGACGCGTGCCTCTGTGCCCTCCGTGGGGGTTGTTCCTGGACCATACCCCGAACTCACTCACCTGAAAATGGTTCTGGAATTGGTGGAGGGCAGGTAGTTATGGCTCAGATTCCAGAATCACTCCAACGTTAGATTCAGGAGAAATGTGCTTTGATTGGTAACTTTCGTCGTCTGGGACACTCTGAGGGTTTTTGTAGGAGGGGAGGGGTGATTTAAGGGCAAAAAGGTCTGGAGTTACTCTGCCCTTTCTCACACACCGGGCGGTAGTTACAGCTCGTTACACCGCCTGTTTCACTGCCGGATCACCAAGACCCCTGAACACACACAGTACATAGATATCTCTGACTACACCCTTCTCTCTCTCTCTCTCTCTCTCTCTCTCTCTCTCTCTCTCTCTCTCTCTCTGTCATGCTCCTATCCCGTACCCGCCGTTTAACGAAAAATACACTCTGCTTTGTACATAAAGCAGCACAAAATCAGAGATAAAAGTCCCAGAAAACACCTCAAAGCAGCCAGATCAAAGACAGGTCTGTTTCTAGTCGAATTTCCCTATGTGTCACAGTTGCCTTAGGTGACAAAAGAAAAACGTACAGCTTTCTTTTTCTTTTTTTCCCCTGACAGAAAAGACACCAGGATTCTGTGTCCGTGTGAAACAGGCAGGCATTACTGTCAAAGCGAACGCGCACCCGTACTTCAGCCACTCTGGCAGACTAGTCTTCATGACAGGAAAAACAAGATGCAAAGCATATAAACGTACTCCCAGTTTATCTTCCTGAAAAAAACGTCACAATCAAACATGTGTCATAATGTACTTGACGTCACAATCAAACATGCGTCATAAAGAGATATTCCATAAAGAAGAAAAACCTTTTTGGGCCGTTATGACCATTAGTAACGGCTATCCTGGTCAAATAAAACATCGGGCATCATCCGTGACCCCATAATGAACATACCTACACATTTTCAGAAAGATCGGCCCAGACGTTTTGTCTGGAGCGAGTGGAACACATTTTGACCACAGACACACAGAACACAACAGACAGCATTTCTTCGTTCCCATTGTAAAGTACTCCCTGTTCTATAAGAACTGGGAGTACAAAAAGAATGTTGTCAAACGGGAATCCCAGCTTCTCGCTTGGTCCCTTTTCACCTCCAGCGGCTGTATCTCAGGAGCGTAAGAAACAAAAGGGGAGGCCATTTTCAGAAGGAAACAGGGGAGTGAATCCTTTCCCTCCTTTTTCTCTTTCGTCTCTTGCCTGCATTCTGGTGTCATTTGAGGCATTAGGGAATCAAGCTGTGCTGTTTGCAGCTCTGCTGATCTTGACATCCACATCCAAACCAGATCCAAATCTTGCTGCACTTTGAGGGGAAAAAAGCGATTCACGGCGTTCAACCACACTAGTCGAAAGTTAAGGTGACTCAAAACGTCGATTGCGTTTCAAACGATCCTTCAAAGATGGGGGTTCTCGACCGTCTGATTCCACTGTACTGCCACGTACGGGTGCACCACTGTAATGACACATACGAGTATATCACTGTACTGGTACATACGGGTGCACCACTGTACTGGCACATACGGGTGCACCACTGTACTGGCACATACGGGTGCACCACTGTGCTGGCACCTACGGGTACACCACTGTAATGGACATACGGGTACATCGTTGTACTGGCACATACGGGTGCACCCCTTTTCTGGCACATACGGGTGCACCCCTTTTCTGGCACATACGGGTGCACACTGAACAGGCAAATACGGGTGGGAATGAACAGTCAGGATGGACAGCTGGAATTACCCTTGTTGAAACAGGTGAGTCTTTAAGCTGCATTTAAAGGAATGTCTTGAATCGGAGCGCCGTGTAAACTATAAGCAGTGTGTTCCATACTGAGGGAGCTTGCTAAGAAAATGACCTCTGACCTGCCCGGTTTTAAACCCCAGTAGAATGAGCATTCATCCAGTTACCACGAAAAGAAGAAGAAAAAGAAGAAGAAGAAGAAGAAGAAGAAGAAGAAGAAGAAGAAAAAGAAGAAGAAGAAGAACAACAACAACAACAACAACAATGTCAACACCACCACCACCACCAACAACAACAACAACACCAATAAAACGGAAGCGAAGGAAAAAAATAAACAAAGGAACAAGCAAATCTAATCTCTAGGTTACACGATAACGAACTGACCGACAACCAGTCACAAATAATCTCATTAATACTGTGACCAGCTGACTGAAAGATATACCACACTGTCACATGTGATAAAAAAAAATTTTAAAAAAACAGTGGGGGAGGGGAGGGAGGTGACAATGAGCGTCAACGATCTCACCTGCTCCGTACTCAGACTCAGGCTAATGATTAGTGTGGCAGGTGAGTTAATCAGATATCTCACCCCATCATCAGACCCAAGCTAATCATCAGTGTGGCAGGTGAGTTAATCAGATACCTAACCCCATCATCTGGGTAGTCCAGCGGCGTGGTCAACACGTTTGTTATTCAACAGTGCCATCTGTCGCTGCTGGTTTTCCGTACACGGTTGTGGACAAGCATCCCCAACATTGTGTATGTACGCGCACGTGTGTGTTTGTGCGAGCGCGCGCGCACGCACACACACATACACATACATACACGCGCGCGCGCGCGCGCACGCACGCACATACACACACACGCAAGCACCACACACCACACACGCGCGCGCGCGCGCGCGCCGCCCGCACACACACACACACACACACACACACACACACACACACACACACACACACACACTCGCAGGCACTTACGCACACACAGTGCGCGGGCACGTTCGTGTTGGATGCGTGTGCGTGTGTTTAATAACATTTAAGTCATTTGTGGTCCACTGCAAATTAAACCAGAGTTAGCAGAGGTCTCAGAGACTTTGGTCTGTCCCCCAAAGAAGGTCTACAACCGCTCCTGGCTGACTGGACGTTAATCTTGTTATCCAGTTCCAGTAAATTCCTTAGTGTTGCTAGGTGTATGGTCTGTGTATGCGTGTGTGTGTGTGTGTGTGTGTGTGTGTGTGTGTGTGTGTGTGTGTGTGTGTGTGTGTGTGTGTACAGATATACCGCAAAAATGGCCAAAGCTCTCAGGGTGGATTTATACTGTTGTTCTTTCTTTCCTTTTCCCTTTTTCTCTTTCTTTCTTTCTTTTGCCGCTACCTGGATTCTTTCTTTTCCTTTCTTTCTTTCTGCATACGCAGGCTGATACTCCTGCGGACACTCCCTGTATAGACAGGCAAGGAAAAATCCCGTCTACCCAATAAAGGGAGCAGAGTTTTGTGTGCATGACCGTTTTTTTTTTTTATCCCGCCACTAAGGCAGCCATGCTCCACTTCGGGGAAAGTGCATGTTATGTGTAACGTGTCATCCATACCAACGGCCAAACTGGCCTTCTCTTCCGAAAGTTGGTGATGGGATTTTACGTGTGTGTAAGATGTTATGCGTGCGTTCACACACGGAACATCGGTTTATAGTCTCATTCGAAGGACTGTGTGGGAAATGGAGTCAGAACCAATGTTAACTCCGAGGAAAAAATCCCCTTGTACCGAAACGGCCCGGCGGAGATTCGAACCCGCAGCCCCAGGATCACCCAGATTACGAATCCGGCGCTCTACCACTGGGCTATTCCGGCCCCCGCTACCTGGATTCGAACATGCACCTGCAGAGGACCTCAAGGCCGAGTCGCCACATCAGACGGCTGTCTTACTCTTAGCTATCGGACACCTTCAACGCTGGACATAAGTGGACCTCTTCGACCTGATCCAACTGGACCTCTCGACCCGACAATGGACTTCGACTGATCATGTGGACCTCTTCGACCTGATCCATTGGACCTCTTCGACCTGATCCAACGGGAAACCCTCTTCGACCTGATCCAAGTGGACCTCTTCGACCTGATCCATGTGGACCTCTTCGACCTGATCCAACTGGACCTCTTCGACCTGATCCAACTGGACCTCTTCGACCTGATCCAGTGGACCTCTTCGACCTGATCCATGTGGACCTCTTCGACCTGATCCAACTGGACCCTTCGACCTGATCCAATGGACCTCTTCGACCTGATCCAACTGGACCTCTTCGACCTGATCCAACTGGAACTCTTCGACCTGATCCATGTGGACCTCTTCGACCTGATCCAACTGGACCTCTTCGACCGGGTCCAACTGGACCTCTTCGACCTGATCCAGTGGACCTCTTCGACCTGATCCATGTGGACCTCTTCGACCTGATCCAAGTGGACCTCTTCGACCTGATCCATGTGGACCTCTTCGACCTGATCCATGTGGACCTCTTCGACCTGATCCAACTGGACCTCTTCGACCTGATCCAAGTGGACCTCTTCGACCTGATCCAAGTGGACCTCTTCGACCTGATCCAAGTGGACCTCTTCGACCTGATCCATGTGGACCTCTTCGACCTGATCCAAGTGGACCTCTTCGACCTGATCCAAGTGGACCTCTTCGACCTGATCCATGTGGACCGCTTCGACCTGATCCAACTGGACCTCTTCGACCTGATCCAACTGGACCTCTTCGACCTGATCCATGTGGACCTCTTCGACCTGATCCATGTGGACCTCTTCGACCTGATCCAACTGGACCTCTTCGACCTGATCCATGTGGACCTCTTCGACCTGATCCAAGTGGAACTCTACTCGGCTGCTTCTGTCTCTGTGTTGTGGCTCTGGTCCTCTACTTTCCCGACATCCAAGCTGCTTTATTACTTATTTTCGTTGTTCGTTTCCAGGATGGTTTCGGGGAGCTCTCTCTCTCTCTCTCTCTCTCTCTCTCTCTCTCTCTCTCTCTCTCTCTCTCTCTCTCTCTCGACACACACACACACGAAGATAAAGTGTCATTATACCAAACATTAGCACGTGCATAAACCCTGACGCTCTGTATCAAACGCCAAAACATCGAAGTCGAAGTCAACATGAAAATGTCCATTAGTAGCGATACAACATACCGACTTACATGGTGCGTGAGAGCTGTAATACCAAAAACAAAGTGGGGAAAAAACGAGGAGCCCCCCCCCCAAAAAAACGTAAATAAAAAGATAAAGAAAGAAAGAAGAAGAAGAAGAAAAAGGAAATATTGGAGGTTGGGGGAGAGAAGAGAGAGAGAGAGAGAGAGAGAGAGAGAGAGAGAGAGAGAGAGAGAGAGAGAGAGAGCTGCTTTATGACACCATCGCACATGTTCTTACTGCCTCCCGATTCAGCCTTGTATTCTGATTCCATTTGGAATTTCCTAACTGATTTTCAACCGACGGTAAAGCTAGTTTCAAAGTGAGGTGACTGCAGGTGGGTATTGAAACAAATTTCTAAAAGAATTCACAGTAAACCCGCCCGACAACAGAGGCAAACAAATCGCACGACAAAACACAGCGCGTTTCGACCTCTTAGGTCTTCTTGAGGCAAGATAAACAACATTCAGGACAATGAAACCGAAGAACGAGCAATTACTTACCCCTCCCCACCCCCCACCCCCCACCCCCACCCCCACCCGAATTCGGCGCTAGACGAGCATAAATGAAAAGGGGACAATAGGGGTGGGATGGGGATAATGCCAGTTAAAATCATTAAAATTATAATGAGGAGGATACTGATAGTGATAGTAAAGGGTTTTCAGACGCATGGCTAAGAGAAGAGGGTCGAACGAACATATAACGAACCAAACACTGTGAGGGTTGCGGCCATCGTTTAGGAAGTTTTGTGTGGGTCTGTTAAAACTTTTATCAGGAAGCGGAAGGTGGAGCGGGGAAGAGGAGTGGGAGGGGAGGGAGGTTGGATAGGGTTGGGTGATGGATCTGCAGGCGTGAGGGTGAATTTGATGTTGAATAATTTGCTGTTGAATCTCTTATAAACGGAGGGTGTTGGGGGGGGGGTGGGGTGTTAATTATCATTCGCATGCTGTGGTTCGGCGCGCGCGCGCGCGCGTGTGTGTGTGTGTGTGTGTGTGTGTGTGTGTGTGTGTGTGTGTGTGTGTGTGTGTGTGTGTGTGTGAGCGCGTGCGTGTGTGTGCGTGCGAGCGGGCGTCCGTGTGTGTGCTTGTGTGTGTGTGTGTGTGTGTGTGTGTGTGTGTGTGTGTGTGTGTGTGTGTGTGTGTGCGCGCGCGCGCGCGGATGCATAAAGGTGTGTGTGTGTGTGTGTGTGTGTGTGTGTGTGTGTGTGTGTGTGTGTGTGTGTGTGTGTGTGCGGGCGCGTGTGCGCGCGCGCGCGTGTGTGTGTGTCGTTTGACAAGAAATGCATGTTTCTGCCAATATTTAATTCATAAGATATTTGAGCTAATACATAGGATAATGATCCGCCACTTCATTAAGGAAATCATTCCAATTTCTGACACGCACATCCAAACATGTCTTGGGCTGCATATAAAGAGGCAAAGAGAGACACAGACACACAGAGAGACAGGCGGGGGAGGGGTGGCAGGCAAAGGAAAAGGGATAGTGCGAGACAGAGACAGACAGACAGACAGAGACAGAGAGAGAGGAAGAGACAGACGGAGCAAGGAAGGGAGAAAAAAAGAAGAGAGAGAGAGAGAGAGAGAGAGAGAGAGAGAGAGACATACAGACAGACAGACAGACAGAGCTACAGAGACAGAGGAAGACAGAGAAAGATGGAAGCAGAGAGACAGGGGGAAAGAGAAAGAGGAAGAGGGTGGGATTGGCTACCTCCTCCATCTTTAAAAGTTTAAAACCTTTCCCTCAATTAAAAAAAAAAGTCATCCATAAACTAAACCATCTAATCAAGCACAAGGCAAAAAAGGCGCAGACTCGAGAGATAAAAATCACTTCTTTTCTTTAAAAAAAAAAAAGAAAGAAAGAAAGAAAGAAACCGCAGCAAAAGCCTAGAAAACAAAAGCCAGAGGCACTCAGAATAAAAAACAGAAAATACTAAGTGCAAGAAGAAGACCATGCACAGTGTTAATGTAAATAGTACGGAGAAAAAAGAATATTGAGAGAAACGAAAACAGTCCCAGAAATTGTTTAGAGCCACTGAAGGTTTCGGGAAAAAAAGGGCTACAGTGCAAACTCTTAATAACGCTTTGTAAAAATCGTGTATGAAAACATAAGAAGTGAAATGGAAAGAGGGAAAATGACATCGCACGCACTACGATGTAGTTATTGATTTTATTTTAACTTACAAAGTTCAGTCCTTGGTTACTGAATGTCTACATTCGATGCTATGCCCTCTGTCCTTTTCCATCGTTACACTTTCAGTATTCACAAACGTTTTCCTAGGGTCATATTCTGCAGATTTCTTTTACAAATTCAAATGTTGAAGACATTTACCTACATTTCCATGATGAAATATTTGCATGCATAATCTTTATTTCATGATTAGCAAATTGTCATAAGATAACTCCGTTCAAAAGATATATCAAAAGGTCTGTACTGAGAAGAGTTGTTAACATACTCATTGCTAACATTTTACTGGTACTGGATCTCAAGGACAGAAACCGGGATGCACAAAGTGATGCTACGTCTCATGTTTTATTCAGAGGAGGGCACTGTAATTATGACGTCATATCCTGTACAATTAGTGGAAGGGCACACAGGAGAGCGCAGACTTCCGCCATGTCAAATGGTTACTGGATCCTCTGGTCTTAATCCGTACAGCGATTCCAATACAACACAATATAGTACACCATCATACAACGCAATATGTACTTTCATCCCTTTGGGGTTATGGAGAATGATAACAATATGCATACGTTCGTCACCATGAATTGAAAAAAGAAACGTGAACCGTCACACAAATCACATCTTTGAAAAATGAAAGACAATACTCGATTGATCAAGAAAGTATTCCATCTGTAAACAGGAGTGACCCAAATGTTTTGCTTAGGTTGACGGACCTGGACAACTTCAGAAATGATTTTGCTGGGGGAAAAGTACTTAACACAATTAAGCTTTGAGTGAACTTTTACATGTTGTTTTGGCTGAAACTGATCACATAAGGCTGCATATTTTTCGCAGTATGATACAAGATGAAATTCATCACCTGCCTCAAACATTCGTCAATCTCTAAATATTCTCTCTTTTCTCAACAATCCATGCTATCGCTCTTTTTCTTGGAAATAATCATCCAGAAACCCTAGCCTTTAAGACTTTACATGGAAGGATCCTTTGTTGGAAGGAACATCTGGCAGAAAGTGAGGCAAAATGATTCCACAAAGAAAACACGAGTCTTTCAGTCTACCTACAGGGAGTCTGTGTTAAAAAGGACAGTTACTAGAAAGTAAGAATAACTTACTGCACAACGAAAAGACAGGTCTTTATTGAGAGGAAAATCTGATGGAAATTCACACAAAAATGAGTCCACCAAGAACACACAAGTCTTTCAGTCTTTCAGTCTTTAACGGGAGAGCTTCTTTGTTGAGAGGAATATCTGATGGAAATCGACACCAAAATGAGTCCACCAAAATAACACAAGTCTTCCAGCCTTCACGACAACACTGGACATCGAATATTGTC
>CM065731.1:69488225-69523225 GCA_033310375.1 Conus canariensis | reverse complement strand
AGTACATAACCAACACGTCAACACAGAGTACATAACCAACACATCAACACAGAGTACATAACCAACACTTCAACACAGAGTACATGACCAACACGTCAACACAGAGTACATGACCAGCACGTTAACACAGAGTACATAACCAACACATCAACACAGAGTACATAACCAACACGTCAACACAGAGTACATGACCAACACGTCAACACAGAGTACATAACCAACACGTCAACACAGAGTACATAACCAACACGTCAACACAGAGTACATAACCAACACGTCAACACAGAGTACATAACCAACACGTCAACACAGAGTACATAACCAACACGTCAACACAGAGTACATGACCAACACGTCAACACAGAGTACATGACCAACACGTCAACACGAGTACATGACCAACACGTCAACACAGAGTACATGACCAACACGTCAACACCGAGTACATAACCAACACGTCAACACCGAGTACATAACCAACACGTCAACACAGAGTACATGACCAACACGTCAACACAGAGTACATGACCAACACGTCAACACAGAGTACATGACCAACACGTCAACACAGAGTACATGACCAACACGTCAACACAGAGTACATGAACCAACACGTCAACACAGAGTACATAACCAACACGTCAACACAGAGTACATGACCAACACGTCAACACAGAGTACATAACCAACACGTCAACACAGAGTACATAACCAACACGTCAACACAGAGTACATAACCAACACGTCAACACAGAGTACATAACCAACACGTCAACACAGAGTACATGAACCAACACGTCAACACAGAGTACATAACAACACGTCAACACAGAGTACATAACCAACACGTCAACACAGAGTACATGACCAACACGTCAACACAGAGTACATAACCAACACGTCAACACAGAGTACATAACCAACACGTCAACACAGAGTACATGACCAACACGTCAACACAGAGTACATAACTCAACACGTCAACACAGAGTACATAACCAACACGTCAACACAGAGTACATACCAACACGTCAACACAGAGTACATAACCAACACGTCAACACAGAGTACATGACCAACACGTCAACACAGAGTACATAACCAACACGTCAACACAGAGTACATGACCAACACGTCAACACAGAGTACATACCAACACGTCAACACAGAGTACATGACCAACACGTCAACACAGAGTACATGACCAACACGTCAACACAGAGTACATGACCAACACGTCAACACAGAGTACATAACCAACACGTCAACACAGAGTACATGACCAACACGTCAACACAGAGTACATGACCAACACGTCAACACAGAGTACATGACCAACACGTCAACACAGAGTACATGACCAACACGTCAACACAGAGTACATGACCAACACGTCAACACAGAGTACATGACCAACACGTCAACACAGAGTACATGACCAACACGTCAACACAGAGTACATGACCAACACGTCAACACAGAGTACATAACCAACACGTCAACACAGAGTACATGACCAACACGTCAACACAGAGTACATGACCAACACTCAACACAGAGTACATGACCAACACGTCAACACAGAGTACATGACCAACACGTCAAAACACCAAGTACATAGACCACATAACACATTCAGTCAACACAGAGTACATGACCAACACTTCAACACGATCAGCAACAACAACACAGAGTAATGACAAACTAACAGTATATCCAGACTTCAACACCTTTATTATGACCAACACGACAATAGCACAAGCCTGTTTATTATTCCAGAGTAGCACAGCCTTTTTATTATTCCAGAGTAGCACAGCCTGTTTTATTATTCCAGAGTAGCACAGCCTGTTTTATTATTCCAGAGTAGCACAGCCTTTTTTATTATTCCAGAGTAGCACAGCCTTTTTTATTATTCCAGAGTAGCAACAGCCTTTTTTATTATTCCAGAGTAGCACAGCCTTTTTTATTATTCCAGAGTAGCACAGCCTTTTGTATTATTCAAGAGTAGCACAGCCTTTTTTATTTTGAAAAAGTCAAACAGAACGCACAGACAAACAGGAACAAACAGATGCAACTTCGTTTTGATTGGTATGAAGGGAAATCTTCAATGAGACAGAGAACAGCAAGCAGTGAATAAACAACAAGTAGGGTAACTCTTGCTCCCATGACAATATACATACAAGGCCCATAACTCCAAACGAATGCTGCTTACGATGTCAAATCGCCTAGCATAGATACGTCAACACAGAACCCACACACCAAACAAGAAGACATTTAAAAAAAGGTGTACAGAGTATGTAGGCAAACTTGAAACATCCTTGGAGGGGAATATCTCTTTTTTTTTCTTATCTGTTTGAAGTGTCTCGTGCATTTGATATCAAAATGTTTTTGCGACAGTCACGTTAATTGAAGATGTTGTCCTTTCCTTCGAAAAAGCCTGATGAAATCTCCATTAAACGAAACAATGGGGGGTAACTGTTGTGTTAACATGGCTCAAAACAAGTTGAACTAAAAGGGGAAGAAAAAGGGGGAGGAAAAAGGGGGAGGAAAAAGGGGAAGAAAAAGGGGAAGTAAAAAGGGGGAGGAAAAAGGGGAAGAAAAGGGGAAGTAAAAAGGGGGAGGAAAAAGGGGAAGAAAAAGGGGAAGAAAAAGGGGGAGAAAAAGGGGAAGGAAAAAGGGGAAGAAAAAGGGGAGGAAAAAGGGGAAGAAAAAGGGGAAGGAAAAAGGGGAAGAAAAAGGGGAAGAAAAAGGGGAAGGAAAAGGGGAAGAAAAAGGGAGGAAAAAGGGGAAGAAAAAGGGGAAGAAAAAGGGGAAAGAAAAGGGGAAGAAAAAGGGGAAGGAAAAAGGGGAAGAAAAAGGGGAAGGAAAAAGGGGAAGAAAAAGGGGAAGAAAAAGGGGAAGAAAAAGGGGAAGAAAAAGGGGGAGGAAAAAGGGGAAGAAAAAGGGGAAGGAAAAAGGGGAAGAAAAAGGGGAAGAAAAAGGGGGAGGAAAAAGGGGAAGAAAAAGGGGAAGGAAAAAGGGGAAGAAAAAGGGGGAGAAAAAGGGGAAGAAAAAGGGGAAGGAAAAAGGGGAAGAAAAAGGGGAAAAGGAAGAAAAAGGGGAAGAAAAGGGAGAAAAGGGGAAGGAAAAAGGGGAAGAAAAAGGGGAAGGAAAAAGGGGAAGAAAAAGGGGAAGAAAAAGGGGAAGGAAAAAGGGGAAGAAAAAGGGGAAGGAAAAAGGGGAAGAAAAAGGGGAAGAAAAAGGGGAAAGAAAAAGGGGAAGAAAAAGGGGAAAAGAAAAAAGGGGAAGAAAAAGGGGAGGAAAAAGGGGAAGGAAAAGGGGAAGGAAAAAGGGGAAGGAAAAGGGGAAGAAAAAGGGGAAGGAAAAGGGGAAGGAAAAGGGGAAGAAAAAGGGGAAGAAAAAGGGGAAGGAAAAGGGGAAGAAAAAGGGGAAGAAAAAGGGG
Source organism: Conus canariensis (assembly GCA_033310375.1). NCBI lineage: Eukaryota > Metazoa > Mollusca > Gastropoda > Neogastropoda > Conidae > Conus > Conus canariensis. The sequence goes on along the minus strand of CM065731.1, from coordinate 69,519,783 downwards.
AAGGAAAAGGGGAAGGAAAAAGGGGAAGGAAAAGGGAAGAAAAAGGGGAAGAAAAGGGGAAGAAAAGGGGAAGAAAAAGGGGAAGAAAAAGGGAAGGAAAAGGGGAAGAAAAAGGGGAAGAAAAAGGGGAAGAAAAAGGGGAAGAAAAGGGGAAGGAAAAGGGAGAAAAAGGGGAAGGAAAGGGAGAAAAAGGGGAGGAAAAGGGAAGAAAAAGGGGAAGAAAAGGGGAGAAAAGGGGAGGAAAGGAAGAAAAAGGGGAAGGAAAAAGGGGAAGAAAAGGAAGAGGGGAGGAAAAAGGGGAGAAAAAGGGAGAAAAGGGGAGAAAAAGGGAAGAAAAAGGGGAAGAAAAAGAGGGGGAGGAAAAGGAAGAAAAGGGGAAGAAAAAGGGGGAGAAAAAGGAAGAAAAGGGGAGGAGAAAAGGGGAGGAAAAGGAAGAAAAGGGGAAGGAAAAAGGGGAAGAAAAAGGGGAGAAAAAGGGGAAGAAAAAGGGAAGGAAAAGGGAAGGAAAAGGGGAGGAAAAGGGGAGGAAAAGGGGAAGAAAAAGGGGAAGTAGAAACGAGGTGGAACAAGGGGATCGTGGGGTATGTTTCACACGTTGAGCATTGCCTACAGTACTTGCCAAATATGTGTTTCAGTGAAAATCTTTCGAAGTTTGTTTTTTTTTTAAGAAATGCATAGGTTGAGACCTTTCGGACCTGTATGGATGGGCCCATGGGAGATGGAGTGATGAGGGTGGTGAACCACCCTCTCCCTTTCCTCCCCACCCCTCTTTCCTTTCCCCTTTCCTCTCTCTCTATTCACCCACCCGCCCACGCAGCCTACACCTCTGATCCGCTGGCTTCTTTCAACATAGGGTGCAAAAATCAAGGTCTACTCGCTTCGCCCCTTTAGGTGTTGAGGACATGATGAATTCAATTCAACCGATTTAGAATTAACACGTAAAAGGAAACGCTTTGGGTGGACGGAGAAGGGACAAACAGGAGGTAAACAAGAGCCTGGTTCAAGCTGTGCACAATTATGAAAATCGCCAAAATTGATAAATATTCCCGGAAGTTTCAAAGAACAATAGTTGTTTAATGAAAGTGATGAGCAGATGGCCTATGCTCTTCCGATGTTATAATATAGCCTACATTAGTTTCATTGTCGTTGCACTTTTTTTTTTTTTGGTCTGAAGTTAAATGAAATAAGAAAAAAATAAGTACTGCCAAAGGTAAGTGAATGTTCACTTCAAATATCAAGCGTAAGGGTATTCGTTTTGGACCTGAATTCGAAAGACTGGAAAAGAAAAGAATAGGCCTTATCACTTAGTGTGTAAATTGAATTTATCAAGACATAACGGGTATTGGGGGGAAAAAAAAGGGGGGGGGGGGGACACACCAAAAATGCATGGCCAGACATTGTCAAAATCAAATATCAGAATGGATCAGAATTTGCGACTATATCAACAGAGCATTGGCTTACTAGGTAAAACTGCTGTTTCACTGGAGTGTGGAAAAAATCAGTAGGCCCAAATTCAAAGCAGTCCGATTAATTGAAACGCCTCCATCCGGGTGCAAGAACGATAAGCGAGTGAATCTAGTAGTTTGTTTTTGGTTGTTTATTTTCATTTGGAACAATCATGAAATTTATTATATATATATATATATAATATATAATATATATATATATATATATATATATGTGTGTGTGTGTGTGTGTGTGTGTGTGTGTGTGTGTGTGTGTGTGTGTGTGTGTGTGTGTGTGTGTGTGTTGTTTTAATGAAATGATGTCTGAATACTGGCTTTATTCTTGTCACTGTCGAAATATTGCGATGTTAGATAGATAGATAGATAGATAGATAGATAGATAGATAGATAGATAGATAGATAGATAGATAGATAGATAGATAGATACTGAATTAGAAAAATAGACATTTAAATAAGCTGTAAACGCTGAAACCTTTTTTTTTTACCTAACCGCTTCTTAACTCATTTTATTTGCAGTGAAGCTGAAACACCATATCACCCTTTACGTCTATATACATACGTAAAGTATGCCAATAATACGGAAGAGTTTTCCATACTGGACTGTCAAACGCATTAAGATGGAATAGTTGTCCATACCCAGTTACCAACTGTAATAAGGCAGAACATTTATCTGCCCTTAAAGAAAAAAAAACTAATGCAGGGTATAATCAGAAACGGGTTGAACATGGAACAAAACAACTTTTCTGTGTGATGTGATGCCATACTCGTAAGTACGTGCAGAATTTTGAGTTGGGCTCTTTTATCGAACTTCCATTCAGTTCTTTGTATGAAAAAATCGCACATTTATTCCTGACCTTCACCAAGCGATGATCATTGGTTGTGTTTATGTGTTCCGAGTTTGCTGACCTTTCCATCGAGTTCGCAAGACTACGAAAGGAAGAGAACGGCGACCCTGTCAGTAGACTGTGGAACTCCGGCGTTAGGTCATCCACATTCATTTTATAGTCAGATGACTACAGGCGGAAGAGAACGGCGACCCTGTCAGTAGACTGTGGAACTCCGGCGTTAGGTCATCAACATTAATTTCATAGTCAGATGACTTCAGGCGGAAATTGTAAAAGAAAAATTATGATTAATCCACTAGACAAAGGGAACAAACAAATCACAAGACAAAACGCAACGCGTTTCAACCTCTTTGGTCTTCCTCAGGCAAGATATACAATATTCAGGACAACAGAAACGAAGAAGCAGCAGAGAATGCAGATGCGCCGAATTTGAGAAGATTAGTGATTGCACGCTAGTTAGTTTTCTTTTAAAAGTCTGGTAATCAGTTATCGAAGCTGCGACAGTAACTAAAATGTTGACTATAATGTTACAATGAACATAATCAGTCAAACAGGAGTATGCGAAAAAAAGGATGATGTTTCGCTCATTGGGAATTTCATCAGAATGTTACACACGAAAACATGATATATAAAGTCAGTCCACGACGATTCTCTCAAAAGCATTTTGACAGCATCTGAACAAGACAGACTTCAAACAGATTTTTTAACGGGGGGGGGGGGGGGGGGGGGGGAGGGAGACAATCGGACAAGAGAGAGAGAGAGAGAGAGAGAGAGAGAGAGAGAGAGAGAAGGGTTGCGGTGCGAGGGGAGAGGGGGGGGGGTACAAATGGGAAAAGGAAAAGAAGGATAGGATAAGAACACAGGAAGAGAACAGACTACGGGGAAAGGTGAACAAATGTATAATCATATCATTCGTGAAATATAAAGCAGCGACGATATAATAATAAAACCAACAAATGAAAAATATAACTTATGACCTTTAAGTCAAAAGTTTGAAACATAAGGTAGAATAGATATAGCCATTAATCAACATGTGACATTGCAAAAACCTAATTTTGTACTGTTGAAAAAAGAATGATTCGGGTGAGGAAGAGCTAATAAAGAGAGAGGAGAAGACCGGCTGGAAACGGATTGGGGGGCAAAGCAATGACAAACAGAAAGCGTACATTCATAGGAAGACAGAAGATCGAAGGTATGTGAGACGAATCACGCGTTCCCCCCCACCCCTCACCTCTCTCTCTCTCTCTCTCTCTCTCTCTCTCTCTCTCTCTCTCTCTCTCTCCCCCCCCCCCCCTTCACCACTGTAAGCTGAGTAGTGATCTACCTACCAGCCGTACCCATAAAGTACTCTGACCAGGATTTAAGACCCATGATATTTTCAGCGCAGTTAGAAGAAACCAGAGTTTGAAAGAAAGAAAAAACAGTCATTCCCCATGAAATACTGTGACATACATTATATGAACACGATACGCTCTGGTGAGGAGAAAAAAAAAAAAAAAACATGGCTCGAGAGAGAGGGGGACCGGGGTGAAAGGTGAGGAGGGCAGAGGGTGCGCTCTGTAAAGAGGTGCGTACATTTCTTTGGCATGGGGAGGGGATGGGGAGATCGAGGAAGGGGAGGGAGGGATAAAAAGGGAAGGGGAAAGGGAGAAGGGGAAATTGTTGCTAAAAGGCATGAGGTCAGCAAACTTCTGGGTGTAGAGGTCAACTGACGCGGCATTCCTGAGTCAGTTGACGATGCAGCGGTCAGCAGGCTTCGATGGAAGTGTTCTAACACACTACGACCATTTTTTGCATGGGCATATGTATGGCATGTTCATTGCAACACGGGCATATGAGGCTAGTCTTCCTCGCCTTCACCAACAACGGATTTTCCACAAAATGGTCTGTCAGGAACCTGTGTGTCTCTCCCACATACATCTTGCCGCAGACGGAAAGGGGGGGAGGGGGGGGGCGGGGGCGGGGATGTATCTCAGTTGTGGACTGGCAGCAGAAGCTGGACCGTACTGCGACCTGGCCTCCATATGGTCCCCAGAAAAAAGGAACGTTGCAAGGAACGAAGGAGACGCGCTTGATGTGGATGCACTTCGACGACCCAACAAGCTGATTCTTTGATGTCTCGTCCCGCTGACAGACCACAAACAGACGCATGCGGACATTTTCCTCAGCTGTCATTTATGTTGTGGTATGAGCAAGTTGCTGTGAATGATGTCGGGTACAGGAAAATTGTGTAGATGGTATGTAAGAATGACTATGATCCGATCTCCCCATTCACTTTCCACATGTCAGGCTTTTATGCGAAGGACAGATTTAGTAAGTACTTAACATTCTCTCTGGAATGAAGTCGTCACTGTGATCACTGCTGTAATTTTTAGGAAAACTTTTTTAATCGTTGCTTTAGGGTGACAGAATACCTACAGCAAGTGCAAGTGCAAAGTCTTTATTTGTGGAAGATATTGGTGAACAAATTTCTGCTGTCGGGTAAGATGGAAACGGTGATGTCAAAGAAATCCATAGAGGTATGTAACAGACTGTAAATGCGCGAAAGGACTACGTGAGGGAGGGGGGGGGGGACATAATGCCGGAGAGTTCAGGCAGGAAGTCTTTGGAGCAGACAGCAGTTCCTAGACACTCATTAATGAATCGTTCGGAAGAGAAAGGGGCGAAAGAAAACACTTGCATGACAAGTTCGACAAGACGGAAGATCCGGAATCATGACTTCTAAGAAAACACTTGCATGACAAGTTCGACAAGACGGAAGATCCGGTATCATGACTTCTAAGAAAACACTTGCATGACAAGTTCGACAAGTCGGAAGATCCGGAATCATGACTTCTAAGAAAACACTTGCATGACAAGTTCGACAAGTCGGAAGATCGGAATCATGACTTCTAAGAAAACACTTGCATGACAAGTTCGACAATATGGAGGATCCGGAATCATGATTTCCTGTCCTGCGCAGACAGCCATGAAATCCGTTCTAATCGGGTACAGAAAACTGAAGGGTAAGTGTATGAAAGTCTAAAAGTCTGCAGAAGTCAAAGGACAAAGTCCTAGTTCTTTTTGGGGGAGAGGGGGAGGAGCTGATGAAAGGGTGATTCACATAGGATGACTTCAGACTTCTCATCTTTCAGAGTAAGCTGATCAGCAGTCATCCAGCTCCTCAGTGCATGACAATACGCTTTGATGTTCCGGATGGCAGCTCCAGCTTCACAGCGGTCTGTACGTAGAATGGAAGAGATCAGTACCATCGATGAACAGTTCCTGATGCGGTGGTTAACGCTCAATCAACAGACCGAGCTGTCACGGGGAGAACAGGGTCGGACCAAGAACCGATCCTTGAGGAACGCCACAGGAGAGCTGAGGGTCACAGAACACTACCAGGTTAACCTTCACTTGTTGAAACCTCTCGGAAAGATAGAAAGTGCACCACTGAAGTGCGGATCTTCAGACAAAACTTCACCTAACAGCACTAGGAGATGTATTCCGGGGTCGGTGCTGTCATAGGCGGCGCTGAAGTCGAGTAACACGAGAACGAGAACGAGCGAGCATCAGCAGTATTCAATTTGGGTGATGCCTGGAGACCATCAGTATGGAAGAGGTTGATGTACAGACGCTATGTCCATTATGAGCACTTATTCTTCAGTGGCTGCAACTTCAAATAGCAAATTATAAATCAGCCCCAAAGTATGAAAATATCCTTGATAAGGCTTGGAAAGGGAGACGGGAATGGCCTGCAAGCAGAACGAGGTAAAAAATATTGATTGTGTCATGGCGAAAGAAGGGGAGTGGTATTGATTAGTGTTTGTGATTTGATCTGGGCGTGAGTCTTGGCCCTGGCCGAAATAAGAGAGAACAGAAATACAGAAGGCAATATCTTACGTCACACCAAATGTAGTCACGGTATGCCCAAAGAAAATCGTGCTAATTCAGCATGCAAACTGTTTATTCCCCCGAGCATTTGTGGTGACAGCAACGATGCATGGGAAAGAAAAGGGGGGCAACTCTCAGAAGACAAACCTGTATTTTCACTCCAAGCAAAGTAGCAGGATTGCACTAACAGAAGAGAGTGACGAAGTAAGCACAGTTTCGTTTTTACTCTACGTGTCAGAGGAAAAGAGTAATAAATCGGTAAGCTTTTTTTTTTAGTCCGAGCAGGCGTTACGAGAATACCGCAGCAAAAGATGAGTGATCATTTCATCTGGCAACACGCTCATTCTAGAGTTTAAAAAAAAGGGGAAAAAATCACTTCTTCCGTTGCTTTGGATTGGCATGTGTTGGCAGCTCGGTGACATAATCATAGTTTATACACACTACGCTGATATATTAAAGCAGCTCTGTGACATAATCATAGTTTATACACACTACGCTGATATGTTAAAGCAGCTTGTGCGACAGATGAGATAACCAATTGTTTAGCTGTGAACTCTGTGTGTGTGTGTGTGTGTGGTGTGTGTGTGTGTGTGTGTGTGTGTGTGTGTGTGTACGTGCGTGCGTGCGTACGTGCGTGTGTGCGTGCGTGCGGGCGTGCGTGCGGGCGTGCGTGCATGCGTGTGTGCGTGCGTGCGTGCGTGTGTGTGTGTGTGTGTGTGTGTGTGTGTGTGTGTGTGTGTGTGTGTGTGTGATGGAGAACCATACATATTCCAGAACGAAACATTGGCATAAAGGTCCATCGTCTTGATTCTCTAAAGCATAGTGAAAAAAATAGCAAAAGCCAACTTGCAGCCGTGGATGTGTTTCTGCGTCATCATTATTGTTAGCGTTAGCAACTGTCAAATAAATAGATTAGTTATCTGGATGCTCGGACAAGTGGGTCGTATAGTTGACTAGTGGATCAGAAAAAAAGGCAAATCACACACAAAGACAAGAAAAATCCGTATAGTTCTGATTGTAAAGGATAAAGTCCAATCAAACCGATATGAAAAACACTGCAGAGACATCTCTTGGAAAATATAACTGGGATTCAGGGGCTCATCGATGCCTCTTTCCCAGTCAGTCTTTTAAAGCCTCGGAATTAAACTTACCATTATTATTATGAATACTTATATAGCGCCTATCCTCGGCTAGAGACCAAACTCTAAGCGCTTAACAATCCACACTCGTTTACACAACGGGCTGCCTACCTGGGCAGTGCCGACTGAAGAACTGCCAGCTGGCGCTTCAATTAGTCGTTTCCCGTGTCATCCAGTCCATACCGTTCACTCAGTTCCCTTACTTCCTTCATTCTTTCCATTCTCACGCAAGATGCATGCTATGTGTAACATGTCATCCATACCAACGGCCAAACTTCCGAAAGTTGGTGATGGGATTTTACGTGTGTGCAAGATGTTATGCGTGCGTTCACACAGGGAACCTCGGTTTACAGTCTCATTCGAAGGACTATATGGGAAATGGAGTCAGAACCAATGTTAACGCCGAGGGAAAAATCCACCTGTACCGAAACGGCCCGGCGGGGATTCGAACCCGCAACCCCAGGATCACCAAGATTACGAGTCCGGCGTTCTACCACTGAGCTATTCCGGCCCCCGCTTGCGATCCTTTGAATTGTAATATACGGTACTGCATTTCTCCGTACATCTTGTACTCATCCGCATTATATTCACCACACCATTTTGCTTCTTTACGGATTTCAACACAATAAGATTCATAATGGTTTTATTGAACATCTACAATGAGTAAAAAAAAAACATGGATGTTTTGCAATATTCTTAACAGTCATGGACGTTACCCAGTGACTTCAAAATAACGTTGAAATGGAAAAAGATTTGTGTTTTACCTCATGGCTTTTCGGGGGTTCCCGCCATATTAACAGGCACACGTGCTGACTGTTTCAACAGTTGTTCTGGGCGAGTCAAATGTTCGTTACAATGGTAATGAGGATTTCGGTTACGAACATTTCTTCAGCAAGGTGCTCAATCTGACTCAGTAGAGAGATAAAAAGTTTCATACAGTGTAGTGTAAGTACTGTTATATCATTTACTGGCCTGATATTTCCTTTTTTAAGAAAAACAAAGTTGGCTAGTGGTAATATGTATGCCTCAGTCGATTTTCTGTTCGTTCTCAGTTGTGATGTTTCAAGTATATTGTGCACAAAGCCGCACATCTGTGGGAAAAGGCATTTGATCCCATTTTCAAAAGGGATGTAGCTATCAGGAAAAAAAAAGTTTCACAAAGATACGCAAAAAAGGTAATTATAGTGCAGTTTTCATAGTGAAAAGGGTAGTTTTACTTAAGAATAAGGGAACAACGCATTTTATCGGCGTGGAAGTCCAAAGACCATCAGTACAGGGAAACTGTCACACTGTTAAGCTCTGCACTAGGCTGCATTTTGTGACTGTCACACTGTTAAGCTCTGCAGTAGGCTGCATTTTGTGACTGTCACGCTGTTAAGCTCTGCAGTAGGCTGCATTTTGTGACTGTCACACTGGTATGCTCTGCAGTAGGCTGCATTTTGTGACTGTCACACTGTTAAGCTCTGCAGTAGGCTGCATTTTGTGACTGTCACGCTGTTAAGCTCTGCAGTAGGCTGCATTTTGTGACTGTCACGCTGTTAAGCTCTGCAGTAGGCTGCATTTTGTGACTGTCACGCTGTTAAGCTCTGCAGTAGGCTGCATTTTGTGGCTGTCACGCTGTTAAGCTCTGCAGTAGGCTGCATTTTGTGACTGTCACGCTGTTAAGCTCTGCAGTAGGGTGCATTTTGTGGCTGTCACGCTGTTAAGCTCTGCAGCAGGCTGCATTTTGTGGCTGTCACGCTGTTAAGCTCTGCAGTAGGCTGCATTTTGTGACTGCCACACTGTTAAGCTCTGCAGTAGGCTGCATTGTGTGGCTGTCACACTGTTAAGCTCTGCAGTAGGCTGCATTGTGTGGCTGTCACACTGTTAAGCTCTGCAGTAGGCTGCATTGTGTGACTGTCACACTGTTAAGCTCTGCAGTAGGCTGCATTTTGTGGCTGTCACACTGTTAAGCTCTGCAGTAGGCTGCATTTTGTGGCGTTCACTGCCTTGAGTGGAATGGAAACTTCTGGAGGACGAGTGGCGGGAATGGCGTGGATAAAAGACTGCACTTTTCATTGAGATCCTTCTGCCATGAAAAATGAGTGAGGGAAAGAGAGAGAGAGGGGGGGGACAGACAGACAGACAGAGAGAGGGACACACAGAGAGAGAGAGAGAGAGAGAGAGAGAGAGAGAGAGAGAAGACAGACAGAACAGACAGACAGACAGAGACAGACAGAGACAGAGAGAAGAGACAGAGAAGAGACGGAAAGAGAGAGAGAGAGAGAGAGAGAGAGAGAGAGAGAGAGAGAGAGAGAGAGAGAGATGGAAACCCAGAGAGAGAGAATAAAGACAGAGAGATAGGACGAGGGAGTGATGGAGGGGGGGGGGGAGAAGAACATGATGATGATGATGATGATGATAATGACAACCAAAAAATAAAAAAGAAGAAAAAGACAGAAAGAAAAAAGGGGACTCTATAGGCAAATGAATTTAACGGGTGACAAGAACTTTTTATTCATTGAGTTAAGGGATTCAATTGTTGGTCGGTTAGTTGTATACTTGTTTCCCTGCCTGTCTGTTGGCCTGTTTTCCGTTTATGTCTTTAACAGTCACATGAGGCACCCGTGGAAAAATGCGAATGGACAGACGATGGAAACAAACAGGCGTGAGAGAAAGAGGACAAGGAGGAGCGGTGGGGGTGGGGAGAGGGGGGAGGGGAGGGAGACAATCATGTGCAGCTAGGGGAATGAGACAATGATTATGATCAAAACTGATTTACCTCTCTGATCTGAATCCCAACTCCACCATAATTATGATCAGAAATGATCTACCAATAGTTCCCATAGCCCGCACTTCCGGCCTGCGCCTAAAGTTCTAGCTCTATCCAAAACTACCATCTCATCACGACCCCGTTTGAGAACTCACGGCCGATATCCGATACAATATGTCAAACAAGGCAACCAAGCTATCCCAGCCTTGGCCAAGAGGAAGCAGACAAAAATTAAGCCACTGAGCTTACCTCCCACACGCGATAGTGCGCGCGCGCCTCTCTGATTCGTCAGTGGTCTCACGAGCGGTTGTCATCTGTGCGCTGGTTGGCTGGTTTGGTGCTGAAGTAGCGCCGGCACGCGCGTCGGGCGACCATTTATGGGTAATGACTCTCCGGGTTTTCTGACTCGATCCCGGCTTTCGTTACCTGTCGTCTCTCCTCCAAAGTCTTTCTCTTGGAGTTCAGCCGCTGCATAGAACCACTGGTCTCCTCCTGTCAGTGCCAGACTCTCCTCCAAAGTCTTTCTCTTGGAGTTCAGCCGCTGCATAGAACCACTGGTCTCCTTCTGTCAGTGCCAGACTCTCCTCCAAAGTCTTTCTCTTTGAGTTCAGCCGCTGCATAGAACCACTGGTCTCCTCTTGTCAGTGCCAGACTCGGAACTGCTCTGAAGGCGAAACGAACAGAACGTAGGCAACTCCCTAAATCAGCAACCAAGACATTTTTCGAAGAGTTTTTAGCAGGTTTAAGATCTTAACCGTTTTACCAAACTTCATAACATACTTTCAAAACCTGGTAGAAAACTTCCAACTTCCACACACAAAAAACCGGCGAAGCAATCGCCAAAGTTAAATTTCAAAGTTCAAAACGAGACCAGTCCTTCTCCTCCCCTTCAATCTATCAACGATGTCTTCCTTCGCTCTCATCTTCTTCACGGCGATGACGTTGCTGATGATGACGTCACAGACGATGTCTGCGTCACTGAGCGGCGGGCAGAAATCTTCCGGGTCAGCGCTGCAACCAGCACAACTCCAGGTAAGTCATTGATGGATGTCTTTTGGTGGTTTTCAATACACGTTCCAATTTGTCTTCTTGTTCTTCTTCTTTTTTTCTTTTTGTTCTTCTTCTTTCTCTCTCTCTCTCTCTCTCTCTCTCTCTCTCTCTCTCTCTCGATTTAAACTCTTCCGACTGCTCAGCAGTTACTGCTCTCTGTACAAATATTAACAGTCGAAAATCCAAATGCAATATTATTCCTTATTTTCTCTTCATGCATCTCTCTCTCTCTCTCTCTCTCTCTCTCTCTCTCTCTCTCTCTCTCTCTCTCTGTTCCGAATAAAGAGCAATCACTGTTCGCTGCGCTAAGATCAATCGTAAGGACTAGAGAGTCAATACCATTCTTTATTTCTTCATGCATTTACCCCATCCCTACACCTCTCTCTCTCTCTCTCTCTCTCTCTCTCTCTCTCTCTCTCTCTCTCTCTCTCTCTCTCTGGGAAAAGAATATGGGTAATATCTCAATGAGCTTTTCATTATCGTTATTCTTTATACACAGTGCTGATGACCGTTTGGTCTGAAAATACTGTTTCGATCTAATCTAAATTTGAAACGTTGTTCATATTTTCCATCAAATGAGGCAGAGAGAGTTCTTTAAAACTGACCGTTTCTCATAAATACGTCAGGCCTTTTTATGGATTAAAATGATTGGAATGGAACTGTTAGGGTTAAAGAGAGAGAGCGAGAGAGAGAGAGAGAGGGAGACAGACAGACAGACAGATAGACAGGCTGATAGACGAACTGACAGACAACAAACAAACAAGATAAACATACAGAGAGAGAGAGAGAGAGAGAGAGAGAGAGAGAGAGAGAGAAAGAGAGAGAGAGAGAGAGAATAATATCAAGAACTATAACAAGAAGAAGAATTGGGACTATAGTTTATGCACAATCATAGAGGTTATAGACAGTAAAAAGATAGACTCTAGTTATGAATGATTATAAAAACGTCACATAGAAGACTGCAATACACTTGTAGTGAGAAACTGGACATATGCACTGACATGCGCTCTCTCTCTCTCTCTCTCTCTCTCTCTCTCTCTCTCTCTCTCTCTCTCTCCTCTCTCTCTCTCTACTTTGTCGTTGTATATTCCTTTGTTAATAACTCCCTTTCGTTTTTTCTTTTCTTCTTTTTTCTTTCGTGGTTGAAGGCAGCACTGTGTGTGTGTGTGTGTGTGTGTGCGTGTGTGTGTGTGTGTGTGTGTGTGTGTGTGTGTGTGTGTGTTGGTTGGTTGGTTGGTTAACTGATTTTTCCCCCTATGGTGCTGAGAATACCACAGATTTATATGTGATGTGTCTCTGTTACATTCCATGGGTGTTGGGCCACGTTAACGTCGGAACTACTGAGAGGTCTCATAGGCAACGGCTGCCTGCACTGATGTGACTCAATGCTTGGACCATGAAACAGTAGAGCTGACCACCCAGTAGACCTGACCACCCAGTAGACCTGACCACCCAGGGCACTGGCATAGTTTGACCCTCTGAATCCTCAGGCATAGTCTGAAAGATTTCTTCCCACTGTCATTTTTTGTACACGTTCCTTTCTTCTTCTTTTTTTCTAAAAACATTTTTGGCATTTTCCTCCCATTTCCATGTCAAGAAACACGAGCTTAGTAGCATTGTTTCAGATTCTTTTTGCTCTGTCTGGTTCGATTGCAGCTCATGTTAGCATTCCTGGCAACGAGGAGGGTGACCAGTTTGCCAAAATACCACAGATGACATTTTTCCTCGAGAACGGTCATTACCTTCACAGATTTTCAATTTATAGTTCAGCAACACGTTCATGTATTGGGAAAAAACGTGTTAACTGATATTGAATGCAAATATTATTGTCACCAATATTAAGTTACATTCCATTAAAATCAGACCATTTAATACAATTTCTGCAGATGTCATAGTACTATTAAAATATGGAGCTAAGATATACCACTTAAAGACATATTTTCCCTAATATAACTGGGCAAGACTAAATGAGTTTATCATTATGGTGAATCAAGCAACTAAAGTAGTATTTTTTAAAAAGCAAATGAAATGGCCTGTCTTATTACAAATATAACGGATCTTTCAAAAACTCTAGAAATGCATTAGTTTTCCGCTGTTGCCAGAAAGATCACAACTATACCGCCTGCATCAAATGTAATGAAGCGTCATGCATATTTTTCCCATTTTTCGCTGATGACGCACATTTGGAATGATGGCGATCTGTCGGTCAAGAAGAAAGGGCACTGAGGCCAAAATGTCTGAGTGAAATGAATGTCAGGGATGAACTTTCTCCCTAGAGGAGAAGCGTGCAGGTGTTCGTTACGTAATTGAGCAGAGCTAATAAAGGTCAGGACACTTCAGACTGCTGCTGTTCACAGCAGAATGATGGGCCAGAAAAAAGAAAGATGGGGGTGGGGGGGGGGGGAACGAGAGAGTGGGAAAGTGGGGCACCAGGAGGGGAAGGGGAGAGGGGGCTGAAGAAAGAACGGGGAAAAGGAGGAAGGTGGGACTGGTGCATTGTGGGAGGTTCAAGGGGGTAGAGGAAATAATTTGATCTCTATGTTATTGGAAATGAAAAATGCTATGTCAGTAGCTTCTGCTTGTGCTGACGACCATTGCAGGTCTTGTGCTTGATTTAAAGAACCACTTCGTTGACAAGACTGGTTTCAATTGGGATGGAAACATATGCATCCAGACACTTCTTTTTTCTTTGGGGGGGGGGGAGGGGGTGTAAGTGTAACATCTTGCTCCGTTCAAGTTCGTTTAGAACATGTGTTGCTTGTGTTCTCAGTTTCCCATCCCGTACGTTTCTTATAGATATCATTGTTGTTTAAATTGTATCAACACGGCATCTCCTTCCACCCTCCCGTGATTTCGTCTTGTGTTGATGTGTTTATCCCATGTAGTTCAATGGGCAAATCACCTTTTTATATATTTTAATGATGTTTTTTTATTCAGTTTCATTGAATATTTTAATATGAGTTGTAATAATGTTGTTGTTTGTTGTTTCCGTTTTTGTTTTTGTTTTCATCCGTCTTTCAGGTTCAGAATTGACTTTGTTAGGAATTTGCTGGAATTAGAAATTTGACATAGTTCATATTTCAGCTTGCCTGTAGCCTTTTTACATGGCCTATGCAACTGGTTGGGCGATACATGACAGGACTAGAACACATTGTAGTGGAATATGCAGCCTTTATACATGGCCTATGCAAAGTGGTTGTGCTATATATGACATGACTAGAACACGTTGTAGTGGAATCAGTGCCTCAGCTGGCATTTTTCAGTACAGATTTCATGTCCACTTTCTGGAATTTCTGAGCAAAAACACTGTCCTCTTTTCTGTGGCACTCTTCAACTCTGCCTTTAAAGATAGATAGATAGATAGGCAGGCAGACAGACAGACAGACAGACAGACAGATAGACAGACAGACAGAACAGACAGACAGAACAGAGAGAGACTTTTCTTTTGATTTCACTTTTTTCCCCTAACATTGTTTCAGTAATGAAATCAAACGGAATGGCCAGTGCCGTCAGTCTTATCCGCTCCGGGGATATCAATAGGTTAACTGTAAAGTTATACATTTTATGTACACGGATGCATATATTTCTGTATATCTATCTCTCTGTCTCTCTGCGTCTGTCCTTCTGCCTATCGGTCGGTCTCTCTCTCTCTTCTCTCTCTCTCTCTCTCTCTCTCTCTCTCTCTCTCTCTCTCACACACACACACCACACACACACACACACACACACACACACCGCACACGCGCACACACACATATATATATAGAGAGAGAAAGAGAGAGAGAGAGAGGAGTGAGTGAGTGAGAGAGAGAGAGTGACAGAGAGAGATAGTGTGTGTCTGTGGTGAGAGAGAGAGAGAGAGAGAAAGAGAGAGAGAGTGACAGAGAGAGAGAGATAACAAATAATGTTATAGTATTAGCGTTCTTTCTGTTTCTTCGCTTTTTGTAAATTCATTCATTTATTTATTCATTTATTTATTATTGAATCGTTTAATTGTTCATTCATTCATTTATTTAATTATTTATTTATTGAATCATTTATTTATTTACTGAACTGTTTGTTTGTTTGTGATTCTCTTTTCTTTTTCTCTCTTTTCTTCTCTTTCTGCTTTCTTTAAATGCTTTTTTATATATTGTGAGAGGAGAGAGGGTGGACCCAAGGGGAGCTTTGGATTTTTGTTTCCTTCCATAATGATGTGCCTGATAAGGTCTGGTGCTGTCCACTGGGTGAGGATACACCAGACACTGAACTAATCCAGAAAGACAGATGAGGAACGACGACCACAAAGAACACTGTTGATACACCAGACACGACCACAAAGAACACTGTTGATACACCAGACACTGAACTAATCCAGAAAGACAGATGAGGAATGACGACCACAAAGAACACTGTTGATACACCAGACACGACCACAAAGAACACTGTTGATACACCAGACACTGAACTAATCCAGAAAGACAGATGAGGAACGACGACCACAAAGAACACTGTTGATACACCAGACACGACCACAAAGAACACTGTTGATACACCAGACACTGAACTAATCCAGACAGAGAGATGAAGAACGACGACCACAAAGAACACTGTTGACAGCAGCCTGACCAAGACACAACCCGACACAAAACTTTCTGGTGCCAATAACAAAGAGAGAGAGAGAGAGAGAAGAGAGAGAGAGAGAGAGAGAGAGAAAACTCCCTGTCAGAGCTGGAAGGGATATGGGAACACACAAAAATACCCAGCATGCACCAGGGCCACTCACTTGCAGAGGAGCCTGGCACCTCCAAGCACTCCCCAAGGCCCACTGAAAGGTCACGAGGGGCACTCTGCCTGCGGTGACGTCACCGGGATCTGTGTGCCTTCGTCACTGTCGTGGGCTGCGTGATTCCATAATTAGAGAGGAAGATGGCTGGAGAGATTGTGCATGAAGCGATTTGGAGAGCCAGAGACTACACATTGCGTGGTGTTGTAGTGTTAGGAGACTGTTGTTACAGAAGGTTGTGGTTAGACAGGCAGACAGACATTAAAAGAGAGATACATAAGCGAAAAGAAATAAGGTGCAAAACAGAATCTCTCTCTCTCTCTCTCTCTCTCTCTCTCTCTCTCTCTCTCTCTCTCTTCTCTCTCTCCTCTCTCTTCTCCTAGTGCGTGAGAAATTTAACAATATTCTTATATAACGCATTTAATCGATGATCTGCTGCTATGTCTCCAGATACTGAAGAGAGACAAACACACAGACAGACAGCAGGCAGGCAGGCAGATAGGCAGACAGACAGACATATTCAGAACATTCATTCACATGTAGGCCATTCTTCTTCATGAAGTAGTACACTGAGAAATTATTTAACCTTGCTGCATTTCATAGTCTCTACACACACATACAGACACACATGCGCTCGCACGTGCGCGTGCGCATCTCTGTTTCTCTCTCTCTCTCTCTCTCTCTCTCTCTCTCTCTCTCTCTCTCTCTCTCTCAGAGAGACATGGCAGCAGATTGTATTTTAAACGCGTTATATCAGAATATTGATAAAATCCTCATGCAGAGAGAGACACACACACACACACACACACACACACACACACACACACACACACACACACACACACACACACATTCTGTTTTGCACCTTATTGACAACGGACTGGCGCGCACTGGACAGCAGGCTAATTGTCTGTCGGAGATTGTCAGTATAATGAATTTGACATGAACTGTGGTCCGGGGCTCAGTTGTCAGTACGTCCATATGTCGCCTGGGCCAAACAACATGCAGACTGTTTTCAACCAGGGAAAAAGCTTAGGTCGATCAGATCATTTGACGGTGGCGGAGAGGGAGATGGATGGGGGTTGGGGCGGGGGGGGGGGGGGGGGGGGGGGTTCGATATAACCTGCTTTCCCAGTCTCTGTGAATTCTGTGCTAGTTTTTTCGCCTGCTGTATTGCGCGTTCTGTCTGTCTGTCGTCTGTCTCTCTCTCTCTCTCTCTCTCTCTCTCTCTCTCTCTCTCTCTCTCTCTCTCTCTGTGTCTCCCACCTCTCTCTCTCTCTCTCTCTCTCTCTCTCTCTCTGTAAATCCTTACGGCCCTTCCCACCAGTTGCAAGGAAGTTTACAGAATTCGACCAATGGCGTGGCCTGTCATATTGAATATGAATCATCAAGTTTAAACAGTCTAGTGTCAAATTCAGGTTCTTTCTGTTTAAAATCCACTTCATCTTCCACGTGACTGGGATGAATGATGTCTCAAAGAGCCAGAGGTCAAAGAGGAAGTTTTGGGGAGTTCTGTTTTGCGGTGATTTGTGTCCCCGTGCCTCGACACTAGTAACGTCCCCTGGTTGGAAAAGCTGTCGGTGTTAATACTGTACAATAGTAACGTCCCCTGGTTGGAAAAGCTGTCGGTGTTAATACTGTACAATAGTAACGTCCCCTGGTTGGAAAAGCTGTCGGTGTTAATACTGTACAATAGTAACGTCCCCTGGTTGGAAAAGCTGTCGGTGTTAATACTGTACAATAGTAACGTCCCCTGGTTGGAAAAGTTGTCGGTGTTAATACTGTACACTAGTCACGTCCCCTGGTTGGAAAAGCTGTCGGTGTTAATACTGTACAATAGTAACGTCCCCTGGTTGGAAAAGCTGTCGGTGTTAATACTGTACAATAGTAACGTCCCCAGGTTGGAAAAGCTGTCGGTGTTAATACTGTACAATAGTAACGTCCCCTGGTTGGAAAAGCTGTCGGTGTTAATACTGTACAATAGTAACGTCCCCTGGTTGGAAAAGCTGTCGGTGTTAATACTGTACAATAGTAACGTCCCCTGGCTGGAAAAGCTGTTGGCAATCCCTAGAGAACAGTTAGTGTGGAGTCGTCGTCAGGCAACCCATCGGAGGAGACACTGCACTGTTGCACAGTCACTTCGCTGGTGTCCTTTGGTGCCTGTTCCGATCCAGCATAAGCAGGACACTACCTACTTAGTCCCCTACTGACAACACCACCACTTGGGTCCAACGACAACCTCCATGAGCTCACCAATACCAGCTACTTCAACACGCATTCACTGAGGGCATAGATGTGGAGAGGAAACCGAAACTGAGTTTACTGTGAGAGCAGGGCATGAAGGGCCACAGAATTCGAGACTTTTTTTTTATATAGGTTGATCGATGATCACGATGAAGATGATGCTATGGTGCTCCGATCTGGTCTGAGACTACATGACAGGGCTGTACTCTATGCTTTCCCTCCTAGAATATATCCCGTCGTCAACCAGGCCCGAGAGATACAGACACCTGCAGTACTGGACAGGCAATTTGAGCATGACTTTCAGAGAAACACCTAGCAAGTAATGAAATTCGACTGTGTGGTGCAGTCTTCCAGTTGATCCATAGCAAAGTAACGTGAGGCGGAGTGTGGTGCCAGTCTTCCCAGTTGATCCCATAGCAAAGTAACGTGAAGGCGGAGTGTGGTGCCAGTCTTCCCAGTTGATCCCATAGCAAAGTAACGTGAAGGCGGAGTGTGGTGCCAGTCTTCCAGTTGATCCCATAGCAAAGTAACGTGAAGGCGAGTGTGGTGCCAGTCTTCCAGTGATCCATAGCAAGTAACGTGAGGCGGAGTGGTGCCAGTCTTCCCAGTTGATCCCATAGCAAAGTAAACGTGAAGGCGGCGTGTGGTGCCAGTCTTCCCAGTTGATCCCATAGCAAAGTAACGTGAAGGCGGAGTGTGGTGCCAGTCTTCCCAGTTGATCCCATAGCAAAGTAACGTGAAGGCGGAGTGTGGTGCCAGTCTTCCAGTTGATCCCATAGCAAAGTAACGTGAAGGCGGAGTGTGGTGCCAGTCTTCCCAGTTGATCCCCTAGCAAAGTAACGTGAAGGCGGAGTGTGGTGCCAGTCTTCCCAGTTGATCCCATAGCAAAGTAACGTGAAGGCGGAGTGTGGTGCCAGTCTTCCCAGTTGATCCCATAGCAAAGTAAACGTGAAGGCGGAGCCAGTTGGAGCAGAAAAATCCTACATAATAAATGGCTCTGATGGGATTCGAACCCACGACCTCCCAACCGGAAATCTGCGACGGTAACCACGGTGGCTGGCTTTAACACTTTGCTTATTCATCTGTTCATTTATTCCTTTATTCATGGAGTTGTCGGCCTCGCGCACCGTGGCCTCACAAGTTAGCAGAAGTGGTGTAGCGCTTATGGACTTGTGGCCACGCGGAGATTATTTTCATGATGAAACTGAAACCAGTTCA
Organism: Conus canariensis; assembly: GCA_033310375.1. Taxonomy (NCBI): domain Eukaryota; kingdom Metazoa; phylum Mollusca; class Gastropoda; order Neogastropoda; family Conidae; genus Conus; species Conus canariensis. The sequence continues at coordinate 69,500,431 of CM065731.1, read as the reverse complement.
TCCTTGTTATAACCGCTTTTTGTTACCCATTGGTAGTTTATTTCCCATTTTTAATTGATGTTTGTGTGTGTGTGTGGGGGGGGGGGGGGGGTGCGTGTGTGCTTGCGCGCGCGCATACGCCCACTTGTTCTAGACAGGATGCCTTTGTGTGTGTGTAGTGTGTGTGTGTGTGTGTGTGTGTGTGTGTGTGTGTGTGTGTGTGTGTACATTCGCCTGCCTTGTGTGTGTGTGGTGGTGTGTGTGTGTGCGTGTGCGTGCGTGTGTGCGTGCGTGTGCGTGCGTGCGTTCGTTCTTCTCTTGTTTTAAATCTGAAACATGGAACTTCTCTGTCACCGTTTGACATCTAGCTTGTGAGACTGCGGTGAGATCGTTGATGTTGTTCAGAGTGGATGCTGTCGTTCATTACCCCAGTGTCTGTCTGCTGCTGTATCGCATATTTCATGTATATCGGAGGGGACGGGGGCGGGGCGGGGGGGGGGGGGGGGCCGTAGTTGGGATGGAGCTGCTATGTTTTGGTTTTCTCTGTCTTTTTCTCCAGTTCCAGAGTGGCCTATCGATCGGAGTGGCAGCAGGCAGCCTCAGCAGAGCCTAACTCTATCTGCTCTAATGTCTAGTATTATTCAGCTCTTTCTTTACCAGTTTTTCTGGGATAATTATGTATATTTGCCGCTCTGTTTGGGGCACGGACGGGGAAGGGGGGGGGTGAAGGGGTGGGTGTGGTTGTTGCTCTTGTTGTTTTCGTGATGGGAATGTCTTTTTCATGTGGCGACGGTCTTGAAAAAAGGGCCTGAATGGTCGGCTGCAGTGGTGAGTTTTCTTCAATTCTTTTGTTTTGTTTTCATTCCTCTTCTACTCTACCACCTGTATCGTGATAAACCGGAAGATTAAACGTAAATGGCATGGTTTGTGAACGGATGAATGAAATACACGTAACGTAAAATCAAATAATAAACAAATAAATAGGCCATATATATATATATATATATATATATATATATATATATATATATATATAATGATTTCTTATATAGCGCTTAATCAAACGAATTTCTCTAAGCGCTTTACAAAGTCATACTACATTCACCCTTCTCATATACAATAATACACCTTACACCCAACTACAAATACTATTACTACAATAACTAACAAATCCTAATCCTACCAGTGTGACATTCACTTATTCTTCAAATATCACTACAAAAACTTAATCCTATAACGTTCAATCATACAACAAATACATATAATAGAGAACATGCACATACGCTACATTTGAAAAGGCCCAGACGGCTATGAGTTAGGTTGTAACCCCCCCCCCCCCCTCTCCCCACAGCATTGACTAATTATGAGAAAATAGATGGGTTTTAAGTTTAGACTTGAAAGAAGAGATAGAATCTGAATGTCTGAGACAGTCTGGCAGTCTGTTCTACGTCGCTGGAGCTTGAAAAGAGAAAGATCTTTCACCAGTAGTAGTCCTGAAGCGAGTCATTCGCAGAAGGCGGTCGTCAGCACAGGAGCGTAGTTGTCGAGAGGGGGTGTAGATTTTAAGGAGATCTGAGAGATAAGAAGGTCCATTTTCAAAGAGAGCAGAGAAAGTGAGAGTTGAGATTTTGTACGAGATACGGTTTGAGACAGATAGCCAGTGAAGAGAGTGGAGGAGAGGCGAAATGTGAGCATGTTTTCTTGCTCTACAGACGACTCGGGCTGCATGATTTTGGATTCGCTGTAATCTTTCTATCAGGTATTTTGGAAGGCCGGCCAAAAGTGAGTTGCAGTAATCTATTCTAGATAAGACAAATGCACAAATGAGAGTTTTTGTAGCATCTGTAGAGAGAAGGTGACGTACAGAGCTGATTCTTCTTAGTTCTAAATAGGAAATCTTGCAAATATTTGAAACCTGTTTCTCAGAGGAGAGGGATTGGTCAAGTATGACCCCTAGACTGCGGACAGAGGTGGAGACAGAGACAGCACAGTCATTGATAGTGACAGTTGAAGGCAGAGAAGGATGGTTAGGCTGTTTTGTCACGAACATGAGTTCCGTCTTGTCGTCGTTTAGTTGTAGTTTGTTGGTTGTCATCCAGTCCTTCAGGTCTGCAATGCAGCCCCGCATCCGAGAAATCAGTGAGTCAGTTTCAGCAATGGGAGCCGACTGATGAAGCTGAGTATCGTCAGCAAAGCTCTCATGCGACATGGCGTGACCACTGATGACGTCAGACACAGGACTAGCATACAGCACAAAAAGGACTGGCCCAAGTACAGAACCCTGAGGCACACCGTACCTAAGAGGAGAACTGTCTGAGTATCTTCCCTGTACACACACTGTCTGAGTCCGTCCAGTCAAGTAAGAGATAATCCAGTCGAGAGCTGTGTCTTTGAATCCAAAGGAAGTTTGAAGCCGTGAGAACAAAATATTATGATCGATCGTGTCAAATGCTGCAGAGAGGTCTAACATCGCTAATAAGGAAACGTTCCCATCATCAAGCCCGCAGAGGAGGTCATTGACTATACGGAGGAGTGCTGTCTCACAACTATGGCCTTGTCTGTAAGCAGATTGATGAGGATTCAAAAGTGATTCTTTTCGAGATGTTCTAGAATTTGTTCCAAAACGATCTTCTCCAATAATTTTGATAGAAATGACAAATTTGATACAGGCCGATAATTCTTTAAAACATTTTTATCTAATGAAGGTTTCTTGATCAATGGACGTACCACTGCGGACCGGAAGATTTCAGGAACGTGACCAGAGGACAAAGAGGTATTGATAACATGAGTAAGATGGGGTAGGACATCATCAATGCACTGAAAGAGCAAGTTAGTGGGAATGGCATCAAGTTCACATGATTTAGGGCTGCATCGCAAACAAAGTTTTTTGACATAGTCTTGACTAACAGGACTAAAACAAGCCAAAGGAGGTCCACAGTAAACTTTGTCATTCAGAGGATGTACAGGTGCAGTAGAATCTAGCTTTTCACGGATAGTGTCAATTTTTCCATTGAAGAACTCTAAGAATTTCTGAGGGAGCTCTTGAGTTTGTGTGTGTGTTGTGTGTGTGTGTGTTGTGTGTGTGTGTGTGTGTGTGTGTGTGTGATGTGTGTGTGTGTGTGTGTGTGTGTGTGTTGTGTGTGGATAGATAGATAGACAGACAAACAGATTCATACATACATACATGCATACCATACATACATAATATAATAGTTTAATAGATAGATGATAGATGTAGATAGATAGATATAGACAGACAGACAGAGACATACATTCAAATATACATGCATACATACATACAGACAGACAACAGACATACAGACAGACAGACAGACACACGTGGAAGAGGAAAGAATGCTAAGCTGAAAACAAACGGACACGAAAGTAAAGTGAAAGTCAAGTTAGCATCGCGTTAAACGTAATCCCTCCCTTCTGGCACAAAACAAAAATAACAACAAATTAGCTTCAGTGCATAACCCTATCTATCTACAAACCGTACCCACGGCTGCCATCATAACCGCACCGCAAATATAATTCAGTTTGGAGGCGGGGGGGGGGGGGGGTGGAGGATGGAAGATGGATCGGGAAGAGGGAAAGAGAGAGAGAGAGACGAGAGAGAGAGACAGAGAGAGACAGAGACAGAGAGAGAGGGCTTAATGGATATCGCTGTCGACTGTTGAATAGTTAGTCCATATTTCCTGTTTGTTCTGTTTGTTTGTTTGTTTCTCTCGGGGGTACACACAGACGAGGGAGTGGACACGTTGAGATGTTCCCCCTGGTATATTCTAGTCAACCCGGCGCCGTTCTGAGCAAGAAAAAGAAGGGTTTCAATGCTGTACATGATGAAGAGACTTGACAGGCTCTCATCACACGTCCTCTGCTTGTCTCCACACAGCTCCCTCGGCGCAGTTCACAACTAAGATTAAAAAGAAAAGAGGGGTTTGAAGCATAACTTGATGAATAATAAGAAGAAGACACACAGGCAGCCAAGTGTCGCACTACCCCATAACCCCGTCGCCCACACACCAATCATATACTACACAACTCGGCGCGATTTCGCAACAAAAAAAAGGTTAAAGCATAGCTTTACAACAACAACAAAAAGGTTAAAGCAATTAGGTTAGCATTAACATACACAACAACAACAACAAAAGGTTAAAACATAGCTTTACAACAACAACAAAAAAAGGGTTTAAAGCATAGCGTTTACACAACAACAACAAAAAGGTTAAAGCATAGCTTTACAACAACAACAACAAAAAGGTTAAAGCATAGCTTTACAACAACAACAACAAAAAGGTTAAAGCATAGCTTTACAACAACAACAAAAAACGCGCAAAGGTTGCCAAATGTCGCCCCTCACACACACACACACACACACACACCACCACACACACACACACACACACACACACACACACCACACCACACGCACGCACGCACGCACGCATTCACGCACACACAACACACACACACACACACACACACACACACCCCACACATCACACACACACACACACCACCACGCACACACAGCACACACACACACACACACACACCACCACACACACACAACACACACACACACACACACACACACACTTTATGCCACACACAACACTGCAAATCTGCAACTGAAGCAATAGTTCGGAGCATCGCCAGATGACTGGGAAGAAGACAAGCAACCAGCCAGATATGCCCTCCTGCTACGATCCACAAAGATCAGCATAATTCGCGGCAACAGATGATGACTGGGCAGACGACGATGCTGACAGCCAAACATACCCTTTTGCTATAATCCAACAACACGGCGCATTTCCAGACCAAAAAAAGGTTTGGAGCATTAGTTGATGAGTGGGGAGAAGACATGCCTACAGCCCAAATAATGTATCCCCTGGCAGCATTCCACCCACCCCGCCGCAATCAAAACCCATTTTGAAGCATTACTTGATAAATGGGGGGAGAAGAAGACACGCTCACAGTCAAACGTATCCCTTTGCCATATTCCAGATAGAACTTGTTACCATCGGGAAAAAAAATCGGAGCATAACATGATGAATTGGGAGACGGCACGCAGACAACAAGATTGGTCTTTCGTTGCATTCCAAACAACTCGCCGCGCGGAAAAAAAAAAAAAAAAGTAAAAGAAAACACGTTTGGAGTGTTATTTGATGCATGGGGAGACAAAAACAAACCAAAAAATGGTAGGTAGGCACTCGGGTCTGACCAGAGCGTTGGGCAATGCGTAGGTCAGACATCCGCCGAGTCGTAGCCACGAGACCCTCTTCTTCAATTGTCTCATCTTTGTTGTTATTTCATTTATCCATCAGCTTCAAATCATGCGTAGTGGTGGTCTCAAACTTAGCGGATGTGGTGTAGCGTATATGGACTAGTCCGCACGCAGTGACGCCTCCTTGATGAAACTGAAAATGTGTGGGGAGAAGACACGCAGGCAGACAGATCCAGCCTCCTGCTAGCTATGTTCCACACACTTTGGCGCAATTTGCAACAAGCAAAAACAAAAAATCCCTAAACTTTGGAGCCTTGCTAGAGAAAGAACATACTCAGACAGTCAAATGCCATTCGTATTCCATATAACGGGGCGCTGCTCACCTTAGAGAAGAGAAAAAGTCTGGAGCAGTGCTTGACGACTGGGCAAAAGACATGCAGGCCGTGGGATGTTGGCACCTGCTGTTGACTCCATGCAGTTCGGCGCAATTGGCACCAACAGCAAAAAAGTTTGGAGCATTCTTTGATGAATGGAAAGAAGACACACAGCAAGCTATGGTGTTCCCTCAGTAACGCTCTGTACAATTTGGCATTTTGTTAATACACACACACACACACACACACACACACACACACACACAACACACACACACATGCACGCACACACGCACGCGCACGCACGCGCACGCACGCACACACACACACACACAACGCGCGCCGCAGCACGCACACACACACAGACCACACACCACACACACACACACACACACACACACACACACACACACACACACAGGGCTTAGAGTATTGCTTGATGAAGGACGAGAAGACATGAAGGCCATCTCCAAACGTTCCCAGCGACATTCCATACAACTCCTCACAGTTCGCAAAACGAACGAATCCATCATTCAGTAAAGAATCCAATAAACACAGTTTGGAGAATTACTTGATGCATAGGGGCGAAGGCACATGGACACAGGCGGCGAAATGTCTAGAACTAAAGTCCACTCAGTTCAGAGTAATGGGGAAAAAATGAAAACAAAAATATAACAGGTTTTGAATATTAACGTAATGAATGGTGAGAATACTCGCAATGCGTAAGATGTCCCCTGCTACAATCCACGCAAATCAGCACGTTCGCAAACAGATATGTAAATGAATACATCTCTATACAAATAAATACGTACATGCATACATAAATGAACAGAATGCCAACGGTTTGTTTCATTACATGATGAACAGAGAAAGACAGCGCAGACCGACGCTTTCCCCCTGCTGCGTTCATAACCTGGTCGACTACTACTACTGGAGGAGGTCTCATCTCGTCCAGCTTCGTTGAATGAAACTTTTTAAACCTGTCAAATCTAGAGGGGTTTTTGTTGTTTGTTTGTGAGCTTCCGTTTCGCTAGCTCAACACTCGTGTTGAAATCCCCATAGCAATCCATGGTCTGATGACTAGAAGTCTGTATTAGTCCACAAAATAAAATCACAGACTCACCAAACAGAAGAAAAAAAGAAAAAAAAAATAAAAACCTGGGGATTTGAAAACAACTGCGAAAGGTAAACCCATAGTCACTAGAAAGAAGAAAACCAGTCTTTTTGTTTAGCGCCTGGCTAACGCTCGCCTTGATGAATTGTGAACTAAGCCTGCGACTGCTCCGTCACATAGAAAGAGATGAATGAAGAAAAAAGGAAGAAGAAGCAAACAGGAAATAAATTCAATTTTTGTCCCCTTTTTGACCCGTGAAGATGATACGTGATGCACCTTTTAAAAAAAATTAAAAAGAAATAAGAAAAGAAAAAAGAAAGAAAAAGAGGACGAAAGTCAGAAACCTTTTCTTTCGTTTTTTTTTCGTTTTTTTTTTTCTTTTTGTTTCTTGTTCTTTTTTTTCCTTTCTTTTCTTTTTTCCTTTTTTTTTTTTTTTTTTTAACGGGGGAAGAGCATGTCATGCTTTTTAAAAAAGAAGAAGGAAAAGAAGAAGAAAAACGGAAGAAGGAAAGCAGAACTGTAATTATATCGCCTTTTTTTTTTTTTTTTTTTTTTTTTTTTGGCCAATGGAGAAGGGCGCGTAATGCACATGAGAAAGGGGAAAGAGAGGAGGGGAAGGGAGAGTATATTTTAAAAAAAAAAGGGGGGGGGGTAGAAAATAACAGAAGACAAGAAATGTAACTTTTAATCTTTTTTATGATGTGTTCATGCACGGACCAGGTTTCCGCCTAGCGGCTATTCTCCCCACCACATGGACAACAACATATGAGTCATTTTCGTTCTTTGTTTGTACTGTCTTAAATGTTAAATGTGATTTTTTTTTCGCCTGAAGAAGACCCAAGAGGTTGAAATGCATCGTGTCTTGTCATGTGCTTTGTTTGTCAATGTCATTGGCGGTAACTAACACCGTCTCTTTCTAAATTTTGGTTCGTTCGCCGCCGTCAGTCACTCTATTTTGAAACAATAAACAAGAAAAACAAGGAAAAAAAAAAACACTTGTAACTTCACTCCTGTGTGTGTGCATGTACGTGTGTAGGTGTGTGTGTGTGTGTGTGTGTGTGTGTGTGTGTGTGTGTGTGTGTGTGTGTGTGTGTGTGTGTCTTTCTGTGATGTGTAGTGCTGTATTGTTTGTTTCACAGTGAAGAAGAGCATGTGATATACTGAAATGAAAAAGAAACAGATCAATGAAAACGAACAATAAAGTTTTTTGTTGTTGTTGTTGTTGTAACTTTTGGCCACTGAAAAAGGGCGCTTCATGCGCCGAGAGAGAGAGAGAGAGAGAGAGAGAGAGAGAGAGAGAGAGACACACACACAGACACAACAACACCACACAGAGGAAAAGAAAAGAAATGTAATGTTCACCCCTCCTTATGGCAAATGAAGAAGGGTATTTGATGCTCTTAAAATAAATGAATGAAGCAAAATAATGGGCAAAGAAGAAAAAAACTCAATTTTTTTTTTTCGTGTGTTTTTTTTTTACCCGAAGAAAAGTGGGCATCTGATCCCCCGGAAGAATAACCATGAAAAGAAGGAATAAGAAAAGAACAGAGCAACGGAGAAAAGAAATGTCGCTTTTCTTTTTTTCTTTTTTCTTTTTTTCTTTTTTTTTTTTCTTTTCTTCCAGCGAAAGAAGGGCTTGTGATGCGCCTTTAAGAAAATACATCAAGAGACCTGCCTTCAGCTGAGGCCCCCTCTCCTTCCGCACCCCCCCCCCCCTTTTAGACCCCCACCTCCACTCCACACCCACACTCCCACCACCCACACCACAACCCACCACTCACCACCCAAAAAGACAGAGAGAAAAAAGAAAAGAAAAGACAGCAAAATCCTATGCCTGATTTTCTGAGTGCGACTCTCAGGGCGAGAGGACATTCGTCGTTAGTAATGTGAACTGTGTCCGATAATCTGGTCAGCCACACTGCGTCTTCGGAGCCTTTGATCTCCTTTTCAGAAGGCCAGAGGTCGTTGTGCTTGCATCTTATGATGTTTGCATGGCATAGCTCTCTTAAAACTCGACAGTTTTTGAGATTTTTGCATTTTGCATGCTGGATGTTCTTTTTTTGTAACATTCTGCGCATTATTTCTAAAATAATAATATTTTTGTGATGAATGTGTCTATTTCGGGTTTTTTAGGCGATATATTGCTTCAGATAACAAAAATGGTGTTTTAAATACCATGATTCCGGGAAGAAAACCATCGATCACCGGTGATCGACATTCAAGGGAAAGAACTAAAGACAGTTAAGGTTCGCCTGCCCCCCCCCCTCTCTCTCTCTCTCTCTCTCTCTCTCTCTCGTCTCTGTCTCTTCTCTCTCTCTCTCCTCTCTCTCTCTCTCTCTCTATATATATATATATATATATATATATATATATATATATGACCTGTGAAATCTTCTCCAGTAGGCAGGCAGATCATTGGCCAGTCTGTGGGGTCACACGTGGGAGTGGTTAGCTCCCTTTGAGGCAAACCATCAGCTGCGGACCATCCCCTAAAGAGTTCAGCGCCATAGTGTTTTGCCTTGTGGGGTCACACGTGGGAGTGGTTAGCTCCCTTTGAGGTAAACCATCAGCTGCGGACCATCCCCTAAAGAGTTCAGCGCCATAGTGTTTTGCCTTGTCCTGCTCTTTTCCAGAACGGGTCTGTTTTATCCTGGAAATGACCATGGCCTGGTGGCGCGGGTGTCTTTAGTAAGGTCTGCCAATGCCAATATGTTCACGGCTGACCGCGTCCGTGTCGCAGATCTTGACCTAGGCGTTCAGGGTGTATTTGTATCTCCTGAGAGATAAAAAAAAGAAAACAAAGAAAAAAAGTTTGCAGTAGAAGGGCATCTGGGAGTCATGACCTGGATGCGGCCCGGCTCCCTTAGAGTGTAAGGAGTTCAGGACCGAAACACTTGTCTGAGGGGGTTTCTTCTCTGAAGACCTTCTGCTGTCAAAGTCTCCCTAGAGTTTCTTCCCACTGAGAGATCCATGTGGGTGACACTGTCCCTGCTTCAGCTCGGCTGGCCGGACAGGGAACCTGTCAGGATGCTGCTGACTTGGCGCCTGAAGAGCTCGGCTGGCCGGACAGGGAACTTGTCGGGATGCTGCTGACTGGGCGCCTGAAGAGCTCGGCTGGCCGGACAGGGAACTTGTCGGGATGCTGCTGACTGGGCGCCTGAAGAGCTCAGCTGGCCGGACAGGGAACTTGTCGGGATGCTGCTGACTGGGCGCCTGAAGAGCTCAGCTGGCCGGACAGGGAACTTGTCAGGATGCTGCTGACTGGGCTCCTGAAGAGCTCGGCTGGCCGGACAGGGAACTTGTCGGGATGCTGCTGACTGGCGCCTGAAGAGCTCGGCTGTTTGGAGCACCCAGCCGGTTTTCAGTGGTCTACCTTACTGTTATATTGAGAGTACCTATACAGCCCCTATCCTGAGACCAAGCTCTGAGCGCTTTACAATCCATGTTGTCGTTTACACAACGGCCTTTCTACCCGGGTAGAGCCGACTGAAGAGCTGCCTGCTGGCGCTACATTCAGTCTTGTACGCGTCATCCAGTCGAGTCTCAATTACTTATTTTTGTTAACTCATTCTTTCGATTTTTCTTTCGTGGAAGATGCATGCTGTGTATATACGTGTCGACCATACCAACGGCCAAACTGGCCTTCTTTTTCGAAAGTTGATTACATGATTTTTATGTATGTGCAAGATGTTATGCGTTCGTTCACACAAGGAACTGGTTTTTATAGTCTCGTTCGAAGGACTTTTCGGAAAATGGAGTCAGAAACAATAGTAACTCCAAGGGAAAATTCGCTCTGACTGAAACGGCCCAGCTGAGATTTGTACCCGCAACCCCAGGATCACCAGGATCACGAATCTGGCGCTCTGCCAACTGAGCTACTTCCGCCCGCCCCCTAGTCTGATATCAACTCTGATGACGCCCAGTATGAAAGAATGATACTTCTGGGTGACCGCCTTGATGTATTCTTGAATTCCAGAATGAACTGGTGCTATCGGCATTGCGTCCGACAGTGCCACTGTCCATTTCTCTTCTACCATGGTTATCTGGATTGTCTGAGATGGATGTCGAGGTTCACACAGGACGGCAACCTAAAATAGAAGCCCCCATGATAATACGGAGGGGAGAGAGGGGCGTGCAATGGAGACGGTGAAGGAAGGGGAGGGGAGGTGGGCGGCGGATGCTTGGATACCCCTGTAACAAGATCCATCGGCTTGGGTGAATCAGTACTCCAGTGAACTGTAGAGGGAGGGAGATGGAGGGGAGATGGAGGGCAAGACACATACAGTCCTCCAGTGAACTGTTGAGGGAGGGAAATGAAGGGCAAGACACATACAGTCCTCCAGTGAACTGTTGAGGGAGGGAGATGGAGGGGAGATGGAGGGGAAGACACATACAGTCCTCCAGTGAACTGTTGAGGGAGGGAGATGGAGGGAGATGAAGGGCAAGACACATACAGTCCTCCAGTGAACTGTTGAGGGAGGGAGATGAAGGGCAAGACACATACAGTCCTCCAGTGAACTGTTGAGGGAGGGAGATGGAGGGGAGATGGAGGGGAAGACACATACAGTCCTCCAGTGAACTGTTGAGGGAGGGAGATGAAGGGCAAGACACATACAGTCCTCCAGTGAACTGTTGAGGGAGGGAGATGAAGGGCAAGACACATACAGTCCTCCAGTGAACTGTTGAGGGAGGGAGATGGAGGGGAGATGGAGGGGAAGACACATACAGTCCTCCAGTGAACTGTTGAGGGAGGGAGATGGAGGGGAGATGGAGGGGAAGACACATACAGTCCTCCAGTGAACTGTTGAGGGAGGGAGATGGAGGGGAGATGGAGGGGAAGACACATACAGTCCTCCAGTGAACTGTAGAGGGAGGGAGATGAAGGGAAGACACATACAGTCCTCCAGTGAACTGTAGGGAGGGAGATGGAGGGGAAGACACATACAGTCCTCCAATGAACTGTTGAATGAGGGAGATGAAGGGCAAGACACATACAGTCCTCCAGTGAACTGTTGAGGGAGGGAGATGAAGGGCAAGACACATACAGTCCTCCAGTGAACTGTTGATGAAGGGCAAGACACATGCAAAAAGAAAAAAAAAACGATGGACTGGCAGCTTTTCAGAAAGGAAACCATTTGCAGATACGAAGCCTTGCATAAACCTGACAGACTGGCAGCTTTTCAGAATGAAAACCATTTGCAGATACGAAGCCTTGCATAAACCTGACAGACTGGCAGCTTTTCAGAATGAAAACCATTTGCAGATACGAAGCCTTGGCATTGACCTGACAGAACCGGAGGAACTTTGTGAAATAGTCTTCAGTGTGGTAAGCCAACAATTCCCCGTGGAATTATGGGAGAACAAGAAGAATTTCGTTTTTGTGTTTATTTGGATACATACAAATTCCAGAACACTATTAACATTGAAACCAGAGACAGTTCCACGGTGTCAATGAGAAAGGTCATCGTTGATTAAAAGAACAAGTAGTTTTATAGCAGACGGAGAAGAA
>CM065731.1:69460725-69485725 GCA_033310375.1 Conus canariensis | reverse complement strand
TTTTCATACATATGTTGCCGGTTCATGGGCTTTCTCTTTCAGGCCTTCTTGGTAATGCTTCAGCTGACGTTTGTGCAAAATATATAGCAAGAAAAAACGTCTGGTGCTTGAGTTTGTTCTCTCTCTCTCTCTCTCTCTCTCTCTCTCTCTCTCTCTCTCTCTCTCTCTCTCTACGTCTGAGGCTACTCATATTTTTAACAAAGTCTGGAATCAGACACATAAGCAGTATTCAGAAGACTCGGATCAGAAGCAGAGACAGGATCCGGCAAACCCAGAAAAAAAAATCATGTACTCATTCCCCGTGGCCTACCCTAAACCGATTTAGAACATAGACTAGCAGGGGATGGATAGTATGCCTTTGAATCTGGCATCTGCATGCGCTTATGGTCAGATCCTCTGAATTGCTCTTTTTTCTGTACAAGAGCTCATTTTCTGCTTCATCATGATCAGATCAAAATGTATAGACTCCACACGACAATGTTTAGTGTTTATTGCCAGGCTTGAGAATGGATGGAGCCGGGTTCTGTACGCTGTTTATCTTTTCAGTTTCCACCCACTCAGAACAGATTCCAAGCCTTCACACTTCCTGCATCTGAAACAGGTCTCACGTTCACTGTGAACTGCCACAGTAGCATGCTTCGGCGTCTACTTCTACTCGAGCGAGCCTCACCCTCACCCCCACACCCACCCCCGCTCTCTTTACAGCATTTCCTCCCCCGTCCCCCTTCGTTCCTCTACCCCAGCATCTTTTTCCTAACCTCTTACGAATATCAATTTTTCGGTCTGCCTTTTCCATGCTTTGAATGACGGCTTTTCATCTGTCCTTTCGGTCTGCCTTTTCCATGCTTTGAATGACGGCTTTTCATCTGTCCTTTCGGTCTGCCTTTTCCATGCTTTGAATGACGGCTTTTCATCTGTCCTTTCGGTCTGCCTTTTCCATGCTTTGAATGACGGCTTTTCATCTGTCCTTTCGGTCTGCCTTTTCCATGCTTTGAATGACGGCTTTTCATCTGTCCTTTCGGTCTGCCTTTTCCATGCTTTGAATGACGGCTTTTCATCTGTCCTTTCGGTCTGCCTTTTCCATGCTTTGAATGACGGCTTTTCATCTGTCCTTTCGGTCTGCCTTTTCCATGCTTTGAATGACGGCTTTTCATCTGTCCTTTCGGTCTGCCTTTTCCATGCTTTGAATGACGGCTTTTCATCTGTCCTTTCGTCTGCCTTTTCCATGCTTTGAATGACGGCTTTTCATCTGTCCTTTCGGGCTGCCTTTTCCATGCTTTGAATGACGGCTTTTCATCTGTCCTTATGCATGTAAACATCAAAAGCGGACATAAATATGCACTTGTGTGTGCTAATGCTTCGAGTGCGTGGGAACGAGTGTGTGTGTGTGTGTGGTGTGTGTGTGTGTGTGTGTGTGTTGTGTGTGTTTGCATGTGCGTGCGCGCACATGCGTGCGCATGTGTGTGCGTATGTGTGTTTGAATATATGCCCCCGGATTTGGTTGATTGTTTTTAGTTAGTTACTGTCGAACCGCGTTCGTTTTTATCCAAAAAAATAACCGAAAAGAAAGAATGGGTGGGGTTAGGGAGAGAGAGGGGTGGAGAGCGGAGAGAGAGAGAGAGAGAGAGAGAGAGAGAGAGACAGACAGACAGACAGACAGACAGACAGACAGAGACAGAGGAAAAAGAGACACAAAGTGAGAGATGGGAGGGGAGGGATGGGGAAGGGATGGTGATGACTGAACCATAGAGACAGGGGTGAGAATGAGTTCCCCTGATTATTGTTTTATTAGATCTAACGAAGTTAATATTGCCTCGTTACCAATCTTTGGGCTTTCTTCTTCATAAAATTTGTTTTATCATCATTGTCTGTATGTGCCAGCACAACACAATGGTTGATTAATCCAGCAACAACCTGATTTCATTAACTCAGTCTGTGTGTGCGTGTTATGGCACTCAAATATTCTGATGGATGCCCTACGCCTCTCTCTCTCTCTCTCTCTCTCTCTCTCTCTCTCTCTCTCTCTCTCTCTCTCTATAACAAAAATAAAAGAAAAAAAAAGGAAAAGAAAGAAAAAAATCAAGCAGAAGGACCCACAAGGAAATGTGCGTTTTCAGCCGCCTTCAGATAAACGATCTACTTTCTACCATATATCACTTTAACTGCCTTATGAACTGTATATTCCATCAGTAAAGACCATTATTATAATGTGTTTGCATCGTCTGTTCTTTACTTTCGAATTTCATGACATGACAGTGAGTTGGTCTAGTCTTTAACATGGTGAGAGTTCCCACATACACCAGGTCGGGCTTTGAGCAATGCATCAGAACATAATCATGCCACCAAAAGAGAGAGAGAGAGAGAGAGAGAGAGAGAGAGAGTCAGTGAAGCGTTTCATGGAGGCGAGGTGGCAAAGATTGTCGTTTGCTTGGCGAGTGTCAGCTTATCAAAGTACACGCTAGAAGAGAGTTGGGCTAGGTAAAGGCGAGAGTACGCTAGACGGACCTGAGGCTTTCTCGCACGCAAGGGAAAATGGCCGGCAGTTTGTACCGTTCTGTGACCGGTGTAGGAAAGATAGTAACGTTCTCTGGTTGGTACGTCAAACGATCGAAACGCTGACCTTTCAACAGCAAGAAGAGGTTGAAGATGCAGGCAATTTTTGTTTATGTGAATTTTTATCCTGTGCCTACTTATTTACTCCACTCGCCTCGCAAACTCCTGGCCGCGAAGATACGCTAGTCCCCTTGCGAGGTCTTGCATCTGTGGAATTTATCTCTTTTACCTTCAGCAGAAAGAAAGTGTTGACACGGAGATCAATGGAGTCGAAGGTTCCACGATTGTCGCCTCCAGTCTGAGACGACAACGCACCACCAGCAACCTATCACCTGCCGTAGAAGACTTGAAATAGGCGTACGATTCGTTCTTCCCTATTTCTCGGCATGTCTGTGTTCTTATCTGCGGATGTTATCTTGATCATTTGAATGTTTCAAGAAGGTGATGATGATGTCACGGTTTCAACCTGATCTCGATGTATTGAGTGAATGGCTGTTACAACGTCTCTCTGTATTGAGTGAATGGCTGTTACAACGTATCTCTGCATTGAGTGAATGGCTGTTACAACGTCTCTCTGTATTGAGTGAATGGCTGTTACAACGTCTCTCTGTATTGAGTGAATGGCTGTTACAACGTCTCTCTGTGTGACAGCTCTTATAAGAAAAAGAAAAAAAAGAAAAAGGTTGAGCATTGGACAAGATTGACAAGGAACCAAAACAGAAGGTAGGAAAAAAATACAAAAAGGGGAGAAGAAGATAACGGGTGCAAACAAATGTAAAATGGAAAGACAGACGAAAGAAGAAATAAAGAGAGAAAGAAAACAGACGGAATAATTCAATGAAAACGATCATGCGGGGGAAGAAAAGGAACATAGTTTTAAGAAAGCCAGGAATGTGAACAGGAGCGGACAGAGACAGCAGGACAAGGAAACAAAGAACGGAAAGAAAAAAAAAAAGAAAGAAAGGAAGAGGGAAGAAAAGGAACAACGCAGAACCTTAAACATTACGTGCACTTCCAGCTACTTTAAACGTCAGCCCTACACCGAATTTGCCCTCCTACCACCCACACTTTGTGAACATGAGCGTGCTCTCCCTTGAGCATACTTGCAGTAATCTCGGGTTTCACGAGAAGTGTATGGATACGCATTTCCTTCAACTTACAGTGCGTGTGAAATGGTGCACTTATGGATCATTTACAGATTGAACTTGTGCAAAAACGTCATGTCTGTGATTTTATGACAAAAACAGTCTGAACAACATCCCCCCCCCCCCCCCCCCAAAAAAAAAAAAAAAAAAAAAGACAGGACAAAACAGTCAAGCCATAAATGAGAACCCTTTTATATAGAAACATTGTTCCAGAGAGGATTAGCATACGCTTTGGGATAAACTGAGATCTACGCTTTTTTTTTACTCTCTAGAAAAGTTATCGTATAAGAATCGTGCCATCTAGGTATCATCAATCAAGGCTTTGTCGAAACATCATTTTTGCTGAAACTCTGTATGTTTCATTTTTTCCTTGACTGTTTCTTCCTCCTTTGTATATCTATTTTCCAATTTGTCTAGAAATAGATAACTGGAAAACAACGCTTTCACATCAACATTTTCAAAGATGGGTTTGGGGACAAAGTATACTAAAGTCAAATGTTTGATCTGTTCTGTTCACATTGTCGTTATCAGACAACACAAGCTGTCAAGCTGCAAGGTCACAGCTGTATAGAAGAAAGTACGAGAGGTTGAAGTTATTCCAAAAGTCTGGATTACTTTACATGACCATAACGTATACTCAGCTGTTTCTTTTTTACTCATATTGAATGTACATTTGTCAGGATCAATGATATGCATCTTTTGTAGCTGAGAGAAAATATGTGTGTTTGTGGAGAGAGAAGGGGGGGGGGTGAAGGAGGGAGGGAATGGGAGGTTGAAAATTGTAGCCTAAAAATGTATCGTCCGTACTTTCTAGAACACAATCAGGAAAAAACTGTTAGGAAAAACTCTTATTGGCAGAAGGTCCTCAGCTAAGAACCCCCCTCCCCCTTCCCCTCTCAGGCAAGTGTTTTGGCCCTGAACGCCACGTCCTCTATGGGAGCAGACGCCATCCAGGTCATGACTCCTTAATACCCTTTTCCTGTCAGAAATAGACTTGGCGCTGCCAGGATTTACATCTGCACCTCCTAAATGGTCAGGCGTTTTAAGCCGTGCCATTTGTGACGGATGCACGCTCAACTAACTATCGGACAGCTGTTGGGAAACTTGAGCATGATGAAGTTGACCTGTGTCACTCTTCGACCAGATTCAGATCCATAAATAGCAACGTATTTGATTGGTCTACATTTGGTGTGCAGTTTTCACGCTCCTCGTGTGCTTAAAACCGAAAAGAAACGGAAGAAGAGAGAGAGAGAGAGAGAGAGAGAAGAGAGAGAGAGAGAGAGAGATGAATGTCCAAAAAGTCTCGTCCATTCTCGCGCACGTCCACTAATCGCCGACGTTTTGAATGCTGGTTTCCTAGTTGGCGGTCGCCGGATGAACACTGGATGCAATTTGTCTGTCGTTTGATGCCTGGTTTTTGTCCAGCCAGGAAGGAAGGGCGCAGATTTCCGTTTGCCTTAATTTGAATAATGAATGCTTTGCTCGTTGTGCTCCTCATTGGGCTAATGAGAAAGCAAGACGTCATTATTTTTATCAGTTAGTTCCATTTCAGTTCTCTAAAGGCAGCGTCGCGAAGTGCGTACACGTGCATGCACTTTAGCAGCGTGCTAGTGTGTATAAAGCGGAATTTCATGCTTCATTGGGATTACATCTGATTTTTTAAGAGACGTTTCCTTAGTGTTTTACTTGCAGAAACTTTCATCTTACATTACAAGCCCTCTGGCTTTCATAATCTGCATGCCTTTTTTCACAGTTACATTCATATTGGAAGGTCTTAGAATTCTCTTTTGTCTGATTTGCCTGCGACTAACTAGCTTATAGTTGCAACAACAAGTAGTTTGAGAGAATGTACACGCTTGTGTAGAGCTCAACTTGTCTGCATGGCTTTAGGTATACCACATCATTGCGATTTATATTTAGTATTCTAAATTCTTAACAACTCAGTAAATTGCTGGCAAAAACTTTCACGTTTTCCAGATCTCTGATTCCTTTTTCCACATATGATAATGCTTAGAATTTTTTCGGAGTATATGTATTTTCATGTGTCACTGAAAATCGCTGGTCTGATTTCACAGCCCGATGAAACCTTTCCAGCCGCCTTGGTATCCGCCTTGTGAATAGCAAGTGGTTGTTGACATGATTAAGATACAGTCGTTGAACAGTATAACTGTAACATCAGCTGGCACTGAATAATTCTGTCGTGCAGTATGGTTGGTGTTCATGAGGTGAAAATGTCTGCTGACAAGATATGTGTACATTTCAAGCCCAAGGAAAAGACAAGCATATGTTCATCGTAAACTCCTTTATTTCCATTATTGCCAAATCTTATTCTGTGTTCCTTCTTTAGCTACTGTTTGCTTGTTTGAGAGCTTTAAAAGGTCTGAGTGTGTGTGCTGTCCTTGATTTTTTTTTCTTTTTTATCTTTATGTGTCCTACTGTGTACAGTATTAAGCTGTATGTGTGCTAAAGATGACTTGGAACTAAATTCTCTTTAACAATTCAAACATTCATCTTTTACATTTCCGTCGAAAGGACCTTTCTATGTTGCTGCTGCCTCTGCTGCTGTTGCTGTTTAGCCTGAAGAGTCGTTTCCTTTGTTTGTTTGTTTTTTCTTTATCTGCGGGATATCTTCTTTTCTTCTCCATATTTCATTTTTAACTATTCTTCTTTGCTTTCTTTTCCATTCGTCAGATCAAGTTCCTTTTCCATTTTTGTACCTGTCGTGTAATTTTCCTCTTTAATGTTTCGAACACAGGATTTCTCTTTTCTCTCCTTTTTCACCTGTAACATTATTCTCCTTCAAATTTTCCGTCGAAGGGATTAATCTCTTTTTCCTTGTCCACCTGCAGGATCATTATCTTTCTCCCCTTCCATTTGCATACGGTTGACTTTCTTCTTCTTTGGCCTTGATGGGTATTTGTCTGTGTTCTTTTTGCTGGCGTCTCAGTCTGTCTGAGAGTTAACTGTCGTAGACTGGGAACCATTCGTCCTCCCATCGATGCTAACAACTCAGAACTGGTTAATACGAGTGGCTTCACTCAGACTGCTTGATAGTCACGCCGATACGTGAATTTACAGGAGTACGAGTCATTCATCCGGGGGATTGGCTTCCGGTTACTGCGCAGCGCCGCATCAAGGGGGCAAAAACAGATAACGGCTTTCTTCCACTAACATTTGGCTTAAAAGGTTTGGGGCTTTGTTTTCGTTGGAACGTCTTTGAACTAGACGTGTGACGCTCTTGGTTAGGTTGTCTGATTGCAGCTTGTTCTTATCCGTCTGGCTGAGCTTTTCATTTGCTCTTCTTGTCTTGCGGGGGAAATAGGTCTTGTCCTGTGTAGAAAGGAACACATCGGGTCAGGAGGGGCGGTGCGGCTCATGGTTGTTCGCTCACTGTTGACATAGCCTCGTGCAAAATAGCTGTAGACAGACGAAGAAGGAGGAGCAACAAAGACAGAATTCAGTGCACAACACTTACAAATCATAGCGTTGATGACGGTGGTGGTAATGGTGATAAGGGTTTCAAGAAATGGGAATATTTTTGTGTATACCACTGACTAGTAAACGAGCAGACACGCACTTACACACACACACGCGCGCGCGCGCGCGCGCGCATACCCCCCAAACACACACACACACACACACACACACACACACACCACGCACGCACGCACGCACGCACGCATACCCCCCAAACACACACACACACACACACACACACACACACACACACACACACACACACACACACAACGATTTATGCAGATGTACATGCGTCCCCTCTCTGTTGACTCAAGGTTCGTACAAGAACAAACACGGACGGTCAAACTCCTCTCCACTTTCATGTCCATGGTACATAACATTCACATGAACACATCGACAACATACATCTTCGCTCTTGACCTCTCCCCTTCACGTCCAAACACACACATACACGTGCACACCCGCAGGCGCGCGCGCGCGCGCACACACACACACACACACACACACACACACACCACACACACACACACCACACACACACATGCGCACTCGCTGGTACACACACACACCACACACACACACACACACACACACACACACACACACACACCCACGCACGCACCGCTCTGCGCCTCACTCACTCTGTCTCTGTCTGTCTCTCTCTCTCCTCTGTCTCTCTCTTCTCTTCTGTTGTGTCTGTCTGTCTGTCGTCTCTCTCTCTCTCTCTCTCTCTCTCTCTCTCTCTCTCTCTCTCTCTCTCTCTCTCTCTCTCTCTCTCAATGCATCGGGACACTCAAGGCAAATGCTGAAAGAAGCGCAGATAGAAGGCACCAGACACTGGGTCTGGGAAATCAACGAGGGGAAGAAGAAGAAGACTTTAATTCTGGAAGTTTCCAGTCTGGAATTGAAAGGCATAACAAAGGGAAGTTCATTCCAAAAAGCTGGCCAAAGATAAGAGAACGCACGTAGTAGACGTGAGGACATTTTTAGATGTTTCTGATCAGTGTTATGGACGGTGCGGTATCATTAAAATAACTGAGAATGTGAGGGGATATTCAGATGAACACAGTCTTGTTGCCTTTTTGTACTCCAGTTCTTATTAGAACAGGGAGTACTTGACAATGGGAACGAAGAAATGCTGCCTGTCCGTCTGTCTGTCTGTCTGTCCGTGGTCAAAATGTGTTCTACTCGCTCCAGACAAAACTTCTGGGCCAATCTTTCTGAAAATTTGTAGGTATGTTCATTATGGGTCACAGATGATGGCCGGTGTGTGTGTGTGTGTGTGTGTGTGTGTGTGTGTGTGTTGTTGTTGTTGTTGTTGTTGTTGTTGTTTTGTTTTTGTTGGGTTTTTTTTTTCGTTTTTTTTTCCGGGGGGGGAGGGGGGGGTGATGTGTGTGTGTGTGTGTTTTGTTGTTGTTGTTGTTGTTGTTGTTTTTACCTGAATAGCCGTTACTAACGGCTATAACGGCCCAAAACGGTTTTTCTTCTTTAGGCCTATGGAATATTTCTGAAAGTACTTCGCCGATTTCTTATCTCAGTGACGAAATACATTACGACGCATGTTTGATTGTAAAGTTGTTGTTTTTTTATCATGACGCAAGTTTGATTGTGACGATTTTTTTACACGCATATTCAAGATAGATCTAAACTGGGAGTACGTTTATATGCTTTGCATCTTGTTTCTTTCTTTTTCTCTTTCATCTTTTTTGTGTCCTTAGCTATTTTCCTGCATGTATGGTTCATGATAGATTACCTACTACAGGTTATTTTTAGTGAGCGTGTACAGTGAACAAAAAGATGAATGTCGCTGAAGCTTCCAAGAGTATGATCAAATAAACCAGAAGGTTAATCAAAAAGCGCAAAAAAATGTTTGGGAATTTTCTGTCGTCTTTTGTGAATGATGCCCAGTAGGCTATATAGCAGCTCATATGACAGTCCTCAACTTTCTGAAATCATGGCAGAAGGTAAGGAAAAGAGAATTACACTAGTTCGGACTGGATCGATCAATCCCAAAGGAGCGGCGAGACCTTTCATGACATAGGCGGTAAAAACACACGGGGTAGACTCTCAGCAGTCTTTTGCTCAAGATATTTTAGATGCTTCTGGCCGTTTGACTTCATTCAGATAGATCGGATACCCTTCCCTATTCCCGGTACCTGGCTTTTTGCTCGTCTTTCTTTCGATTTATTTCGGTGTGCTCCTCACTTCTACTTGCGTATCCCCTTCTATGGGCTTTTTTAAGTGTCACATTCCAGAGTAATTTCTTCTGTCCTGAATGTTCCACAGTTTCTTCGTGTTCCACATTTAAGTTCTTTCGTATTAGAAGTTTAAGGTTAAAAATATTTTTCTTGCTGTCCCAACCTCTGTGCCACCTCAGTGGCAGTGCACCCACGTCGTTCATCCCGACACCCCGTCCACAGCCACAGCCCGGTCAGTCCCGCCGCAGCCCCGACACCGGCAATCCACAGGGAGCAGTCAAGGTCAAGTCAACTCTGATTGGAAAAACGCTGAAACTGTCATGGCTGATGTAATGTTTGGTGTGCAAAATAAAAGAATTCAACAAGATCGAAAGAGCAGCAGTTAATTATATTCTTTTAATAGCTAACATGTGCATTAGTATAGCTCGAAAAACAAAAAGCGTTGCCTGCTTTACAAGTTATATTTGAAGAACACTTGCAACTGAGAAAAAAGTGTATACCGTTCTTACATTCTTATTGAAATATGTTAAATAATTAATATGGCCAGTGTCATTAAGATAATGATGCTATCATAAATGGCATGATTGACATACGATAATTTAGAATTAAAAATATGAAAAGGTACACCCATACCCACAAGTATACACACTCACGCAAGTACACACACGCACGCGCGCGCGCGCACACACACACACACACACACACACACACACACACACACACACACACACACACACACACACACATATGAATCCGCGCCAGTGCGCGCACGCATACTTATTTTGTTCCTAATTCTATGTATACTTTAATACCTTTATGTTGATTTAATTGCATCCATTTGTTAGAATGAAGTTATCACCGCCCTCTGTCCCATCATGATTCTCTTCTCTCCCCCCCCCCTCTCTCTCTCTCTCTCTCTCTCTCTCTCTCATCCATCTATCCATTTCCCTTCCCCACCCCCTCTCTCTCCCCTCCCTGTCTCTGTATACATGCTTAAAAACAAAGGAGTTCTGTCAAATCAGTTGTCCCTGGCCATATCATACACTCAGTGGCAACCCCTTCGCTTTCTATCGGTCCCTCCCCTCCCCCCCCCCCCCCCCACCCCACCACCACCCTGCCCCCCACCCCACCCCAGTAACCCCCCTCCCCATCACCACCCTCAACCCCCTCACTCTTCTGTCCCGTCCAAGCCTTTATCCTTCCTGTGATTTTTCATTCTCGCCCTTAGGCCTCTGCCCGTCCCTCTGTCGTCCCATCCCGATCCTCCCGCCCGCCGTCGTTGGCAACCGCGCGGGTTTGACGAGTCCATTAATACAGCGCGCAGGAAAGCGCCAATCACGTGCGCATGCGCAGAGTCATTTGAGGCCAGTTTCCGTTTCAGCCGGAAATATTTCAAAGCGAAGAGTGTGTTCTCAGACAAAGAGAGTTCCTGTTGATCGGTTATGTCCCTTGAATCGTGGTTGTTTTCGAGGGGTGATTATTGTTGTTTGGAGAGAGTGTTGTTGCTAACATCGTGTCACCCACTCCTGTCCCTCCATGCGGGTGGTGAAAATGTTTTGATGGTACTTGGCTGTAGGCCATTTGTTTCTCTCTCTCTCTCTCCTCTCTCTTCTCCTCTCTCTCTCTCCTCTCTCTCTCTCTCTCTCTCTCTCTCTCAAAATGCTTTTCGTGCTGAATCTGCAGAAGCATCTGAAATCCAAGATTGAGGCTGGCGTCTTGGAAATTGCTGTACACCATTGTCGTTACAGACATCAAAGTGCTGCTGGTTTAATTTCTCCATGAAGAAAACAATTGAAAGAAGTTAATGTGCTGTTTGTTTTCTGCTGTCTTGCGCTAACTGGTTTATGAGTGTGGTGTATGCGTCAAAAGACAAAAAACATTTCAAGGAGGGTTTTGTTTGTTTGTTTGTTTATTTATTTGTTTTTGTTTGTTTAGGATTTTTTTTTTTTGAAAAAGTTCACTTTTAGCATCAAATAGTGAGTGAATAACCAGACGCCTGTCCATCTATTCATGTAAAGTGTGTAAATTCCGATCTATTTTTGTCTCATCATGATGCGGGCCACCCCTTCATGAGAGGCAGTTGCCTTTTTCTTAAGGAAACATCCATATCCGTGTATCCCTCGAACCTCTCACTATCGCTTCCTGGCGCTATTGGGAATTATCTGTCGTATCTGAAAATATCTATGAAGTTTACAAAGCACCAGTTAAAATAGTTCAAACTACCCCCAAACCAGAAACTTTACGAATAGATATGCCACATGTTAATGAAAACAGAATGAGGCAGACAGATTTCCACTTCTTGTGAAAGACAGATCTGTCAGGAAATGTTTCGTGACAATATAGGCTAAACAAATCTGTCAGGAAATGTTTCGTGACAATATAGGCTAAACAGATCCGTCAGGAAATGTTTCGTGACAATATAGGCTAAACTTGCTAAGGCGCAGGTCATGAGCAAACATTCACTGGAGAATTCAAAACCAGACCACTACATTCATTTCAGCGAAACCGGCCTCGGGATATGGAGAATAACACAAGAAAAAGCTGGTTTTGAAAACATAGTTAAACTGAAAACTTTGGTTCAATCATCAGAAATAAATGACATTGAACTAACTGTTTTGGATATAGTGAAACCTTTTCGTTTTTAAGCCAACAAAAATATGACTACAGATTTCTCTTGTGATTTCTGCTGTTATCGTCAAGTTCGTTTTATTCTCTGTTTTTCACTTTAAATGATTGGAGATAATGATATTCGTGTTTTAAGACATGGTAAAAAAGAAAAGATCTGTTGACTCAGTTTATTTTACTGGGCGATGTTAGGCTGAACTTAAATAGCAACATTTGTATCGGTAGCTTAGTGTTTGAAACGAAAATAGTCCTTTCTTGTCAAAGTTGATGACTTTTCAAACGATTATTTTCTTCATGAATTTAAAAGTGTTAAAATATTTGTGTCGATCAGCCAGGTACTAGTCCGTACAGGTGTTGTTTTGTTTTGTTGTTTTGTTTTTGTTTTTTGTTGTTTTGTTTTGTTGTTTTGTTTTTGTTGTTTTGTTTTTTGTTTTTACGGGAGTGGGGAGACTAAGAAAGATGAGGGTGTTTTTTTTTTTTTTTTTTTTTTTTTGCGGAATGTGTGTGTGTGTGTGTGTGTGTGTGTGTGTGTGTGTGTGTGTGTGTGTGTGAGGTTTTGTTTTGCTGATGTGTGCATTTAATAAGCTTACATTCACTTTTTGTTGTTTAAATAGAATTGTTCCGTCACTAGTGTCATAAGAACGTGATACCCAGTGAGGTGAACGTATTTGACTCTCTCTCTCTCTCTTCTCTCTCTCTCTCTTCTCTCTCTCTCTCTCTCTCTCTCTCTCTCTCTCCTCTCTCTCTCTCTCATCTATCTATCTATCTATCTCTGTCTGTCTGTCGTTGTCTTTCTTTGTCACTATCTTGCCAAGACCATACTGCAAAGAATGCCACTGAAAAAAAATGTTTGTGTGTAATAATCAGAAATTATCAGTGTTTCATTTCCCTTCTGGTACTACTACTTTTCAAAAATTTCCTTCGAATTTATCATTCCCCCCCCCCCTCCCCCCCCCCCCCCCCCCCCCAAAAAAAAAAAAAAAAAAGTTTCTTTAATCAGTGAAGAAAAAAACTTGTACGTACTCGTACATTGAGTTCATACTTGGTTCAGCTAACATTACAGCAAATCAATACTGGTTGTAAATCATCTATATTTCTTTTTTTTTTCATAGTGAAAGAGAACTCAATCTTTTATATATTTCAATAGAAATGTTCAAATACATTCCGACAAAACTAGATCATGTGAACACACATCCACAATGTATACATTGAAACTGCGTGTTTTTTTTACAACATTGTATATTTTCATCCATACCATTAGTCACTTCAGAAACAAAATTGGCAACGAAAAAAAAAGCAAACAAACAAAACAAACAAACAAAAAAGTGTGCAAACAGAATAAGCAAACAAAAAAGTGTGACCATCAAATGCCATTCCTCCCTTTCAGAATTGGCACCACAGAATCGGTCAAACACATGGTATTATTCAGCTTCAAACATCTGAACATTTTCAATAAGAGAAAGAAAAAAAAACATAGGGAAACAAAGATCTACTCTCAAGACTGGCAATGATTTGTTGAATAAAAACCCACGTCGTGTAACAAAATTACTGTTTAGGGTTGATTTTACAAAAGAGTTTGCCGCACAAATTTCATGACTGAAAAGCTGAGTTCGTTTACCTGTTCAAACCCAGCCCCGTGAAGATAAAACTGAAAGGTCACTCGTGGGACTGCCAGAATTATTCTCTCTCTCTCTCTCTCTCTCTCTCTCTCTCTCTCTCTCTCTCTCTCTCTCTCTCTCTCTCTCTCTCCTAAACCATACAACAAAGAATGTCGTTGATAAAGTTGTTCGTGTGTTATAATCAAAACTGACTACTGTTTTCTTTTCTTCTTCTTGTTCTTCTTCTGTTTTTAACCGAAACTCCTCCGAATTTGTCAAAATCTTAGAAAATGTAAAAATGATAGAAACTGGTACGTACTCGTGTATTG
Organism: Conus canariensis; assembly: GCA_033310375.1. Lineage (NCBI taxonomy): Eukaryota > Metazoa > Mollusca > Gastropoda > Neogastropoda > Conidae > Conus > Conus canariensis. The sequence continues at coordinate 69,471,797 of CM065731.1, read as the reverse complement.
AGTTCATATCTATATTCGTTTTTCTTATGAAATTGCTCCGCAGCGAAAGTATCTCTGGTTCATTGAACATCAGTGCAAGTCAATGCAGACTATAAGTCATGTTTTCTTCATGAAAGAGAACTCGTGTTTTTAACAGTTACAATGCAGTTGTACAAATTCATTCAGAAAAAAGCGAAACGTAAAAAGGCACATCCACAACACATACGCTGAAATTTCATATATGTCACAATGTTATATCTTTTAAGTTACACCGTTAATCGCTTCGAAAGCAAAACGCAATGAAAATAAGTGTAAAACATTAACTGCAAAACTCCCTTTCCACAATGGGCTCAACAAAAGCAGTCACTTTCAGTTTCATCAAGGAGGCGTCACTGCGTGCGGACTAGTCCATATACGCTACACCACATCCGCTAAGTTTTGAGACCACACTACGCATATTTGAAGCTGATGGATAAATGAATTAACAACAAAGCAGTCATACACATCATACAATTCAGCTTCAAACATCAGACCATTTCTAATCAGGAAGAAAACGATCGTAGGGAACTGAAAGATCTGCTTTAGAATTTGACAACAATTTGTTGAAAAGACGCCTGCACGTTGTGTTTCTTCTGTGTGGGATTCATTTCGTGTGCAAATTTGCTTTCTAGACGTAATGATTTTTTTAATGTTTTCACTTACCTGTTCAAACCCAGTACGTTGATAGAAAACTGTGACGTCACTTGCTGGGTTGCTTGAATTCTTTTATAGTTAACAAAATTAACAATTTGAAGTGAAATTAAGCTTACTATCGCTGTCAATGTGTCACCAAAAGTAGCATAGTCACAGAGGTTTGCTAAAGACCTTAGATCTTAGCGCTCCATAAAAATAAAAAAGTAGCATAGTTACAGAGGTTTGCTAAAGACCAAAGTTAGATCTTAGCGCTCAATAAAGATAAAAACGTTCTGGCAAACACAGAAGATATAATAAAAGAAACAAAGAATTGATAGAGTCAGTTCAAAGAATTGGATACTTCTTCGAGAACAGTGAAATTCAAATTCCTAATATTTAAGGGTGTTTTTTTTTTAGATGCATTAACACTATCAAGTATTGAGAAACAAATCATCGCTGGTACTGCTAAACAGAGGAGAACAGTTCGTTGACTGTGTTCAGAAAAGCATCCAGTTCATAAGTATCAACCAAAATATTCTGGGGAGAAAAAGCAAACGTAACCATTCTGGAAAAAGACGTTTTCTCAACGAACGTGAAATTCAGTAGAAAAGTCGATCTTAAGGAAGGATGTGAATCGCATGTAAATCAATATTTTTCAATGAAAAATTTAAGGCTGAAGAACATGACGTTTCATAAAGGGAACTTGGTAGAAATAACATCATTGTCGTGAAAGAGCTAGAAGACAACAGTAGTGAATTTTAGAATTGCGGGACATTATTTATGAGATAGAAGTATTTTTCTTAGAAATATTTCAGCTGTGTAAATTATTCTATCGTAAACAAAAGAAGGAAGACGACAAGATTTGACACTAATACTCGTGACACGCAAAACCAACGCAAGTGTTACTATGTGTACAGAAAAGTTTCCAAAAACAGAAAAGCAGTTTACCTGATAAAGTTGAAATATTCAACATTGAAATATTTTCAAGTAGGAAGAAAAATGAAAGATACTGATTGACTCTTGGTTTGGGTTTTTAGTTTTTTAACATTAAAACTCACTACAACCTTAGGTGATTTGTTCTCATATTGCACTCAATAATGGTTTAATACTTATGTCAGTACGTTCATTTCGTCACATGTGTTTGACAGTATTTTCTTTGGATTTTCACGTCTTTTGCTTAGTGCTGTTTGTACATGTATCTGACTGAATGTTTCGTATGCTGTTAATGTGTGTGTGTGTGTGTGTGTGTGTGTGTGTGTGTGTGTGTGTGTGTGTGTGTGTGTGTGTCATTCATTTAACGTCTTTCCACTAATCGTGATATTAGACGGGGAAAAAAATCGTGCCGAAAGAGAGAGATGGGGAAAGAAAGAGTGTATGTGCATATGCTTGTGCACGTATGTGTGCATGTGCGTGTGCTCGTGTGTGTGTATGCGAGTGTGTTTGAGTATGTTTGTGTGCATATGTGTGTGCTTATATGAGTGCTTATATGAATAATAATAGTAATTACAAAACACTTAATTTTTTCAAATAAGTTTGAAAGGCAAAAAAGCTAAAATTTTAACAAAACTAATTAACAACCATCAAGGCACAGAAACTTAGGCTTTCTCAGTCCTCGCCACTTTTGATGTGTGTGTGTGTGTGTGTGTGTGTGTGTGTGTGTGTGTGTGTGTGTGTGTGTGTGTGTGTGTGAAGGGGAGGGGGGTTGATTATGCTGAAGGGGCTGGGACGATGGCGGGGAGAGGAAAATAGGATCGGAGGGGGAAAAAAACATGAGCCAAGAGTGTGCGACTGACACACAGCCTCTCAAGTACCATCAAGGTTACAACACATAAATAATCTTCCCCTATGGCGTATTCTGTATGACTGGTGCGCACGCAAGTGCGCGCATGTGTGTGTGTGTGTGTGTGTGGTGTGTGTGTGTGTGTGTGTGTGTGTGTGTGTGTGCGTGCGTGCGTGCGTGCTGTGGTGCTTGTGTGTGTGATGTGTGTGTGTGTGTGTGTTGTGTGTGTGTGTGTGTGTGTGTGTGTGTGTGTGTGCACGTACCTGCGCGTGCGAGCGCTGACATGTGTGTGTGTGTGTGTGTGTGTGTGTGTGTGTGTGTGTGTGTGTGTTTTCTCTCTCGTGTGTGTGTGTGTGTGTGTGTGTGTGTGTGTGTGTGTGTGTGTGTGTGTGTGTAAGAAGATCAAGTACCATCAAGGCTACAACCCACGAATAATCTTTCAGTATTGCGTACTCTGTATGGGTGGCGCTCGCACGCCCGTGTGCATAGGCGCGTTCGTGCTTGCATGCGTGTGTCGGTGTATGTGTGTGTGTGTGTGTGTGTGTGTGTGTGTGTGTGTGTGTGTGTGTGTGTGTGTGTGTGTGCTTACTTGCGCGGGTGCTGGCATTTTTATGTCTGTGTGCGTACTTGCGCGCGCGCCCACGTATGTGTGCGTGTGGGGGGGGGGGGTGGCGGGGGTATATAAGCGCGCACGCGCGCGTGTGTGTGCTCGACGATCCACCGTCCCACTCGCTCTCATCTCCTTTACGTCGTTCCATCATTCACTCTGTCATTCTTTCATTCCACAAGGAAGACGTTGAGAGAGGAGTGAGCGTGGAGGAAAAGGGTGGAGGGAGGGTGGGAGTGGAGGCGGTGTGCTGTGAAAGAAATGGGAATGACGGAGCGAGAGAAAAGTCTGTAGGTTTGTGTTAAGAGTTTTACAGCGAGGTAAGAAATGGGAATGAAGGACCGATAGAGAAGTCTGTACGTTTGTGTTAGAGTTTTACAGCGAGGTCATTTCATTCAAAGTGCTATTAAACTACAGCTGGCTACGAACTAGGATGCTACCTGGCTACGAAACTAAGGACTGCTACACTGGCTACGAAACTAAGGACTGCTACACTGGCTACGAAACTAAGGACTGCTGCACTGATGCGGATGAAACCTACCCTTTTCCAGTGCGTACATATACAACTGCACACATTCCTTTGTGTACCTCAACCTACCCACCTGCACACACACACACACACACACACACACACACACACACACACACACACACACACACACACACACACCACACACACGTGCGCGCGCGCGCACAGAGAGAGAGAGAGGGGGGAGGGAGGGAGGAAGGGAGATTAGATAGGGGTTAACAAACCTTTTATTCCCAGTTATAAGTTTTTTTCCGCCGCATCTTACTCTTTGTTATGCACGCATCATTAAAGTACTTTATTCATTGTGATAAACGTCCGTAAAAGGACTGCCAAGATGGTTATAACACCAACAAGAGGCTTTTTGTTAATAATGAAGTATGAATCCTCAGGCACACAGAGTTTTTTTTTTAAATGACCAGGAAGAAATAAGAGAGAGAAGGGGTAGAGGAGATGTGTGGGGAAGGTGGCGGGTATTAAATGGAGAGCGTTTTTCCATAATATGAAATATTTTATTCACGCCTAACAAAACAGTCCGCAAATTGAGGAGTTCGTTTTCGATGTTATGAAATATTTCATTTACGCCTAACGAAAAAGTACGCAAGTTGTGGAATGAGTTTTGCTGATTGAAATAGAAAACCACTTTTGATGAAATCATTGAGTGACTGTTTCTATGAGTTTTGCTGATTGAAATAGAAAACCACTTTTGATGAAATCATTGAGTGACTGGTTCTTGAAATGGTTTACCCAGTTCGTATGGTATGATATAGTTGGGAGACAGTTCCAAAGCTATGGTGCAGAATTCGATGCTTTGTTTTGAATTGACTAAATCATTAGTAAGGGTAGAGAATGAGGAGAGAAAGGATAGACGGTAGAAGGTGGAGGAGGAGAGAGAGAGAGAGAGAGAGAGAGAGAGAGAGAGAGAGAGAGAGAGAGAGAGATCTTCAGTCAGTCAGGGATTGATATTTCATATGTAGCCTTTTATTTCAATCTGTTCTTGCTGATTTTTGCTATATTGTACACGAAACACACACACACACACACACACACACACACACACACACACACACACACACACACACAGAGAGAGAGAGAAGAGAGAGAGAGAGAGAGAGAGAGGAATTGGAACTAGAAAACTTTGCTTGAGTCCAGAATTGATATTTTAGACGTAGTTTATTCTTGCAAATCGACATCGTATAAGACGTGTTACAAAAGAGAGAAGTTTTCAGCCGATAGACATCGACCATCGTTTTCCTGCCCATTTGTTGTTCTTCTTTCCGATCAATGCAATCTTCAGGCATACCACGTGAAAAGGCATGAACTAATCAGCGAGGAGGAGACTAGCATTGACAGGGCAAAGCCTATCACGTGACACTCTGTCCGTCCCGACAAGCCAGTTGTGTCCCCTCTGTGGGAATGAATGGAGTCCCGCTGGTCCAGGGATGTACAAGGTTCTCCTCATTGATTGGGGAGTATGGGGTGGGAAAGGGAAGCGAAGGGGGAAGTGTAAGCGGTGGGAGGGGGAGGGGGAGAGGGGCAGTAAAGCCAGTCTCCATTTCGATTACCCATGTTCCTTTGAGGACACCAAAACTACCAATGTTATATTTTTTCCCTTAACACTCGTCCCTTTCCCAACTCATCAACATTCCCTCCCCCCCCCCCCCCCCCCCCTCTTCCCTAGCCGTGCCCACTGCATGGAAATCACTGCTTCTCTCCTTTGCTTTTTATTTCAAACTTCGAAATCAGACTATTCTCTCACCTTTTTCCCCTCAATTTTGGCTTCTTTTTTTTTTTTTAAGGAAAAAGAAAACTCTACCGTTTATTGTTCACAGTCGTGGACAGCGAGCCATGCAGAAGAGCCACATAAGATAAAAGGATACTCGGCCATCATTCTCAGCAGATCATATCAGCAAATCACAACGCGGAAAATATTATCATTATATTATTACTATTATCATCATCATCATTATTATTATTATTGTTATTATTATTATTTTTATTATTATTGTTGTTGTTGTTGTTCTATGCCCTTGTGGTTTGTAGTGTTGAGCGCAGTCATATCATTATTATTATTATTATTATTGCTCTTGTTGTTGTTCTATGCCCTTGTGATTTGTAGTGTTGAGTGCAGTCGTTGTTCTACAGTTATTGAATGTTTGCTTTTTTTTCGATTTTCTTGTTCTAACGACTTTTCACAAACACTTGTTTTTAGAAGGGATCTCACAATTACTGATGTTGGCAGTTATATGACTCATGATTCCATAAGCACAAAAAATATTGACATCTCAGCAACTTGTGCTTTGCGTAAAGGAACTATTATAAACGGTGATAACAGCAATGCCCCAATTTGACTTAGAAGAGGAAATGTTCCCACGTTGAGTGATCAATAGTAACAACATTGAAATAATTTTCAGAATAACTGTCGTCAGAAAATGAAATAGGAAAGAACTGTTTCATGAGAGACATCATAACAAAGTATGCTGAGTTAACAACCTTTCTCTGCAAAGACGCCAAATGTTATCCATTCATTTATGTAATGATAATTACTTATGGCGCTTAGTCTTACATCATAAGCCCTAAGCACTTACAAATATATAAAAGGTTAAATAGATGAAACCAATAAGAATATGAATATTGCAATAAGTACCATGTATCTACAAACAAGGGTGCATATTGACACACCCCCACGCGCAAACACACACACACACACACACACACACACACACACACACACACACACACACACACACACACACACACACACACACCACATGATCCCACACACACGAAATATCATGGATCCACTCTTTTATGTGGATGGATCCCAACTAAAAACACAGGGGGCCGGAATAGCTCAGTGGTAGAGCGCCGGACTCGTAATATTGGTGATCCTGGGGTTGCGAGATCGAATCTCCACCGGGCCGTTTCGGTACAGGGGGATTTTCCCTCGGAGTTAACATTAGTTCTAACTCCATTTCCCACACAGTCCTTCGAATGAGACTATAAGCCATGGTTCCGTGTGTGAATGCACGCATAGCATCTTGCACACACGTAAAATCCCTTCACCAACTTTCGGGAAGAGAAGGCCAGTTTGGCCGTTGGAATGGATGACACGTTACACACTGCATGCACCTTCCCCGAAGTTGGAGTATGGCTGCCTTAGTGGCAGGATAAAAAAAAACGGTCATACACACAAAACTCCATTCCCTTTGTTGGGTAGATGGGATTAATCCTTGCCTGTCTATACAGGGAGTGTCCGCAGGAGTATCAGCCTGCATACGCGGAAAAAAACAACAACTAAGATTCAATTATTCTTGATTTATATTCTATCTTTCCCACTGAATTCGATGAAATCGTTTCGGTTCAGTGCTTGCAGATAAACAAAGCAACTGATGCGTGTGACGACATGGCCGGACTCAATTCTCTCGTGTGCTTGTTGATAGTCACCTTTCGTCTCCTGGATGACAAACGTCAGCAGACCCGGCGTAGCACGCCATTCATACTCTCGTGCGAGGAACAACTTTATGCGTTAGCGATTTATACTCAAATGTAAGCAAATTATTCAAAATGTTCTGGTTAAAAATACACTTCACCTTCGATGTAAACAAGATAAACATTGCCTTCAGGGGATAAAGATCAAAAGAAGGTATCTTCACAATCAGTGCTCACCCATTAGGTTATCTTATGCACTAAAAATAGTACCCTTCTCTGGTTGGTGGGAACAGCCGTTCTCTTTATGTATTCATTTATTTTTAAAACTCTCCGTGAGTTTGAAGGTCAAAGAAGGCTGTCAAGGGAAAGCACTCTATTCCACAGACTGAGCGGTCAGCTCTCCGGTTATGTCCCTATCATTTCCAGGTACAACCGGCTAAAAATGGCTTCAATGCAGCAACCTTTCGAGGCACAATCCCCTCGCTGGTCGATCAACTCATTAAACAGCAACAAATAAGTAGTACAGAAATACATTTTGCAGACTATCACTCAGCAAAAATGCAGGAAGGGGCATGGTGGGGGAGGGGGGGGGGGGAGGGGGGGAAGGGAAGGGGAAGGGGGGATGAAGAAGAATTGGCATAGCTCTCTCTCTCTCTCTCTCTCTCTCTCTCTCTCTCTCTCTCTCTCTCTCTCTCTCCTCTCTCTCTCTCGAACTTACTCACCAAGTGAGTTTTGGATGATTTCACTGTTCATAAATTGTCAGTTCTGAAAAATGTTTATTATGTATTCCTTCATGGGGCAATGGCCTATACATGGTTAAACTTTCCGTATTCTCTCTCTCTCCTCTCTCTCTCTCTCTCTCTCTCTCTCTCTCTCTCTCTCTCTCTCTCTCTCTCTCTCTCTCTCTGTCTCCGTCTCTCTCTCTCTCTGTCTGTCTGTCCGTCTCCGTCTCTCTCTCTCTGTCTGTCTGTCCGTCTCCGTCTCTCTCTCTCTGTCTGTCTGTCTGTCTCCGTCTCTCTCTCTCTCTGTCTGTCTGTCTGTCTCGTCTGTCTCTCTCTCTCTCTCTCTCTCTCTCTCTCTCTCTCTCTCTCTCTCTCTCTCTCTCTCCTCTCTCTCTCTCTGGCTTGTGTTTCTGTCACCGCTGGCCGGAGGGATTTGAGTTTCCGCCTGTCCCCAGCACTGCCATCAAGGGCTGTTCATGTTTGCTGGTTGTCCCCAGCACTGCCATCAAGGGCTGTTCATGTTTGCTGGGTTGTCCCCAGCACTGCCATCAAGGGCTGTTCATGTTTGCTGGGTTGTCCCCAGCACTGCCATCAAGGGCTGTTCATGTTTGCTGGGTTGTCCCCAGCACTGCCATCAAGGGCTGTTCATGTTTGCTGGGTTGAGCTGTTGACGTTGCTAAGGAAGAAGAGTTGCTCTCTTTCTCTTCCTTTTCCTCTTCCTCTTCTCTTTCCTCTTCCTCTTTCTCTTCCTCTTCCTCTTTCTCTTTCTCTTCCTCTTCCTCTTTCTCTTCCTCTTCCTCTTTCTCTTTCTCTTCCTCTTTCTCTTTTTCCCCCTCTCTTGTCAGCTTCTCTACGTGGACTGGACGCCACATCGTTTGCCTGTTCACTTCAATTGTACCCCCTGCTTTGTTCTACAGGACTGCACCTCGCTTGCCTGTTCAATTCAGTTCTATCCCTGCTTTGTTCTACTGATCTCATGGACTGCACATCGCTTGCCTGTTCAATTCAATTGTACCCCCTGCTTTGTTCTACAGGATTGCACATCGCTTGCCTGTTCAATTCAATTCTATCCCTGCTTTGTTCTACTGATCCCATGGACTGCACATCGCTTGCCTGTTCAATTCAATTGTACCCCCTGCTTTGTTCTACAGGATTGCACATCGCTTGCCTGTTCAATTCAATTCTATCCCTGCTTTGTTCTACTGATCCCATGGACTGCACATCGCTTGCCTGTTCAATTCAATTGTACCCCCTGCTTTGTTCTACAGGATTGCACATCGCTTGCCTGTTCAATTCAATTCTATCCCTGCTTTGTTCTACTGGACTGCACATCGCTTGCCTGTTCAATTCAATTCTATCCCCTGCTTTGTTCTACTGGACTGCACATCGCTTGCCTGTTCAATTCAATTCTATCCCCTGCTTTGTTCTACTGGACTGCACATCGCTTGCCTGTTCAATTCAATTCTATCCCCTGCTTTGTTCTACTGGACTGCACATCGCTTGCCTGTTCAATTCAATTGTATCCCCTGCTTTGTTCTACTGGACTGCACATCGCTTGCCTGTTCAATTCAATTCTACCCCCTGCTTTGTTCTACTGGACTGCACATCGCTTGCCTGTTCAATTCAATTGTATCCCCTGCTTTGTTCTACTGGACTGCACATCGCTTCCATGTTCAATTCAATTGTATCCCCTGCTTTGTTCTACTGGACTGCACATCGCTTCCATGTTCAATTCAATTGTATCCCCTGCTTTGTTCTACTGATCCCATGGACTGCACATCGCTTGCCTGTTCAATTCAATTCTATCCCCTGCTTTGTTCTACTGGACTGCACATCGCTTGCCTGTTCAATTCAATTGTATCCCCTGCTTTGTTCTACTGATTCCTTGCTGCTGAGCCACTCTCCCCCCACTCTACATCCTGCCTCTCTTACCCCAACAGATAGATAGAGAAATAGAGAAATAGAGAGATAGGTAGCCACTCTATCCCCACTCTACATCCTGCCTCTCTTACCCCAACAGATAGACAGAGAAACAGAGAAATAGAGAGATAGGTAGCCACTCTACCCCCCACTCTACATCCTGCCTCTCTTACCCCAACAGATAGACAGAGAAACAGAGAAATAGAGAGATAGGTAGCCACTCTATCCCCACTCTACATCCTGCCTCTCTTACCCCAACAGATAGATAGAGAAACAAATAAATAGAGAGATAGGTAGCCACTCTATCCCCACTCTACATCCTGCCTCTCTTACCCCAACAGATAGACAGAGAAACAGAGAAATAGAGAGATAGGTAGCCACTCTATCCCCACTCTACATCCTAACTCTCTTACCCCAACAGATAGACCTATCCCCACTCTACATCCTAACTCTCTTACCCCAACAGATAGACAGAGAAACAGAGAAATAGAGAGATAGGTAGCCACTCTACCCCCCACTCTACATCCTGCCTCTCTTACCCCAACAGATAGATAGAGAAACAGAAAATAGAGAGATAGGTAGCCACTCTACCCCCCACTCTACATCCTGCCTCTCTTACCCCAACAGATAGATAGAGAAACAGATAAATAGAGAGATAGGTAGCCACTCTACCCCCACTCTACATCCTGCCTCTCTTACCCCAACAGATAGACAGAGAAACAGAGAAATAGAGAGATAGGTAGCCACTCTACCCCCCACTCTACATCCTGCCTCTCTTACCCCAACAGATAGACAGAGAAACAGATAAATAGAGAGATAGGTAGCCACTCTACACCCCACTCTACATCCTGCCTCTCTTACCCCAACAGATAGATAGAGAAACAGATAAATAGAGAGATAGGTAGCCACTCTACCCCCACTCTACATCCTGCCTCTCTTACCCCAACAGATAGACAGAGAAACAGATAAATAGAGAGATAGGTAGCCACTCTACCCCCCACTCTACATCCTGCCTCTCTTACCCCAACAGATAGACAGAGAAACAGAGAAATAGAGAGATAGGTAGCCACTCTATCCCCACTCTACATCCTGCCTCTCTTACCCCAACAGATAGATAGAGAAACAGATAAATAGAGAGATAGGTAGCCACTCTACCCCCCACTCTACATCCTGCCTCTCTTACCCAAACAGATAGACAGAGAAACAGAGAAATAGAGAGATAGGTAGCCACTCTACCCCCCACTCTACATCCTGCCTCTCTTACCCCAACAGATAGACAGAGAAACAGAGAAATAGAGAGATAGGTAGCCACTCTATCCCCACTCTACATCCTGCCTCTCTTACGCCAACAGATAGATAGAGAAACAAATAAATAGAGAGATAGGTAGCCACTCTATCCCCACTCTACATCCTGCCTCTCTTACCCCAACAGAT
>CM065731.1:69453225-69455725 GCA_033310375.1 Conus canariensis | reverse complement strand
CAGCATAATTGGAAGAACTCTAATAATTTTTTCAAAAAGCATTGTGGAAAATGCTTTATCATGTTGTAAGAAATGGGATCAAATCCTGTCGCAATTTTACCAGATTTTAGACGGCGAAGTGAGTACAGAAGCTCCTCCATTGTTAGATTTTTATTAATATATAACGTGTTGTCATTGTCATGTGGTTCAATGTTTCTCCCTTCGTTTTCAATAGTTCTTCTTCGTTCTTGCTCTTCTTTAGGCAGATGTTCAGTCTGACTCATTGCTGCGAAAGTGTCAGCAAATAATTCAACTTTCTCCTCGCTTGTTTTATAGATTTTATCGTTTTCAATCAAAACAGGATCTGGGAGATGAAAAGAACCTTTAGATTTTCTAATTTCTTTCCAAAGTAAAGCGCTATCGTTTGGGTGTTTGGAACAGTTGATGACTAAGTTTTTGTAATATTGCTGCTTTGCAAAAGCAACAACTTTGTTACTATTGGTGTTAGCTTTTTTGTATTCAGCGTGTAACTGTTCCACTCTACTTTTAGGCTGCGTATGACGGCTTATCATCCAGCTTTTGAAGGCCTTAGTTTTCGCACCCACGGCGACTTCACACGCAATATTCCACCAAGGGTTTGACGCTTTCTTTGGATGATTCTTTAATTTGACTTTTGGGATTGCAGAATCTGCAGCCTTAAGTATAAGTTTTCTTAATTCAAAATAACAATTTTCCAAACCTTTCTCTAACACTGTATTTTGATTGAAATTTAGAAAAGGCGAACCTGCTGTCAAAATGTGATTGAAAAGCGCCCAATTAGCCTTATCTTCATTATATTTAGTGCATTCAGAATTGTAGATTGTTTTTTCAGGGCTCACTAGAAGTTGGATTTCAATAGGGAGATGATCACTGCCTAACGGTATTTGATGAACCTGCCAAGTACACAAAGGGTTTGTGTCTGGGGAAACTAAAGACAAATCTATCGATGAGCAACGCTGATCTGATCGATCAGCAATTCTTGTTATAGAGCCGTCATTTAAAATGGTTAAGTTGGCGTTGATTATTGTACTGGCAAGGTATTCGTTGTTGTTAACAATATTATTGGGATTTTCGGACCACAAAGCGTGGTGGGAATTAAAATCGCCAAGAATAACCCATTGTCTAGAGCAGTCTAAATCCATTATCCAGTCAGCTTCACCTTTAGACACACACACACACATACACACACACACACGCGCGCGCGCCACACACACACACACACACACACACACACACACACACACACACACACACATACACGCACACACGCACACACGCGCGCACACACACACACACACACACACACACACACACACACACACACACACACACACACACACGGCTTAGAGTATTGCGATTCGGCAATTAGCGTTATCCGCTGCGAAATGTCACAATCTGTAATATGATTAACACAGGCACCGTGAAAAGAGATGCGAAGTTTCAACAGCCTTGTGTCTGATTCAACTTCCCTTCATCTTCCATACCAGCAGGATAACTGTTGTCTGTATTTAGCTGCACGTCAAACAGAAAATCTTTTCTCTAAAAAGAAGGTCAGAGGACAGCTTGACAGTAGAATGCCTCTAGAGAACAGACCCCCTTCCCCCTCAAGACAAGTGTGTCGGCCCTCAACTCCTGACACTCTAAGGGGACCGGGCTGCATGCAGGGTCATGACTCTCAGATCCCCTTCTGCTGCCAGACTTTTTTCTTCTGGCGAAGCCGGGATTCAAACCAGCAACTTCTGAAACAGACAAGCGTCTCAAGACGTTGACTTTTTTTTTAGATGGATTTCCACCGACATCGCTCTCGGACACCTGTTCAAAGTTGAGGAATTTAAACCTTTTGTTCCCCCCTCGACCACATCCAGTGGAAACTCCTTCCAGACGCCTCTGTCATTGCCTTAAGGGTTCTTACTCCTTCCAGACGCCTCTGTCATTGCCTTAAGGGTTCTTACTCCTTCCAGACGCCTCTGTCATTGCCTTAAGGGTTCTTACTCCTTCCAGACGCCTCTGTCATTGCCTTAAGGGTTCTTACTCCTTCCAGACGCCTCTGTCATTGCCTTAAGGGTTCTTACTCCTTCCAGACGCCTCTGTCATTGCCTTAAGGGTTCTTACTCCTTCCAGACGCCTCTGTCATTGCCTTAAGGGTTCTTACTCCTTCCAGACGCCTCTGTCATTGCCTTAAGGGTTCTGTTCCTCTTCTCACCAGAATTCTGTTCTGTTTCATGAGATCGTGGGCTGATGAGAATACAACACCCCTCTCCTCCCCCCTCCCCCGTCCCCGTCTTTCAATTCCAGTGGCGAGTACCTTAGCCTGAAGGCCACGTATCTCAAGCTGCTGGCCAGACTGGCATTACTGTTCAGTCTTGTATATGTGAGGTTGTTCCATTCTGCTTTTAAGTAGATACAGTGAGTTTAATGAGAACCAGTTATTTTGATGACCCTGAGTGGAAGAATACAGTATCCAATGTCTGTCCACTCTTCC
>CM065731.1:69445725-69450725 GCA_033310375.1 Conus canariensis | reverse complement strand
GAGCCACACGGATTACAAAAAGGTCTGTATACAGAAAACTTCTCACTCTCATTCACGTGTTCACTCCATTCTTGCCATCTACAGTCAATTATTCTCTGCCGAAAGACGCACAAAAATTCATTGACATCACCCACACCTTGCTCCAGCCACACAAATCCAAATCCATATCTAAAGCAAACATGATCTAACATGTGTGGCCCAAGTGATCTTTCCTTGATTATCAAGATCACAGAGCATAGCATAAGCCTTCTTCGGTAATCTGTCATTTGACATCTGCAGTATTTTACACCAGTAACGGATGCATTGTACAACAAAATTGATGGTGACAGGATATCTGTTCAACTCGTTATAAACTAAATCGTTAGGATTAGTAAGACCCAAATGCCCAAATACTTCTTCAGGGCATATAAATGCACTTTTTCACAATACTGAGCTGCTTTATCAAAAGCCATATCTCACATCCATACTGCATAATACAAAGCACTTGATGATAAAACAGAGTTAATAGCACATGTAAAGAATCACTATTGAATAAACGTAGACGTTATAAAATACACAAAAGTGCTTTCTTAGCTTTGCTATCTAAATCACGACAGGCAGTGTAAATCACGACAGGCAGTGTAAATCACGACAGGCAGTGTTAAACTCAGTTTTGTCGTAAAATAAATGCTTGTAGGCATTTGCAGCAGGTCTAACTTGTCCATCGAAAAACCACCTTTCTCTCGCTCCTAAATAATCCCCTTTTCGAAAAACACCAATATTACTTTTACCCAAATCAGCTGTCAAATCTAGTGCTGTAGCTGATCTGTGTAAACTTTTTTAATTGATTTTGTAACCCTACTACTGATTCTGGAAGCAATACATCATCATCGGCTAATTGTAAAATAAATAACTCGAAGCGTCGAGCGAAAATGTCACCTCATGTCAACCAGTTCTAATTACATCTATCGCTAATTCGTTAATAAACAAAGAAAATAAAATTGGATGGCACATTTTCCCTTGTTTAACCCCTGAAGAGCAATAATTAGGCTGAGTAAGTTTAGCCCCACATCTAGCACGTGCTTTTACATTTAAATACATGCTGCGTACACAACGTAATAGCTTACCCTTAATACCGTTCTTCACTAAAATAGGCCAAAGCAGATTTCTATTTATAGTATCGATACATTTCTGAAAATCAATAACAGTAACATAAAGCTTACAATTTCGGGTTTTATTAAATTGCTTCTGAACACATGTTAGTAAAGTGAACAAGTGATCAACCGTGGAATAACCTTTTTTAAATCCTGTCTGGCACTCACCTGTCAAGTTATTTTCTTCAACCCACACCTGCAATTGCTGATTTATGATAGAGCCATACACTTTACTACACACATTAAGAAGACTAATACCTCTATAGTTTTCTGGATTGTTGACATCACCTTTCTTGTGTAGCGGTAGAATAACAGATTCCGTCCAACTGTCTGGATAAAGAACAGAGAGAGAGAGAGAGAGAGAGAGAGAGAGAGAGAGAGAGAGAGAGAGAGAGAGAGAGAGAGAATTCAGAGAACTTTTCCATGTCCTGGACCTGTAATGAAGGGTTTGTGAACATATAAAGCGCAATGATGATAAACAATTATAATACAATTCGTATCAAAAAGCAAATTGTTGTCATATGTGTCATGCAGAGACAGATTCTGTAAATGTAAAGGCTTTGTACAGAAACAGTGAAAATTGTTTGACAGCTTCATCAGAAGTGGATGATAAGAGAGAGTGAGAGACAGACAGACAGTGGCAGAGGCAGAGACAAAGACAGACACACGAAGACGGAGATAGAGACAGACAGACAGACAGAGAGACAGAGAAAGACAGAGAGAGAGAGAGACAGAGACAGAGAGACAGAGAGAGAGAGACAGAGAGAAACAGACAGACAGAGAAGAGGAGGGGGATGGTGAGAGAGAGAGAGAAATAGAAAGAGAAGAGACAGACAGAGAGACAGACAGAGAGACACAGAGAGAGACACAGAGAGAGAGACACAGATAGAGAGAGACAGAGAGAGAGAGAGAGAGAGAGAGAGTAAATGCAGGAAGGAGAAGGAGAGGTAGGGTGTCGGGGAGGGATTGACGTGAAGGAGACGAAGGCAGTCGACAGCTCGTTAGGACTAATTAATTAACAACCAGGTCCGCGTGGTGGTCACGAATCAAGAGAAAATACCGCGCGGCCGTTTGCTCCCCGCAACACTTGTCATCATTAAGATTTCATTACACACCACATGAAGAAGGCCGTTTGAGAGACCGAACTGTCGGCAACGCACAAATAAACGACAGAACAATGACATCTTTCGCAAAACATGTTTCCGACTCATGTTCACAAAGATGGAATTAGTCCTTGAAAGCTCCCCAGTATGTTGCTATGGGGGGTGGACAGAGATCGTAGAAATGAAACGAAAAGTTCAGCTTAAAAACAAGAGTAAATATCCGTTGTCAATCTCTGTTGAAAAGTATTTGAAAAGTTAGCAACTGTACGTTCTGCGCCTAAGGCCAGGCAACTGACGGTGTGTGTGTGTGCACGTGTGTGTGTGTGTGTGTGTGTGTGTGTGTGTGTGTGTGTGTGTGTGTGTGTGTGTGTGTGTGTGTCTTTTTTTTTTTCTTTTCTTTTTCGAATCTTTTCCATCAACACGATATTTATTTTTACAGGCGTGAAATTGGGAAGAGAGGGAGGGAAAGCGTGAGTGAAACCCGTATGGGACTGCCTGTCCGCTCTGAATTTTCGTTAGAACCTGGACTTCAAATGATCTGCAATACTCCTCTCTCCTCTCTCTCTCTCTCTCTCTCTCTCTCTCTCTCTCTCTCTCTCTCTCTCCTCTCTCTCTCTCTCTCCTCTCTCTCTCAGGACGGATAGGAAGAAAAGGCTCTGCCTAAAATCGCAATCCATGATCGAATAAAAGCTTTTATGCATTCTCTCTCCTCTCTCTCTCTCCCTCTCTCTCTCTCTCTCTCTCTCTCTCTCTCCTCTCTCTCTCTCTCTCTCTCTCTCTCAGGACGATAGGAAGAAAGCTCTGCCTAAAATCGCAATCCATGATCGAATAAAAGCTTTTATGCATTCTCTCTCTCTCTCTCTCCTCTCTCTCTCTCTGTATATCTTGTTTATCTCTGTCTGTCTCTTTCTTGTTTTACTTTGTTGTTTATTCTGTCTGTTGTACGTATATCTTGCTTTTGTATGCCACCCACACCCACCCCCCTCTTTCTCTATCTCCCCAAAACCCCCATTCTCTCTCTCTCTCTCTCTCTCTCTCTCTCTCTCTCTCTCTCTCTCTCTCTCTCTCTCTCTCTCTCTCTTGTCAGGGTTCCCCTGTGACTGACTAATAGATGCTCGCTGGGCCAAAACTTTTTACACTTATTATCACAGACGAAACCAAACAGGCGCAGTTTTGGAACAATTTGCATGCTTCCTTTGAAGTGACGAACTTGACAGACGACTCGGGTGAGGCCTTTTCCTGAATGCTGTCAGCACAGTCAGGGACTTGCCTGAGGTGTGTGGTTCCACTTGTCTTGTGTGCACCGCTCCAACAACCCCACCATGTTCCAGCCCCGCTCTCTGTTGTAGCATTACAGCCGCAGCATATTCCTCGCAGCTCCGTGTTGAGGACGTGGGTTTCATCAGCTATCTTACCCCCCCCCCCTCCCCACCCCCACCCCCACCCCCAACCACAGTTTTCGTTGTTCTATAGGCATGTGTGTCCCACAGCTCTGTATTCCCTGCGTTCTATGTTCCATGGACGTGTCTTCTCGCAGCCCCTATGTTTGTGCACAGGTGTGTGTTTCATGGAGATAGGTTTTGACGGCTCTGTTTCCCTGGTCTCTTAGCTGTACATCTCCCACAGGTCTGTTTCATGGACATGTGTTCTGACAGTTCTATGTTCCCACAGGTCTGTTTCATGAACATGTGTTCTGACAGTTCTATGTTCCCACAGGTCTGTTTCATGAACACGTGTTCTGACAGTTCTATGTTCCCACAGGCCTGTTTCATGGACATGTGTTCTGACAGTTCTATGTTCTCACGGCTTCATGCTCCCATGGGTCTGTCTTTAAGGAACATATGTGTCGACAGCTCTGTGTTCCGAAAGTATTCTGCTAGCTGTATATTCCCAAGTTCTGAATTACATGGAAATGTGATTCAACAGCCCTGCATTACCACACTTCTTTGTCCAATAGGCATGTATTTCAATAGCTCTATATTGCCACAGTTCTTTGTTCCATGGAAAAGTGTTCTATGTTTTCATGGACATGTATTCCCATAGTTCTATATTCCCACAGCAGTGTATTCAGACCAGGTGTTTGTTCACGCAACTGCTGTACATTCTTCAAGATCTATTCTCAGACAGAATTTGTGCGCGCACCTGCTCTGTGTCCTAACAGCTGAGTATGTTGAGACAGGTTTATTTGTTCACACAGCACTACATTCCTACAGGTGTAGGTTTAGACAAGTATTTCTCCGTACAGCTCAACGATCTTACAGTCTAGCGTTCAAACACGCATTTGTCCACATAGTTTCCTAATCGTGTGGTTGAACGCTCATGTTGTCATTTGCTCATAAAACTCTATTTCCCTTCAGCTCTGTGTTCAGACAGGTATTTCCTCACACATCTGTGTATTCCTACAGATTCTGGTCAGAAGGATGGTTGTTTACATGGTTCTATAGTCCTTCAGCTGTACATTTAGATCCATATTTGTGTAGACAGTTCTGTATCTTCACAGCTGTGTTTTTAGACAAATATTCGTTTATATAGCTCTAAATTTCGACAGCTCTATATTTAGACAGATACCCGTTCTCACGGCCCTGTATTCCCACAGCTGTATGTTGAGAGACGTATGTGGAAAACACATCTTAGTATTCCCATAGCAGAATGTACCGGAGGAATATGGAAAACACATCTTAGTATTCCCACAGCAGAATGTACCGGAGGAATGTGGAAAACACATCTTAGTATTCCCACAGCAGAATGTACCGGAGGAACATAT
>CM065731.1:69435725-69438225 GCA_033310375.1 Conus canariensis | reverse complement strand
TTTTAAAGAAAAATGACAGGTGAAACTGTGATACACCCACATATCCCCAGGACGACAATGCGATGATTTGACAGAATGGAGAGGTGTACATTTTGTCCCCGGAGTTTCCATACCAAACTCTTTGGCAGGATTGGGGGGGGGGGAGGGAGAACGGAAAGGGTGGGGTAGATTTGGGGTTGGGTTGTGCGTCTCTGGGTAGTATCAGTGTGTGTGTGTCTTATGTTATATTATTGTTTTGTTGTAGTTGTTCTTGTTTGTTGTTTTTTTTGTTGTTTTTGTTGTCGTCGTCGTTTGCTTTCTGTTCTTCCACCTCCTCTTAGTGGTCCCCCCCCCCCCCCCCCCACACACACACACACACACACACACACCTCATTCCAGCTGCTCTTTACTTCGCCACAGTCTGCGTTGTTCAGTCGCAGACCTTTTTCTTCTTCAGCGTTCCAGTATCTGGTAGCGTGTGAACTCGTTTTACCTTGTTGGGATACTCACGCTGTACTCGAGAGTATAGTCAGTTCACTCCGACTTCATTGAGTGGAGAAATTTGTGGGAAGAGGTTGTGGAAAAAGATAGATAAAAGGTATGGTAGACAGCAAGGACAGTAGACGACAGTACAGCAAAGGAGGAGACAGAGTTACTGAGAGCGAAAGGAAAAGGGGACGTTACTAGCACAGAATGTCCAGAAGGTGGGGAACTATTTGCAGAAAAGATCCCCCCGGTATCCCCACGGGGAAGTCGCAGACCGCATCATGCAGTCCACAAGGAACACTCGCCATCACGTCAACAAATCAACAGACAAACCACCAGACAAAACAAGGCATGACTGTTGAGTCACTTCAGTGGTGGTCGGTGGTGTTTGTTCTGGTCCAACACAAGTAGGTCACCATCTTCTAAGTCCCCCACTGACGACAGTCATTGCTTAGTTGTGACGTCAACATACTGGGCGTCATCCTCCAGAGGGCGCCATCGCGTCCCTCCATAAACTATTCCCAGGAACTTGCTGATGTCGACAACTTGAACAAGACCTCACCGAGGGCGCGGACCTGGAGAGAAAACCAAAACTGAGGTCATCATGGGAACAGGGCACAAAAGGCCGCAGAATTAAGACATTTTCGTGATCATCAATGAGGATGAACGTGATGAAGATGAAGATGATGCCATGGAGTTTTATTCTGATCGGAGACAGCATCACAGGCCTGTCCTCTACGCCTCCTTTCACTACACATCCCAACATCACAGGCCTGTCCTCTACGCCTCCTTTCACTACATGTCTTAACATCACAGGCCTGTCCTCTACGCCTCCTTTCACTACATATCCCAACATCACAGGCCTGTCCTCTACGCTTCCTTTCACTACATATCCCAACATCACAGGCCTGTCCTCTACGCTTCCTTTCACTACATATCCCAACATCACAGGCCTGTCCTCTGCGCCTCCTTTCACTACATGTCTTAACATCACAGGCCTGTCCTCTACGCCTCCTTTCACTACATATCCCAACATCACAGGCCTGTCCTCTACGCTTCCTTTCACTACATATCCCAACATCACAGGCCTGTCCTCTACGCTTCCTTTCACTACATATCCCAACATCACAGGCCTGTCCTCTGCGCCTCCTTTCACTACATGTCTTAACATCACAGGCCTGTCCTCTACGCCTCCTTTCACTACATGTCTTAACATCACAGGCCTGTCCTCTACGCCTCCTTTCACTACATGTCTTAACATCACAGGCCTGTCCTCTACGCCTCCTTTCACTACATGTCCCAACATCACAGGCCTGTCCTCTACGCCTCCTTTCACTACATATCCCAACATCACAGGCCTGTCCTCTACGCCTCCTTTCACTACATATCCCAACATCACAGGCCTGTCCTCTACGCTTCCTTTCACTACATATCCCAACATCACAGGCCTGTCCTCTACGCTTCCTTTCACTACATATCCCAACATCACAGGCCTGTCCTCTACGCTTCCTTTCACTACATATCCCAACATCACAGGCCTGTCCTCTACGCTTCCTTTCACTACATATCCCAACATCACAGGCCTGTCCTTTACGCCTCCTTTCACTACATATCCCAACATCACAGGCCTGTCCTCTACGCCTCCTTTCACTACATGTCTTAACATCACAGGCCTGTCCTCTGCGCCTCCTTTCACTACATATCCCAACATCACAACCAGGCCTGGGAGGCACAGACACCTGAAGTCTTAGGAAATCTGAGCCACACTGTAAGAGACGCATCCACTAAGAAGGTGGAACTGGACTGTCCGCTTTTAGTCTTCCGATCTGAACCCATGGCGCCTTAGTTGTAGAGCCAGCCGAGGCCAAAATATCCCACAAACAAAGTCTCTGGTGAGATTCGACCGCTTGACCATCAACCTCGCAAGCCTTCCAAGCTGACCATCTTAACACGGTGACCAGTGAATGGGAGACAAATTCTTCTTAAATGGTTTAAGAGTGGTTAGACTTCAGGCAGAAACTGAAATTAGAGCAAA
>CM065731.1:69428225-69430725 GCA_033310375.1 Conus canariensis | reverse complement strand
TTTTCCTTCTTCTTCTTCTTCTTCTCTTCTCCTCCTCCTCCTCCTCCTCTCCTTCTTCTTCTCTTCTTCTCTTCTTCTTCTTTTTGTCCCCTTCCCTCCTTCTCCTCCTCCTCCTCCTTCTCCTCCTCTCTCCCTCCCTTCCTCCTCCTCCTTCTTCTTTCTTCTTCTTCTTCCTTCTTCTTCTCTCCCTTCCTCCTCCTTCCTCCTCCTCCTCCTTCTTCTCTCTCTCCTCCTCTCTCTTCTCCTCCTCCTCCTCCTCCTCCTCCTCTCCTCTCTCCTCCTCCTCCTTCTCTTCTTCTTCTTCTTCTTCTTCTTCTTGTCCCTTCCTCCTCCTTCTCCTCCCCCTCCTTCTCTCCTCCTGCCTTCTCCTCCTCCTGCTCGTTCTACTTCTTTTCTTTTTTCTTCTTCTTCTTCTTCTTCTTCTTCTTCTTCTTCTTCTTCTTCTTCTTTCTAAAACCGAAACTTGCCATTGCATTGTTTATTCAATAAATAACAACGCTGCAAATGCAAAAACGGTTCTGTGATCTGAAATTTTCATAACAATATCAAAGTTTTCATCCAATTAGAACTCCATATTCAATTAAAGTAGTCCTTGTTTGTAACTATTATCTTCAGCGCTCTCTCGCTCTCTCTCGCTCTCTCTCTCTTCTCTCTCTCTCTCTCTCTCTCTCTCTCTCTCTCTCTCTCTCTTTATCTACTCTTTATATTTCTTATATAGGTCAATGTGATTAAAATTCCTAAAACGATCTTGAGAGCGCAACGCTAGAAACAAATTTGTAGATTGCCTTTTAAAAACCTTATTTTAACAAATATATATGTTATGTGTGTTATGTGTGATTGTGTGTTGTGTGTGTGTGTGTGTGTGTGTGTGTGTGTGTGTGTGTTTTACAAAAAAAGGACAAAAGGGGAATGGACTTCGCTTAAACATGTAACTCCGGCCAGCTTTCTAAATACAAATCAAGGGGGCGCTTAAACATGTAACTCCGGCCAGCTTTCTAAATACAAATCAAAGGGGGCGCTTAAACATGTAACTCCGGCCAGCTTTCTAAATACAAATCAAAGGGGGCGCTTAAACATGTAACTCCGGCCAGCTTTCTAAATACAAATCAAAGGGGAGCGCTTAAACATGTAACTCCGGCCAGCTTTCTAAATACAAATCAAAGGGGAGCGCTTAAACATGTAACTCCGGCCAGCTTTCTAAATACAAATCAAAGGGGAGCGCTTAAACATGTAACTCCGGCCAGCTTTCTAAATACAAATCAAAGGGGAGCGCTTAAACATGTAACTCCGGCCAGCTTTCTAAATACAAATCAAAGGGGAGCGCTTAAACATGTAACTCCGGCCAGCTTTCTAAATACAAATCAAAGGGGAGCGCTTAAACATGTAACTCCGGCCAGCTTTCTAAATACAAATCAAAGGGGAGCGCTTAAACATGTAACTCCGGCCAGCTTTCTAAATACAAATCAAAGGGGAGCGCTTAAACATGTAACTCCGGCCAGCTTTCTAAATACAAATCAAAGGGGAGCGCTTAAACATGTAACTCCGGCCAGCTTTCTAAATACAAATCAAAGGGGAGCGCTTAAACATGTAACTCGGCCAGCTTTCTAAATACAAATCAAAGGGGAGCGCTTAAACATGTAACTCCGGCCAGCTTTCTAAATACAAATCAAAGGGGAGCGCTTA
Source organism: Conus canariensis (assembly GCA_033310375.1). Lineage (NCBI taxonomy): Eukaryota > Metazoa > Mollusca > Gastropoda > Neogastropoda > Conidae > Conus > Conus canariensis. Next base: position 69,429,042 of record CM065731.1, on the reverse strand, counting down.
AACATGTAACTCCGGCCAGCTTTCTAAATACAAATCAAAGGGGAGCGCTTAAACATGTAACTCCGGCCAGCTTTCTAAATACAAATCAAAGGGGAGCGCTTAAACATGTAACTCCGGCCAGCTTTCTAAATACAAATCAAAGGGGAGCGCTTAAACATGTAACTCCGGCCAGCTTTCTAAATACAAATCAAAGGGGAGCGCTTAAACATGTAACTCCGGCCAGCTTTCTAAATACAAATCAAAGGGGAGCGCTTAAACATGTAACTCCGGCCAGCTTTCTAAATACAAATCAAAGGGGAGCGCTTAAACATGTAACTCCGGCCAGCTTTCTAAATACAAATCAAAGGGGGCGCTTAAACATGTAACTCCGGCCAGCTTTCTAAATACAAATCAAAGGGGAGCGCTTAAACATGTAACTCCGGCCAGCTTTCTAAATACAAATCAAAGGGGGCGCTTAAACATGTAACTCCGGCCAGCTTTCTAAATACAAATCAAAGGGGAGCGCTTAAACATGTAACTCCGGCCAGCTTTCTAAATACAAATCAAAGGGGAGCGCTTAAACATGTAACTCCGGCCAGCTTTCTAAATACAAATCAAAGGGGGGCGCTTAAACATGTAACTCCGGCCAGCTTTCTAAATACAAATCAAAGGGGAGCGGGTGAAGGAGGAGTTGAGGGAGGGTGGGGGGGGGAGCAAAATCCTGGTACCCTTTTAAAATCTGAACTGAGGGTAAAAACAAACTTTATGATATTACAGAAAGGCTGAACCCACCTTCAATAACACCATTTAATCAGTAGCCCCTGTACATGACCCAAAA
>CM065731.1:69423225-69425725 GCA_033310375.1 Conus canariensis | reverse complement strand
CATACATACACACATACATACATACACACATACATACACACATAACCACATATACCATACATACATACATACATACATACATACATACATACGTACATACATACATACATACATACATACATACATACATACATACATAAGTAAACAAATGATATGATATTTCTAGTCTCATCTTCCGCTATCACTGACACACAGTTTTCAATGACCATTCTCTGTTTCAGTGACCATTCTCTGTTTCAATGACCATTCTCTGTTTCAGTGACCATTCTCTGTTTCAGTGACCATTCTCTGTTTCAATGACCATTCTCTGTTTCAATGACCATTCCTTCAGTGCATCTATACCATTCTTTCAGCCCCGTGGACCATTCTCTTTTCAATGACCATTCTCTGTTTCAATTACCATTCTCTGTTTCTGACCTATGTCCTTTCCCTGAAATGAAATCCATTTTAGAATATTTAGTTTGACGCTCCGCGCGCGCGCGTGTGTGTATGTGTGTGTGTGTGTGTGTGTGTGTGTGTGTGTGTGTGTGTGTGTGTGTGTGTGTGCGCGCGCGCGCTAATGTCTTTCTGCCGCAGAGTTGTTGGGCTGTGGTTTATCTATAGTGTACAAGTGTTCGTGTCTCTTTCACCTTTCGCCTACCGAAGCGCGCCACAATGACGGACTGCACTACTGAGATTGGGCCAACGACAATGAATCCGTTTTTAATCTTAATGGTCTAATCCATCCAAACTAAAAATATAATTCCCAACAAAAACTGATCTCACTTATCTAACCGCTGTTTCCAAATTGTTTTGTTTTTCACACAAGCGGCAAAAAAATAACATATGTAAGTAAAAGTCACCACAGCTGGACTTGGTCAGAATTAACCCACTCGTGCAGATAAAGCAAATCTCTGAAAGAGAAGGACCTCACAGAGCCAGCAAGTCAGTGAAGTGAAGTGTCCCAGGCCTGTCTTGGTGTGCACATATATCGGCCAAGTCTGACCTTCAGCAGGGAGCGTTTTCATTACCCCTTTAAAGGATGCACACACGTCCAGTCGCTTTACCAAATAAATATGTAGTTCATCCCCACATTGAAAATACACACACATCCAGTCGAACGAAAAATCTGCAAGAGGAAATATTGATGTTGTCGCCACAAGTGTTTCCGTGTTTTCCATCATAATTCCCAACCTGGGCTGGGAGCGTGAGGGAAGATTTGGTTTATAAACCTGCTCAAAAATCTGTTAAATAATTCTGATACTTTGCTGCTTTGAAGAAGCTCAGGTACCACAGCATTTGTTATACTAAGCAGGCATTTTCAAATCTTCCCGTTTCTGTCCAGTCAAAACATAAAGTGCATTTAAAATGACGAATTTCATCCTAACAGATACAACTGGCCTAGAGATGACGAACTGTTGGATGTGTCGACGTTTCATCTGGCCAAACCACTAGCCGCCAACTGTTGGATGTGTCGACGTTTCATCTGTCCAAACCACTGGTCGCCAACTGTTGGATGTGTCGACGTTTCATCTGGCCAAACCACTAGCCGCCAACTGTTGGATGTGTCGACGTTTCATCTGGCCAAACCACTGGTCGCCAACTGTTGGATGTGTCGACGTTTCATCTGGCCAAACCACTAGCCGCCAACTGTTGGATATGTCGACGTTTCATCTGGCCAAACCACTAGCCGCCAACTGTTGGATGTGTCGACGTTTCATCTGGCCAAACCACTAGTCGCCAACTGTTGGATGTGTCGACGTTTCATCTGGCCAAACCACTAGCCGCCAACTGTTGGATGTGTCGACGTTTCATCTGGCCAAACCACTAGCGCCAACTGTTGGATGTGTCGACGTTTCATCTGGCCAAACCACTGCGCCAGCTGTTGGATGTGTCGACGTTTCATCTGGCCAAACCACTAGCCGCCAACTGTTGGATGTGTCGACGTTTCATCTGGCCAAACCACTAGTCGCCAACATAGGACTAAACGCACTTAAAAGCAGAAGTTGAAAGGTTGCACCCCGTCAGTAGACTGGTCATAGTCAACAAGTATAAAACATCACGGAAACACCTTTCATAACAGTTTCTTCTCATATTCATCCTCATCCTTCTCCTCCTCCTCCTCCTCCTCCTCCTCCTCCTCCTCCTTCTCATCCTCCTCCTTCTCCTCGTCCTCTTCCTCCTCCTCTTCCTCCTCTTTTTCTCCTTCTCCTCCACCTACTCTTTCTCTTTCCTTCTTTGTCTTTGCTTCTTCCCTCATCCCCTTCCTGTCTACATCTCAACGTTCTCTTTTTCCCTCTCTGTCTTTCTTTTCTTATTTCTCCGTCTCCTCCTTCTCCTCTTCCTCCTGTTTCAAAGATGGATGAAAACATTTATATCACAATAGTCTTTTTGTCGGACTGAGAGAGAGAGAGAGAGAGAGAGAGAGAAGAGAGAGAGAGAGAGAGAGAGAGAGAGAGACATGACACTGACACTGACACTTTTTATTGTCCAATAGCTGTACAGCCCTTTCAGACAAGGG
>CM065731.1:69408225-69420725 GCA_033310375.1 Conus canariensis | reverse complement strand
TACGTGCGTGTGTGTTTCTGTCTGTCTATCAATGTCTGTGTCTGTATGTGCGCCTCTATTTTGTGTGTCTGCTTCTATGTGAACGTGTCTATTTGCCCGCGCATGTGTGTGTGTGTGTGTGTGTTATATGCGTCTGTATGTATGAGTGAGTGTACGTAAGTGCGTGCGCGCTCGCGCGCAAGCCTCTGTGTACGTGCGCGTTTATGTGCTTGCGTCTGTGTGTGTATTTGTGTGTGTGTGTGTGTGTGTGTGTGTGTGTGTGTGTGTGTGTGTGTGTGTGTGTGTGTGTGTGTTTGTGTGTGTGTGTGTTTGCGTGTGTGTGTGTGTGTGTGTGTGTGTGTGTGTGTGTGTGTGTGTGTGTGTGTGTGTGTGTGTGTTGTGTGTGTGCGCGTGTGTCTGTGTCTGTGTGTCTGTGCGTGTGTGTATGTGTGTGTGTTTGTGTGTGGGAGGGGGAGGGTGGGGGTGAAAGTTTGCGTATGGAGTGGTGTAACATTTTAGCTTCAAATGTTTTATTTTCAATACTTTTTTTTACTGTTAAATCAATATCTGGACCTCAAAATGTTGCTCTCAATTATCTTCGTTTTATTAATTGACTTTACAACTTTAAAGAAATCTGATAGCAACCAAACTGGTGTCAGTCTGTGTGTGTGTGTGTGGGGGGGGGGATTCTGTGTATGCATATGTGTGCGCACGCGCGTGCATGCTTGCATATGTGTGTGCTTGTGTGTGTGTGTGTGTGTGTGTATGTATACGCGCGCGCCTGCGTGTGTGTGTGTGTGTGTGTGTGTGTGTGTGTGTGTGTGTGTGTGTGTGTGTGTGTTCGTATGTGCGTGTGTCGTGTGTGTGTGTGTGTGTGTGTGTGTGTGTGTGTGTGTGTGTGTGTGTGTGTGTGTGTGTGCGTGCGTGCGTGCGAGCATGCGTGCATATGTTGGAAAGACAGAGAGGGGGAAGCGGGAACGATACATAATGCTTTATCACACCATACAAAAGGTATATGGTCACAATGACCACGGCAAACATACCATGCAACATCATGAAGTAACTGTTTCTCTGTCCGTAAAAGATTCATACAGAAACAACAAAAAGAATGCTTGTATTGCCCGGTTTATTGCGTGCCATCAATAACTTTAATTTAAGTAAAGGAGAGTTCCTGTTTTATTAAAGCCCCAGAACCTTTTCTATAATTCCTTTTAGTCTTCGCCAAAAGAAAACGAAATGTATCTCATCTTCTTTTGACATCATGCTTAAGGGACACATCTGATCGTAATAATTGTTTCATTTGTGTCTAAAAAGACAGACATTCAAAGCAGATATATCCAATCTAAACTCAGTCATTACACAGTTCAGTTTTCGGTCCATATTTGCATTCAAATGTTGGTTGAAACCATGTGTATTACAAATAGTTCTATACAAATAAAATCTTTCGATAGCTTGAATGTGACTTTTAAAGTTTTGCCATCTACGATCAGTTAGACATTGACCAACACCGCCATAAAGCTACTTATTTTTCCCACACTTTGATTAAACCACGTATCACCAAGACCATCGCCGTATTAACATGCCCGCACATTTGACACCTCATCCTCTTTTCCTCTTGCACCCAAATCATTAAACACTTTGTAGTCTATGTAAGGTAGCCATTCATATGTAACAGCTTAAAGCAATAAATTATTAAACACTTTGTAGTCTATGTAAGGTAGCCATTCATATGTAACAGCTTAAAGCAATAAATCATTAAACACTTTGTAGTCTATGTAAGGTAGCCATTCATATGTAACAGCTTAAAGCAATAAATCATTAAACACTTTGTAGTCTATGTAAGGTAGCCATTCATATGTAACAGCTTAAAGCAATAAATCATTAAACACTTTGTAGTCTATGTAAGGTAGCCATTCATATGTAACAGCTTAAAGCAATAAATTATTAAACACTTTGTAGTCTATGTAAGGTAACCATTCGCATGTAATAGCTTAAAGCAATATCTAATGCATTTAATCGCCGAATTCCTGAACGTGGGAAATCTTTTTGTTTCGCCATAAACTAAATCATCGGGGGGGGGGGGGGGGGGGTAGGGTGGAGGGGCGTAAATCTATAACTAAATTCTCTTTAAATAAATCTGCAACTAAATTCTCATTAATTAGTGCAGCCCTCACACTTCTGATCAGTATTGCAAAACCGGCTGATCATGCCTATCAAAAGTTCTATAAATAGCTCAACGTTAATGTTATTTTGAGCATACAGTTTCTGCATTTCACATAACAATGCGTTTTTTGTTCGATGGCGAGATCTTTGCATGCAGTACACTCAAACGAGTGGAGATAATTTTTTTTAATAAGTATTCAATAAAACATTTCAATAAACATTCACTAGAGACATCGCCGCGTCCTCATATAACCATCGTTCTCGTACACATAGCAGCCTTCCCTACTGAAATATAATGATATTACTTTATTCATGCTAACCATCAACTGAAGCGAAAATCAGTGCCTTGCAAATCATTCTGTTGTGTCTCTAGCCCCAAAGTTTCTGTCAAGAAAATAACATCATTAGCTAAATGAAATATTAAACAACTTTTGAATGTTGTATATAAGAGAATGGTGCCATCTTTTTCTGTATTAATTGCTTGCAGGGCTGACTCATTGATGATGTTAGAATAGAGCAGGACGACATGCATTTCCTTGTTTCACTCCAACTGCACGGTTCATCAGAAAGTTTACTCACCATTTGATATTTTCGTACATGCATCTAATGCCATTGAATACTTCTCTATTGATGCAATTTCAATGAAGCCGGCCAGAGTAGATTTCTGTTAACTGAATCAGGTGATTTTCCAAAGTCTACGAACGCTACATAAACCTTGTGATGATATAGAAACTGTTTCCCGTTTTCACGTTCGTTTGTTTGTCTGTCTGTCTGTCTGGCTGTCTATTTGTCTGTTTGTTTGCTCGTCTGTTTATTTGTTTGTTTCCCAAGCGCTAGTAATGTGAACGCACGGTCTATCATCCTTTTTTTTAACCTGCTAGATACTCGCCGATAATATTGTTGTCATCTATAACTTGCCATGGATAAAATAACCTTTACGTTTGCTGTCTGTATCGGTAGGAGATATATCTCTATGTTGGTAGGATTAATAGCCTCTAATTTTCTTCAACAATGGCAAGAGTACAGACCCTGTCAAATTTGCCGGACGCACGCCCCTGTCAAAATGGATAATGAATGTTTTAGGGAAAAAAATCCACTACTTTGTCATTTGGGAACTTAAAAATAATTAGCAATACCAACTGGGCCTGCTGGCTTCCTTAAAGACAGCAAAGCTTCTTCTTCAGATATAGCAATTCTAACCATTACTGTCGCTATCAGCCAAATCTTCACGATTAGTATTAGTGAAAACATTCGTCTCTAATTAGAACTTAAAAACCACCTCAGTGCTGTGATGTCATTTCTTGGCTGTTTTCTCTATCAGAAAACTTTGTGGACAGAGTCTCCGAATTCTCTCTGGTTCTCTACTAATGTAACAAGGTCGTTTAGTGACGTATGGTTAAACTCTTTCCTCTTTCTTTTCAGGAAAGTTTGATACTCACGTCCATCATTTACATAATTTTGTTTGTCTTCCGCACCCAGTGTCTTGCGACTAACTCTTAGAAGCCGCTGAAACGGTCTCTTAATGCTTTGGCATTCCTGATTGACCCAGCAAGTGGTATCTTTTCTTTATTAACATGTATATACTCCTTGATACAATCTGCACCCCCACCCCCACCCCGAAGATACATGCACCTGCTGGGATTCAGTCACTGTAAACGGGGAACTACTTTCAGTGATGGGTAAACTTCTGACATACTATCCTTGTTCTTCTTTAAAGTGCTCCTGCTACCTATATTGCGTGGTGATATGTGAGAGAGAGAGAGAGAGAGAGAGAGAGAGAGAGAGAGAGAGAGAGAGAGAGGAGGGAGGAGAGGGAGGGAGAGGCTCCTAACTAGAGAAGTGAGTGTGTGCTATACGCTCAACTGGAAAGGCTGGAAGCACTCAATCGAGTGTCTTTTTCTTCACGAATGTGGCTTTAACACTGTTACTCAAGTTTCCTGACCAACACTGCAGGTGTCTGTATCTCTCGGGCCTGATTGACGCCAGGATACCGTATAAAAGCAAACGTCACATCCTCTGAGACCAGAATGGACCTCCATAGCATCGATCATCTTCATCGTCTTCATTGACCATCTGTGCGGACAGTCAGCTAAAAAAAAAAAAAAAACCCAAAAAGTCTCAATTTCTGTGCCCCTTACATGCCCTGCTTTCGTGATGGACCTCAGTTTCGATTTCTTCTCCATGCACGTCAATGCCCTCGTGGAGCTCGTGTCAAGGTCTAAGCTTGCTCATGGCTACTGCTGTTGGACGGACGTGGTGTGGACCTCCGAAGGGCGGGAGGACAGGGAGGAGGGGCGGGGGGAGAGCTCAGTTACGCTAGGTCATCAGTGTCAGTACGGGGGACTTAGTTGGGGTTGTCTGTCGTATGTTGGGTCAGAACGGGCACCACGGAACACCATCAACCTGTTTCTGCAGCAGGCCTCAGAGTCAATGACTGGGATGAACTCTAGAGGATTATTTTTTTTTGTCTAAATGAATCACTGCTCGCTCTTCAGCAGACCGCCATGCAGCTCACTGATGTCGTATAGTGCTCACCATGCGCGCATGACACGGTCTTTGACTTAGGCTACTTATCTACAGTCCGACGTTTGTGCCCGTGGGAATTCAGAAAGTACCACCTAACAACAGCCAGGCTGATTGAAGGATTATACGTTTCATTCGGGTGCGGTGTGGAGGGGGGGAGGGAATGGAATGGAAAAAACCTGGGAAGGAAGATGGTGGTTATTTCAAGTAATTTGGTCTCATTAGTCGCATTGTAATTTCCCTGGTGGTGGGATTTGCATGTCATTCGATTAAAAAATAGTCAAACTCTGTGTGTGTGTGTGTGTGTGTGTGTGTGTGTGTGTGTGTGTGTGTGTGTGTGTGTGGTGTGTGTGTGAGTGTGGTGTGTGTGGCCGCGTGTGTGTGTGTGTGTGTGTGTGTGTGTGTGTGTGTGTGTGTGTGTGTGTGTGTGTGTGCGCGCGCCTTTGATTATCCCTTTGATTTCGGTGAAACTTTTTTTTTCCTACTTTGATAAGAGATATAGTTGCACTTCTTCGTACATCCTTCGTCCACCCAGCTCTTTCTTTCCTCTCCTCCCCCCCCCCCCCCCCCACCCCCTCTCTCTCTCTCTCTCTCTCTCTCTCTCTCTCTCTCTCTCTCAGACCAACCCCTCCTTACACCTCCCCCCTCATCTTCCACCCTCCGCTTGTACTCTCCAACCTCCATCCCCAGAGCTTGTCGCACTACTGTTCGGCCGTCCGATTTGTTCCTACTCCCAAGTCCTGTATCCTTAAAGAGCCGTGAATCTGGCGCTATTTCTTTAATCAGTAAGTCAAACTTAATTAGTTAGCCTCACACTATTCACTGTCTTCATCACCTCAATAAACGCTGTGTTGGTCGTAATTATGGACGAGGTGGCAATTAAAAGATAGAATGGGTGTCCTGGGAAATCAAGCGCTAGTGTGTGTGTGTGTGTGTGTGTGTGTGTGTGTGTGTGTGTGTGTGTGTGTGTGTGTGTGTGTGTGTGTGCGTGCGTGCGTGCGTGCGTTCGTGCGTGCGTGCTTGTGTGTGTGTGTGTGTGTGTGTGTGTGTGTGTGTGTGTGTCTGTCTGTCTGTCTGTCTGTTCTGTTTGTCTGTATGTATGTATGTGTGTATATATGTATATGTCTGTCTGTCTCTCTCTCTCTCCTCTCTCTCTCTCTCTGTATATATGTATATGTGTGTGTTCATATATGTGTGTATGTACGTGTGTATGTCCGTCTGTAAATACGGCTGTTTGTATGTCTGTTTATTCATGTGTGCGTGTTCGCGCGCGCCTGTTTGTCTATGTGTGTGTCTGTGTGTGTACATGTGTGTGTGTGCCTACGTCTACACACACACGCGCGCGCACCACACACACACACACACACACACACACACACACACACACACACACACAGAGTAAGTGATAGAGAAGGGAAGCGGGAGCGGGGGGGGGGGGGGGGGGGCAGTGACGGCAGAGTGAGAAATAAAATGAGAATGAAAAAAAGGCAGTTAGAGCCTGTGTATAATTATGCATGTGTTCAATTCGGCCATTCTCTCATCAAGACACAAAATAAGGCCTAAACAGCATTAAATGGAAATAAAAATCAAATTCACACCGTAAAGAATCCCGCGTTTTAATCTCAAGATCAAATCTATGTGCAATGTCAGTTTACTCGTGCACGTACGGTGCAGTTGTCGGTAAAACACGCCTTTAAAAGAAAACAAGGTTTCAATATTCTCAGAACTTTTCATTGGCTGAATCAAATTCTTGTAATCGAAAACTTGTCTCATGACGTCACATGCACATGCACATGACGTCAGAAGAATAATTCAAAGAATATTTGTAAGTAGATTGTAGTAATAGTGTATCAGTAGATTGTTGTAAGTAGATTGTAGTAACAGTGTATCAGCAGATTGTTGTAAGTAGATTGTAGTAACAGTGTATCAGTAGATTGTTGTAAGTAGATTGTAGTAATAGTATTTCAGTAGATTGTTGTAAGTAGATTTTAGTAATAGTATACTAGTAGATTGTTGTAAGATGTTGCAAAGCCACTTACTGTCTTAACATCATTATTTACATGTCAGGCTGAGCTAGAGTTAAACGTAGTTATTTCCGAACAAATGACCGTATGTGCACGTACAAATTTCATTAGCAGTAGTTTTTGCTACCTACCAGAATTTTTTACAGTTTCTATCCAAAGAAAACATCTTCATCTATAAAAACTTTGATATTTTCATATCACCGTCGTGTAGGCTACATAATTTTCCAGCACAAAAATAGGTCTATTCATTTTCTCAACGGTTGAAGAATAATACGTATAATTGGTAATCAAGAGCACTTTTAGGAGATCAGATGAGTTTGACACAAAAATTCGATATTACATGACATAACACCACAGCGGTCACCGTTCACTCAGTTTTGGTTAGTACTGGCAGCATACAAACCACGAATCACAGCGCTAGTTCTTTCTATTCCCTGAATAGATCTGTTCCGGAAAAGGACAACAACAACAACAAAAAAGAAACAGGAAAAGATAACGCCTGTCTTTCCACTGCGAATAGAGTTACCTTCTCTCAGTTTATGAGTCAAACAAAAATCTAGCAAGTCAAATACTTAATTTCAAGCGCTCGCCTGAATGATGATCGGGACTGTCTGCATTATAGGCGCAACGTTTCACACACACACACACCACACACACACACACATGTTTTGGCTTTTTTTTTTTTAATCTCTGATTGAACTATAAGGCTGACCGATGGGGCAACATTGTTTTGGGCATGGCCACTAGCGGCATCCGTCCCATGAAAACGGCGGGATCACTCTCGCTGAACACGATTTCCAACACAAGTTACCTCCCTTGCAGATTTCTGAACATCGTCTATTGAACGAACAATTGGCTCGCGTACGTAGAGCAAGAACTACTTAAGGTTTGGTTACCATCTAAACGCAAGTCGCCTTCTATTTTAGTAAGGTTTCATGCAAGAGACTGCTGGTTTGTAAAGTTTCGACGAACTGAAAACTGATTCTTAATTGAAGTTTGGATTATCTTTTCTGAAAGGGGGTGGAAAGCGGAGGGGGGGGGGGGGGGGACATCCACGAAAATTCTGTTTGACGGTGGTGAACTGAGATATATTGTTAGACTGTGTGCGTGGGCTGTGAAACTGATTTCAGCAGTATGTTTGTCTGAAATTCAACTTATTGATTTCCAAAGCTTTGTGAGTTTTATTTAATATTTCGGCCGTGCTAAATGAAAATGTTGTTGTTTTTCTGATCGAGAATGAAGATGTAGATAAACCAGTCAGAAACTGTTTCCATCACAGGAGAGTTCGTCAAGGTTACTTCCCTTTGCACGAACCGACACAGTTCCCAGAACGTGAGGTGTGTGTGTGTGTGCGTGTGCGTGTGTGTGTATGTGTGTGTGTGTGTGTGTGTGTGTGTGTGTGTGTGTGTGATGTGTGTGGTGTGTGTGTGTGTGTGTGTGTGTGTGTGTGTGTGTGCGTGCGTGCTGCGTGCGTGCGTGCGTGCATGTGTGTGTGTGTGTGTGTGTGTGTGTGTGTGTGTGTGTGTGTGTGTGTGTGTGTGCGTTCTGCTTATTTCCACGAATATGGGCATAAGCACTGTGCTGTGTGGAACGCGATCCTGCGTGGATATGCTGAAGATACACCACAGACAACGCATATGGAAAGCGTTTAGCTTCTTCTGATAAACATGCAAGATTCAAGCTTCGGATAGACCTATACCTCAACAGTCTGACACTGTGATTTATGGTTCTTTTTTCTAGCAGCGGTGTGAAATCTTAACAAAAACAATTAAAACACACATACAACTGCGCGCTCTTTGCACGAGGTAACCCCCCTCCCCAACCGCCTACTCCCGCTCCCAATGCAAGTGAAACAGATGAAGTGGTTCAAATTTGGAGCTGTTCTGCGGCTTCATGTTGACAGATCTGGACGTCTTTTGGCGTTACTCATTAAAAATCTGATCTCGTATTGGGCAAGATAGCCAAATCACTGGCGTTTTGAGTGAAAAGCTGCTTCGTTCCAGATTGTGTAAAGGTCAGAAAGATATATTCCGTGGTGTGTTGCGCTAAATACCAATATTGATACAGGCAACATTCAGAAACACTCGAGATACGTGATTAACATCACCATAAAACGCGTTGTGACACGAAACAGGGTTGTTTTTACTCTCAGATCTGGCTAGAAACTAGGTTCTCTTTAGTCGTATTTGACATGATATCGTGCTCCAAATAGTGTTTGCGAGTTTGTTTTTTTTCCCGTTGACATAACAGCCTCACGGAACATGTAAAAACTCTGTACCCGGAAATCAATTTGAAGCAATTTTGGACAGGAAAGTCTTCCTTTTGTTTTGTCGCCCAACGTGAGAATTGTCTTTGGTTTGCGACACCAACAGAAATCAGATCCATGCATGTAGATTGTAGGCAGTTCGATTTCCTTTACTTTGCAACTTTTAACCGTGTTTGTTTGGGTTTTCACACCCCTGCTATAAGAAGACGGATTGTTCACTGGAAGAGGAAGTGAACATAAAATATTGACCAAAAAGAAAAAAAAAATCCTTGAGATTCCATAGAAATGACAAACAACGTCCACCTTCCTCTTCTTCTTCTTGTTCTGTTTTTCTTCTTGTTCTTGTCTGGTTTTTCTTCTTGTTCTTGTTCTGGTTTTTCTTCTTGTTCTTGTTCTGGTTTTTCTTCTTGTTCTTGTTCTGGTTTTTCTTCTTGTTCTTGTTCTGGTTTTTCTTCTTGTTCTTGTTCTGGTTTTTCTTCTTGTTCTTGTTCTGGTTTTCTTCTTGTTCTTGTTCTGGTTTTATTCATCGGTGCCAGCAGGCAGCATTTCCGTTGGCACTGCTCGGGTTGTCAGCCCGCTGTAGAAATAACAGTCTGATTGTCAAGCGCTTCAGAACTTTGGCCTGCAACTGAGCGCAAGCGCAGTGTGATCACTGTCAATAACAATTTTTCTTCTTCTTCTTCTTCTTCTTCTTCTTCTTTTTCTTCTTCTTCTTCTTGTCGGTGTTGTTGTTCCTCAAACTGTTATTGTTGTTGTTGTTGTTGTTATTCTTCTTCTTCTTCTCCTTCTTCTTCTTTACGCGCGCGGTGTGTGTGTGTGTGAGAGAGAGAGAGAGAGAGAGAGAGAGAGAGAGAGAGAAATAGACAGACAGACAGACAGACGGACGGACAGAGAGACACAGAGACAAACAGAGCAAGAGACAGGAAGAGAGAGATGGGTGGTTTCAGTCAGTGTGTCTTCCAGTATTTCTTTAGCTTTGGCATTTGGTATTTCTCTATCTTTTATTAGGCTACTCTTCAGTGTAGATTTCTTCCCGTCCGTTTTGCCTTTCAAATCTCGTTGAGGCAAATACCAAAGGCGACACGTTCTGGATGGCGGCATATCTCGTCCTCTATATCATTTCACAACATCAAAGGTCTGCAATAACTGTAGATTTGAACGCTCCTTTTCTGGGGGGTGGGGGTGGGGGAACTGCCTTGACATTTGAACTTTTGTTATTCATCCTCAAAGGGTTATTTGTTTGATAGGGACAAGACAAGACAAGACAAAATTCTTTATTTACGAGGATAATAGATAAGCACTGACGTGCTTTTTTACATCAAGTCCTCGCCCTGAGTAGGGACTACAACATGCAGTGAAATGAAATAATGTAAGAAAGCAAACAGGCAAACAAAGCGGTCATGCAATCATAATGGAGCATCAAATGAAAATAGAACAGAAATGGGGAAAAAAATAATAATAAAAATAAACAAACAAAAAATAAAAATAAAAATGAAAATAACAATAATGAAGGGGAAGGAGAGAGTGGGGGTTGGGGTGGGCTGAGCTGGGGGAATATATGGAAATGTACCACAACGTACAAAAATTAGGATGTATAAAAACAGACAGTAAAATGAATATGACAAAGTACGTACATAATTTGGAACACACACATACACGCACGCACGCACAGAGAGAGAGAGAGAGAGAGAGAGAGAGAGAGAGAGAGAGAGAGAGAGAGAGAGAGAGAGAGCAAGGCACATGTAATCATTTTCCGTAAGACATGAAAATAACGTAGAAGGTATTTAGCAAAGTGAGATGGATTTGAAGGGGGGGGGGGGCAAAAAAAAAGAGAGAGAGAGAGAGAGAGACAGACAGACAGACAGACAGACAGACAGACAGACAGACAGAGACAGACAGAGACAGATAGAGAGGGAGAGAGAGGAGGGGGCGAAAGAGAGAGAGAGGGTGGCAAGGGAGAAGGGAAACAACAGAAATTGAAGGTAGTAATTAAGCATAAAATGTAATAATTTGAAATGGAAATGTACTAAAACGTACAACAAATAGTATGTATAAAAACAGTAAAATGAATATGACAAAATATTACAGAATTCGGAGCACACACATGCACGTACGCAGAGAGAGAGAGAGGAGAGAGAGAGAGAGAGAGAGAGAGAGAGAGAGAGAGAGAGAGAGAGACAGACAGACAGACAGACAGACAGACAGACGACAGACAGACAGACAGACAGAGACACAGAGACACAGAGAGAGAGAGAGAGAGAGAGAAAGAAAGAGAGAGAGAGAAGAGAGAGAGAGAGAGAGAGAGAGAAGGGCACAACACATAATCATTTTTCATAAGGCATGAAAATGCGTAGAAGGTATTTAGCAAAGTGACATGGAGTTTGGAGGGAGAAAGAGAGAGAAGAGAGAGAGAGAGAGAGAGAGAGAGAGAGAGAGAGAGAGAGAGAGAGACAGACAGAGAGAAGAGAGAGAGAGAGAGAGAGAGGAAGAGAGAGAGAAGACAGACAGAGACAGAGACAGAAAGACACAGAGAGAGAACAGAACTGGAGAGAATCAATGAATACATAAAACGGAAACCATTCATAGAAAAGATCATGTTAAAGACAAACACATTAATGATATGTGCAATATAACACAGGAAAGAGCTGACTGAAAATAATGAAACAATACATATCATATTAGGAGCAAAATCATGATAAGGAGATGAGACAAGGAGAGCATGTGCTTGAAGGCGCTTGTGTGCAAGAGAGAGAGAGAGAGAGAGAGAGTGTGTGTGTGTGTGTGTGTGTGTGTGTGTGTGTGTGGGTGTGGGTGTGTGTGTTGCAACATACCCTATTGGAGGTGTAATAAACTAGAGCTGTGAAACCTGCACTGGCGGTGATCATCAGTAGGGGAAATACCTGACACTTTCTTACTGCTATCAAGTTGCAAAGTCAGACGACTGCAGGCCGAAATCTAAACAAATCTTAATAAATGTTAGCAAACCGGAAAAAGAAAAAAAAAAAAAAACGAGGACAAACGAATCACAAGACCAAAAAACGACGCGTTTCGACCTCTTAGATCTTCTTCAGGCAAGATACAAAACAATCAGGACAACGAAAATGAACGAGCAATCACCTATCTTGCGCTGAAGTGATTGAAGATAAGTGATTGCTCGTTTATTTTCGTTGTCCTCATTGTTTTGTATCTTGCATAAAGAAGACCTAAGAGGTCGAAACGCGTGGTGTTTTGTCTTGTGATTCGTTTGTCCACTTTTTTTGGTTGTTGTTTTTTTTGTTGTTGTTGTTTTTGATGTTGTTGTTGTTGTTGTTTTTTGCGGTTCGCTAACATTTGTTTCAGATTTACTGTTATCAAGTTAAACTTACTTTCAAGATCTTCCCACAATCCCAACGCCACCTACTTAACCCTCCCCCCCCCCCCCCTCCCCACCCTTCCAAGCCGCACTCTGTCGACTGTTCATGATCTGTCGTGAAAGTGCCAGTTGCTTTGAATTTCTGCTTCACAAACAGATCGGTGTAAAGTTGGATAAGCAGGTGATTCCTTGA
>CM065731.1:69385725-69395725 GCA_033310375.1 Conus canariensis | reverse complement strand
TTAACTCGCAACCCCCTTCACCAGGGGCTATGGCCTAAAACTGAATAAACATCTTGAGTCTTGAGTCTCTCTCTGTCTCTCTCTCTCTCTCTCTCTCTCTCTCTCTCTCTCTCCCTCCTCTCTCTCACACACACACACACACACACACACACACACACCACTCTCTCTCTCTCTCTCTCTCTTCTCTCTCTCTCTCTCTCTCTCTCTTCTCTCTCTCTCTCTCTCTCTCTCTCTCTCTCTCTCTCTCTCTCTCTCAAATTAAGTTGGCGAATGGTTTGTATTTTCATTTCTCTGAATCTATGGATTATCGTTGTAATGACAAAGTAATTGTTAAAGAGAGACAGACAACAGACAGACAGACAGACAGACAGACAGACAGATAGAGAGAACAAGACAAAAGGTTTATCATGTAAACGGCTGTGAAGCCTTTCAATTTTTATGGGGGTAGGGGAAGGGGACACGCAGGGAAGAGAATGTTCCAACAGTGGAGAGGGTGCTACACCGATCAACTTGCACATCTGCCATCGTCCAGATTCTTTCTTTCTTTCTTTTCAAATCAGTTTAATATTTTAAGATGAAAAGACACGACACGGTTATAACAACGTGACGTTCAAACGATCACGAAAGAGAATAGTGTACTAGGACATCATACAAAAGAAATCACAGAGAGAGAGACAGGCAGACAGACAGAAACAGGATAGGAACCCTGTTCCCTTCCAATATATCCAGTGACAAATTCCGTTACAAATGTCAATAGTTATTGCTAAATGATAATGAGAAAGACCCACAGAGAAAGAGAGGAGAAGGAGATCAGATGCTGTGCTGTCGACCCACAGAGAAAGAGAGGAGGAGATCAGATGCTGTGCTGTCGACCCACAGAGAGAGAGGAGGAGATCAGATGCTGTGCTGTCGACCCACAGAGAAAGAGAGGAGGAGATCAGATGCTGTGCTGTCGACCCACAGAGAGAGAGGAGGAGATCAGATGCTGTGCTGTCGACCCACAGAAAAGAGAGGAGATCAGATGCTGTGCTGTCGACCCACAGAGAAAGAGAGGAGATCAGATGCTGTGCTGTCGACCCACAGAGAAAGAGAGGAGGAGATCAGATGCTGTGCTGTCGACCCACAGAGAAAGAGAGGAGGAGATCAGATGCTGTGCTGTCGACCCACAAAGAGAGGAGGAGATCAGATGCTGTGCTGTCGACCCACAGAGAAAGAGAGGAGGAGATCAGATGTGTGCTGTCGACCCACAAAGAGAGGAGGAGATCAGATGCTGTGCTGTCGACCCACAGAGAAAGAGAGGAGGAGATCAATGTGTGCTGTCGACCCACAAAGAGAGGAGGAGATCAATGCTGTGCGTCGACCCAAGAGAAGAGAGGAGATCAGATGCTGTGCTGTCGACCCACAGAGAAAGAGAGGAGGAGATCAGATGCTGTGCTGTCGACCCACAGAGAAGAGAGGAGGAGATCAGATGCTGTGCTGTCGACCCACAGAGAAAGAGAGGAGGAGATCAGATGCTGTGCTGTCGACCCACAGAGAAAGAGAGGAGGAGATCAGATGCTGTGCTGTCGACCCACAGAGAAAGAGAGGAGGAGATCAGATGCTGTGCTGTCGACCCACAGAGAAAGAGAGGAGATCAGATGCTGTGCTGTCGACCCACAGAGAAAGAGAGGAGATCAGATGCTGTGCTGTCGACCCACAAGAAAGAGAGGAGGAGATCAGATGCTGTGCTGTCGACCCACAAGAAAGAGAGGAGATCAGATGCTGTGCTGTGACCCACAGAGAAAGAGAGGAGGAGATCAGATGCTGTGCTGTCGACCCACAAGAAGAGAGGAGATCAGATGCTGTGCTGTCGACCCACAGAGAAAGAGAGGAGGAGATCAGATGCTGTGCTGTCGACCCACAGAGAAAGAGAGGAGGAGATCAGATGCTGTGCTGTCGACCCACAGAGAAAGAGAGGAGGAGATCAGATGCTGTGCTGTCGACCCAAGAGAAAGAGAGGAGGAGATCAGATGCTGTGCTGTCGACCCACAGAGAAAGAGAGAGGAGATCAGATGCTGTGCTGTCGACCCACAGAGAAAGAGAGGAGGAGATCAGATGCTGTGCTGTCGACCCACAGAGAAGAGAGGAGATCAGATGCTGTGCTGTAGACCCACAGAGAAAGAGAGGAGAAACAGATGCTGTGCTGTCGACCCACAGAGAAAGAGAGGAGGAGATCAGATGCTGTGCTGTCGACCCACAAAAGAGAGGAGGAGATCAGATGCTGTGCTGTAGACCCACAGAGAAAGAGAGGAGGAGATCAGATGCTGTGCTGTCGACCCACAGAAAAGAGAGGAGATCAGATGCTGTGCTGTCGACCCACAGAGAAAGAGAGGAGGAGATCAGATGCTGTGCTGTCGACCCACAGAGAAAGAGAGGAGGAGATCAGATGCTGTGCTGTCGACCCAACAGAAGAGGAGAGAGATCAGATGCTGTGCTGTCGACCCACAGAGAAAGAGAGAGAGGAGATCAGATGCTGTGCTGTCGACCCACAGAGAAAAGAGAGGAGATGGAGATCAGATGCTGTGCTGTAGACCCACAGAGAAAAAGAGGAGATGGAGATCAGATGCTGTGCTGTCTGTGAAATAATCATGGAGACACAGACAGAGAAAGCAGACAATGTACTCTATGAACACTGAAGGGCTAACGTGACACATATGCAAAGTGCTCTCCCCCCCCCCCCCCCCCACCCCCTGTGGTAACAGTAAACGTGATGAAAAATCCTTTTTTCAGTGAATCAGAAGACTAGAATGAGCAGAAAATGGTAACAGTCAACCTCAATGACACTGAAGAAGAACTAGTCCAGCTTTGTCCCTGTGATGATGCCATCGGAAGAAGGAAACTGGGCAGGCCGGGACGATTAGGGCGGAAGTACTTCAGTATAAATTGTATCCCGTCTCAGAAATAGGCTAGGATGGGCGGATTGGGGCGGAAGTACTTCAGTATGAATTGTATCCTGTCTGGGAAACAGGGCAGGATGGGCGGATTGGGGCGGAAGTACTTCAGTATAAATTGTATCCCGTCTCAGAAATAGGCTAGGATGGGCGGATTGGGGCGGAAGTACTTCAGTATGAATTGTATCCTGTCTGGGAAATAGGGCAGGATGAGCGGATTGGGGCGGAAGTACTTCAGTATAAATTGTATCCCGTCTCGAAAATAGGACAGGATGGATGGATCGGGGCAGAAGTACTTCGGTATACATTGAATCCCGTTTCATTTTCTGTATTTTCTTTCTTTCAATTCTTTTCTTTGTCATTCAGTGTCCTCCTCTCTTTTGGTCTGGAAAATCATGACAATTGTCTTTTATTTCCTTAACTGTATGGGGATGCCCAGGCTGTGCGGAAGAAGGGGTGTTTCATAGCATAAATGGAGTATCCGTCCTTTGAAAATTCTTTCCCAGCACTTCCTCTTACCTGCCACTATATCTGGCTCTGCGTTTATTCGTCCGGTTTACCGTCATAATTTTTTTTTCACTTGTAGCCCATTTATCTATTTTTGTCCTAGAAGGTCTTAACATGTGTTTATCTTATGTCAGTTCAGAATATAACACAGTAACTTTTTTTTTTAAGACGGCGAGAGTGTAATTGACAGTGTGGGTATTGTTTATCCATTTCTTAGTGCTATTTGCTGATACAGCATTTACTGTGCCTTTTTTTGCATTGAAATGCTTCTAAATTAGTTTGCAATGGGTTTTTTTCTTTCATGTGATCGCAAAACCACAGCCAGATGGAACAGCTGGCGGACTCAGTGCAGTCTGGTAGTATCCCCCTTTAACTGAGGATAGCGATATCTAAATTCATGTGTTACAAATTGTTCTAAACACTTTGTTTTGTCTAAGTCTCGATCTCTTTTTTTCGCCTCTTAGACAGGGACAACTTTGTTTCTACCTGGTAACAGCCATGACAGGCCTTATATGGTAACAGCCATGAACAGGCCTTATGTGGTAACAGCCATGAACAGGCCTTATATGGTAACAGCCATGAACAGGCCTTATATGGTAACAGCCATGAACAGGCCTTATGTGGTAACAGCCATCAACTGGCCTTATGTGGTAACAGCCATGAACAGGCCTTATGTGGTAACAGCCATCAACTGGCCTTATGTGGTAACAGCCATGAACAGGCCTTATGTGGTAACAGCCATGAACAGGCCGTACGTGGTAACAGCCATGAACAGGCCTTATGTGGTAACAGCCATGAACAGGCCGTACGTGGTAAACAGCCATCAACAGGCCTTATGTGGTAACAGCCATCAACAGGCCTTATGTGGTAACAGCCATCAACAGGCCTTACGTGGTAACAGCCATCAGCAGGCCTTATGTGGTAACAGCCATCAACAGGCCTTACGTGGTAACAGCCATCAGCAGGCCTTACGTGGTAACAGCCATCAACAGGCCTTACGTGGTAACAGCCATCAACAGGCCTTACGTGGTAACAGCCATCAACAGGCCTTATGTGGTAACAGCCATCAACAGGCCTTATGTGGTAACAGCCATCAACAGGCCTTATGTGGTAACAGCCATCAACAGGCCTTATATGGTAACAGCCATCAACAGGCCTTATGTGGTAACAGCCATCAACAGCCTTACGTGGTAACAGCCATCAACAGGCCTTATGTGGTAACTGCCATCAACAAGCCTTACGTGGTAACAGCCATCAACAGGCCTTATGTGGTAACTGCCATCAACAGGCCTTATATGGTAACAGCCATCAACAGGCCTTATATGGTAACTGCCATCAACAGGCCTTATATGGTAACAGCCATCAACAGGCCTTATATGGTAACAGCCATCAACAGGCCTTATGTGGTAACAGCCATCAACAGGCCTTATGTGGTAACAGCCATGAACAGGCCTTATGTGGTAACAGCCATGTGGTAACAGCCATGTGGTGACAGCCATGAACAGGCCTTTTGTCGTAACAGCACTGCAATGAAACTGAAATCAAAATGATTTCAGACTTCGGGTCTTTTGTTTGTTTGTTTGTTTGTTTGTTTTTACTCATAGCATGCATAATTGATGATTTTCGTTAATCTGTTTTGTAGGGACACGTCAGTGCCAGACGATGGACCATAAATGATGAACTGTTACTTGAGAGAGACAGGCTTAAAAGGAGACAGAAAGACACAGAGAGAGAGACAGACAGACAGACAGACAGACAGACGGAGAGAGACAGAGAGAGACAGAGAGAGACAGAGTTGATGATGATGATGATGATGATAACTATGATGATGATGATGATGACTATGATGATGATGACTATGATGATGATGATGATGACTATGATGATGATGATGATGATGATGATGATGATGTGGAATGGGTTAAAAGCAGATGGAAATGTATGCTGTGAGCAAACGATGGTCGTGCTATTCATTTCACGGTTATTGCCCTTTAGCAATGAAATCGCCGGCCTTTTCACGTCAGATGAATTCAGATGTGAATCATTCCCAGTCTTCAGGACGCCGACAGAAATCACCCAATCGCGCAGCCTGACACATAATTTGATGTATGCAATACTACCTGCTTTACTCATTATTCCTTCCTCATACCTCTTTCACCCCCACCCCCAACAAATGCCCTTGTCCTCCTCAATCCCACTCTGCCCCCCCCCCCCCACCCCCTCATCTTCCTGCCTTTTATGCCACCATCTTATCTCCCGCTTCTCTCCCCTCTTATTTCAGCTTCCTGCCAGAGTTGTTCTTGAATGGTGTGGTGGGTTTGATCACACTTATTTCCCTTAACTTCGAATCCCAACTTCGCTCCGCAATGTCGCCGCATTAAAATGCTACCATTTAGCACAAAAAGGATTTGCCCTTAATCTGCTTAGTATCCTTATAAATCACCATACCAAAGATGGATAAGATCAAACGAGAACAGTAGATTTATATAGAGATCAAGGAAATAGGCAAACACACAGACAAGAACAAGTTTTATATGCTAAATGAATAAGATTTTGAAACAGGCTTAATAACATTGTTTCTAATTTAGCGTCTGTCCATGTAAAATCCACTTGGTGCTCGGTACGGACACGGCAGATGTGATCTTTAAGGGCGCATGGTTGGAAAAGAGCTCTTTTCAAAGGATGTACTGCAATTTTTTTCCCCCGCGCCATAAACAATGACGTCCTGTAATTAGTCCTTCCATTTGAGCATAATCCTTACTGTTTCTTCATGTCCTGGTCCCGTAGTGACCACCACTTTGATTTCCTCTCCATGTCTGTATGCCCTTGGGGAATTCATTTCCAGATCGCCTGCATCGGCGGGTACACGGAGGTTCTCGTTGAACAGACGTGGTGGACGCTCACTGACGCTGGCTCCGTGACTGCAATTCTTTTCAATAGCAAGGCTTAGCAGGTGGTGTCCAGCGTATATGAACTCAGAACGGGCACCCACTGAACATCACTCAGAAGGGGCGCCACTGAACATCACTCAGAAGGGACGCCACTGAACATCACTCAGAAGGGGCGCCACTGAACATCACTCAGAAGGAGCGCCACTGAACATCATCAGAAGGGGCGCCACTGAACATCACTCAGAAGGAGCGCCACTGAACATCACTCAGAAGGGGCGCCACTGAACATCACTGAAATGACTTGGCAGTGATGCAGTGTCTCTTTTGCTGGGTTGCCTCATGACGATTTGACGCTGACTCCTCCCAGTGAATCACCGGAGTCAGGGCTCCGACAGGACTGGCCAGGGTGCGGCTGTGGACGAGATGCCGGAATGAACGGCGTAGGGGTAAGGCTACTGCAGAAGCACAGAAGATCAGAAGAAAGGACGTGAGGCAGCTGACCATATCAGGCGAGCCATGCATTCTCTAAGAAGACAGAGCCTCTTCTCACAGTTACCAAACGCCGTACGCTTGCTAGGTATTGACATGCATCTTGCCATGACTCCCAGTCCAGACCCCTTCTCCAGGGAACACACAATGAAAGGCGGACGTCTGAGGAGCAGACTGGAGAACTCTTGGATGGACAACGTGAAGCACCGAACTCTTTACTGCACGTCTAACCTGCCACGCATTACTATCTCCCACTGTCGGTGATGCTACCCCTGCAGTTAAGTTTTATGAGATGATTCTGGCCATAAATGATGCTCGTCCAAACTTCTGTGTTCTTTTCTCTTTGTTCGGATGTTGGCTTTAGGCTGTTCCTAACCTGAAGGACTGCGATGGATTTATTTTCTCCCAGCTGTGGAGCTGAGAGCGTTGAAGACTGTTGACTATCTAAACCACCGACTCCTACAGGCCCTAAACACACACACACACACACACACACACGCGCGCGCGCGCGCGCGCGCCGCGCGCGCCGCGCGCACGCACGCACGCACGCACGCACGCACACGCACACACACACAACACACATTCTCGGAGAGAGATGGAGAGAGAGAGAGAGAGAGAGAGAGAGAGAGAGGGGAGGGATGGAGAGAGCGAGATAAAGAGAAAGCATATACACACACGCGTGCGCGCACACACGCACGCGCGCGCGCACCACACACACACACACACACACACACACACACACACACACACACTACAAAGCAATGCACACAATACAACACAGCACGCAGGGATGCACGCGCGCGCACGCACGCACACACACACACACACACACACACACACACACACACACACATACACACACACACACACACACACACACACACACACACATACACGCATGCACGCACGCACGACACACACATACACACATCACACACCACACACACACACACACACACACACACACACACACACACACACTCACCGCGCTCGCATACACACACACACACACAAAACACACACACACACACCACACACACACACACACACACACACACAACACACACTCCGCGCGCGCGTTAACAAATGCATGAACGCACACACACATTGCACTCTCTCTCTCTCTCTCTCTCTCTCTCTCTCTCTCTCTCTCTCTCTCCTCTCTCTCCCTCTCTCTCTTCTCTCTCTCTCTCTCTCTCTGCGGAATTACTCGGAGATTTGTCAGATTTATCATGGGGTGTCAAGAGAACCTGCTGGCGGAATTACCTTCATGTTTTCAGCTGATGGATCTCTTCCTCTTCCTCTCTCATTTTACACTCGCGCATTACGCTGTTTCCGTGTGTTTAGGGGGGAACAAACACCGTTGATATGGTCTGGCATCGTGTGATGCACACATGTGCGTGTGTGTTCATGCCTCTGTGTTGTGTGTGTGTGTGTGTGTGTGTGTGTGTGTGTGTGTGTGTGTGTGTGTGTGTGTGTGTGTGTGTGTTTTCCAACAGTAGATGTGTGACTATATCTGTATGTCTGCGCTTGTGCGTGTAAGACATGTATGCATATTCGCTTCTTGAACGACTTTACGTGTGTCTGTGAGTCTGAGTGTGTATGTGTGTGTGTGTGTGTGTGTGTGTGTGTGTGTGTGTGTGTGTGTGTGTGTGTGTGTGATTCATATTCAGGGCATGAACATGTGTATGTATGTATATGTGCTTTCCTCTGTGTGTGTGTGTGCGTGTGTGTGTGTGTGTGTGTGTGTGTGTGTGTGTGTGTGTGTGTGTGTGTGTGTGTTGTCTGTCTGTCTGTCTGTGTGGTCTCTGTCTGTCTGTCTGTCTGTCTGCTTGTATCTGTGTCTATGTTATATGTGTGTGATGTTCAGAATGTGAACTTGCGCACGCGCATGTGTGTGCGTATATAAAAGAGGAACAGACAGATCTAGACAGACAGACAGACAGACAGACAGACGGATCCAGTCCAAGCAGAAAGATGTAGACACAACAAATAGGAGAGATAAACAGACAGACAGAGAGAGATCCAGTTCAAACTGATATCTCTGACATCAAATTCTCTTCGAAGCCAATACCTCGAATCCGACAGTTCTTAGTTAATATTACAAGATTTCCGATTAGAACCGCGGGTATTCTATGTGGGTCGGGAGGGGGGGAGGTCAGTGCGGTCACAGCCCTGATATGGCCCTTTGCGGTCGGCAGGGCAAAAATCAACATTCTCTCTCTCTCTCTCTCTCTCTCTCTCTCTCTCTCTCTCTCTCTCTCTCTCTCTCTCTCTCTTATTTTGTGTTTTAGCCAGAATTACCCCCCAACCCCCTTCCCCCGTTCCAAAATCACTTAATGGTGAGCGACTCAGAATATGGTTTAGAAAAACGCCATGGCATGAGTATTGGCACGTTGCCCATTTTCACCTCTGTCACATGGGGGGGGGGGGTGTCAGTACAACTCTCAGGTACCTACTCTATGTGGATCCTGGAAATAGGTTCCCATCTGTGTAACATCATACGCAAGGTGCATTGAATTACGGCTCAGGGGAATGTACACGAACGTATGATGATAAGTACCCTGCAAAGCGTAATAATAAAAAAAAAAAAGAGTATTTCAACTGTACATAATCAAAAGAATACTACTTCTTGGGCATGTAAAATCAGTAAAAAAAAAAAAAAAAAAAAAAAAAAGAAAATCTAACTTAAAGACAAAAAGAAAGTTTGAACAGCTTTAGTTTTGGCGTGGTTTTGTAGGTACAGCATTTTGGAAATATAACAGTGTCTATAGAAATGAAAAACAAAACACAGGAGAATTGAGAGCTAGTCAGGCTTTTCAAGACCCTTTGTCGTCTCTTTCTGTCTGTCTCAGTCTCTGTGCCACCCCTTTGTCGTCTCTTTCTGTCTGTCTCATTCACTGTGCCACCCCTTTGTAGTCTCTTTCTGTCTGTCTCAGTCTCTGTGCCACCCCTTTGTCGTCTCTTTCTGTCTGTCTCAGTCTCTGTGCCACCCCAGTGGCATTCTCCCTACATTGCTCATTCTGGCTCGACGTCCACAGCCACACCCTGGTTCGCTCCGGCGCAGTGCCGGCACCGGCAATCTACAGGGAGTGTCAGTGCCAAGTTGTCAACAGGCAACCCACCAGACGAGACGCTGCACTGCTGCGGAGTCACTTCGGTGGTGTTCAGTGGTGCCACCAT
>CM065731.1:69378225-69380725 GCA_033310375.1 Conus canariensis | reverse complement strand
ATGGACAGGAAGAAGGGGAGGGGGAGGGGGACAAAAAATACACTAGAAGACACGAGACGATACGAAGTTCTTTATTTACGAGGACGACAAAATATGATGGGGTGGTGTGTGTGTGTGTGGTGTGTGTGTGTGTGTGTGTGTGTGTGTGTGTGTGTGTGTGTGTGTGCGTGCGTGCGTGCGTGCATGCTTGTGTGTGTGTGTGTGTGTGTGTGTGTGTGTGTGTGTGTGTGTGTGTGTGTGTGTGTGTGTCCATCCTCGTCCTGAAAAGTTTTCTCCATGTGAAATAAAGCAACTTACATATGGATGCGAGAAGACAACTTTTATAAAAAGGGAGAGATAGGGGAGGGGGGTGGAGTAGAGAGAGTGTGTGTTGGGAATGAAACAGTGTGGTATTGAAAAATGCATTTTATGCATATTTTTTAACAAAACGTGTAGGATAACACAAGTGAAATAAGTAAATGTAAAATTGTTCATGAGACATAGACGGTAGGTGGAGGGGGGGGGGGGAGCGGTTGGAGACTGCGAACAGATAACAAAGCAAATTACATTGTTCAAAGCCCAGCTCATCAAGTAGGCCATAAAAATAAAGATAATTAACACATTTCATTTTATGTAAGTGGGACTTGGCTGCTCAAAGTACGAAGAGAGAGAGAGAGAGAGAGACAGAGCAGAGAGCAGACAGACAGACAGACAGACAGACAGACAGACAGACAGCAAGACAGACAGAGACTAAGCTCAGCAAAAAAAAGCAGTCTTGGACAGTTTAACCGCAATGGGTTCGGGGTTTTGTTTTTTCTTTTTGTTGTTGTTGTTTGTTTGTTTTGTTTGTTGTTGTTGTTGTTTTGTCTTGTTTGTTTTGGGTGTTGTTGTTGTTGTTGTTGTTGTTTTGTCTTGTTTGTTTTGGGTGTTGTTGTTGTTGTTTTGTCTTGTTTGTTTTGGGTGTTGTTGTTGTTGTTTTGTCTTGTTTGTTTTGAGTGTTGTTGATGCTGTTGTTGTTGTTTTGGTTTGCTGCTGCTTGAAGATGGCGCTTTGAATGGTTTTGAAGGCGCTGTTGACGACGATAATCACGCCACAATACAGAACACCGTCCATACTACACAACACTGGCGACAACCATAACCTGGTACCACAGTCCTTCCTGTCCTCCTCCCACAAAAAAGATCAAGGACATTTAAACAGGGTACAGGCATCCGGTCAATAACTTTGAATACAGTCAGTGGAGCACATCCACTCAGAATGAACTGTCCTAAAGCTTTCTTCTTCTTCTGCGTACGCAGGCTGATACTCCTGCGGACACTCCCTATATGGACAGGCAAGTATTAATCCCATCCATCCAACAAAGGGAGTGGAGTTTTGTGTACATGACCGTTTTTTATCCCGCCATCAAAGCAGCCATACTCCATCTTCGAGGAAGATGCATGCTATGTGTAACGTGTCATCCATACCAACGGCCAAACTGCTATGTGTAACGTGTCATCCATACCAACGGCCAAACTGGCCTTCTCTTCCGAAAGTTGGTGACGGGATTTTACGTGTGTGCAAGATGGTATTGGTGCGTTTACACACGGAACCTCGGTTTATAGTCTCATTCGAAGGACTGTATGGGAAATGGAGTCAGAACCAATGTTAACTCCGAGGAAAAATTCCCCTGTACGGAAACGGCCCGGCGGAGATTCGAACCCGCAACCCTTGGATTACGAGTCCGGCGCTCTACCAACTGAGCTATTCCGGCCCCCCTAAAGCTTTCCGTTACAAAGCCTGGCCAGGCGTAAACACCTACAGTGGTCTCCCTTTCATAGGGAGTGGGTGAAGGGAGGCAACTGGGGTAAGTAGAGGGGAGGTGGGGGAGGGTGTGGACCGTCATTCTAACTGTCTGCTACTGATGCAAAAGGCAAACGTAAGTCATCACGGAGAAAGGATTAGTGTCTGACCAACTGAGTGTGGAAAAGGAACAACTTTGTTGGGGCAACCAATAAACGTTGTACCAAATTCCATCTTCTGTGTATCTGTCGAAAGCTTAGCCTAACCCTAACCCTAACCTGATACTAGCTGAGACAGAGACGGTAGGCCGGGAGGGGGGGGGGGGGGGGGGGGCTGCGAACAAATAGCCTGCTAGCCCCTAACGTTAACCCGAAACCGTAAAAAGCAAAACCTACACCACACACAACACACACACACACACACACACACACACACACACACACGCACGCACACACGCACGCACGCACACACGCACGCACTCACACACACACACACACACACACACACACACACACACACACACACACCACACACCACCTGTTGTATGTTAGACCTGTGCGAGTAACCTCCCCTGGTCATCACACCAACGGTACAGCGAAATCGTTCCTTTTTCCTATTTCTGTAACATCCCCACCGGAGCCATTTATGTCCATCCACCCTCGTCGAATCAAGTCAAGTGATTTATAGCCCTGCCTACCACGAAGGCCGCACCCTGGCTGCGGGCAAGTTATTGGGGGAA
>CM065731.1:69368225-69373225 GCA_033310375.1 Conus canariensis | reverse complement strand
AACCCCTCCTAGCGCTTGTGAAAAGGAGGAAGTTGACATGGTTTGGTCACGTCACTCGCCACAACAGCCTACCCAAGACAGTGCTGCAGGGAACATTGGAAGGTGGCCGCAGACGCGGACGACCAGCAAAGAACTGGATGGATAACATCAAAGAGTAGACCCGAATGGACAGCCCCTCCCTGATCAGAGCGGCAGAAGACAGACCTGGCTGGCGCTCTCTGGCCCGCAAGACGTCCATCATGTCTCTCCCACGACCATCCGGTCAAGGGAGAGAGTGAGTGAGAGTGATATTCCACTGTACTAATCAAAATATGAAACTAGGTTCACCCTGGAAAAGGTGAAGCTTCACTGAGTGTTGCCATCAGTGACAATAAAAGCTTCAATACCTGCTGCAATCTGTCATTGTAGGCAGAATTTTAAGCCTAACCTAGAGGGGCCTGTCCTGGGTAATAAACGACTCTGTTTTATATTAGCATGCTAACCTGGTGACTTTAATACAACGTGGAACGAGACTGGCAAACAACAGAATCTATCCTGTGTTCAAAGCACATTCCCATTCTCCACCAGAAAACCAAAACATCAAAAATGAAGTTTGTCATAATCATTTTTCTTTCTTTTGTGTGTGTGTGTGTTGTTGTGTGTGTGTTGTGTGTTGTGGGGTGTGTGTGTGTGTGTGTGTGTGTGTGTGTGTGTGTGTGTGTGTGTGTGTGTGTGTGGTGTGTGCTGTGTGTGTTTGCTTGCCCCTCAGCATAAAAAGTCTCCCCGTCATTTTTGCCTGCCTGTTAGGCTTGGCGAAGCTCTTTACGTCAGTATTTCATCGTGTTGAGAGAAACCCGCAAAAGACTGAAGACTGCCCACTGCCGGTGGCAGTTTAAATGGCAGTTTCGGTGACGGCTCTCCTTGAGGAATGCAGATAAAATCGGAAAAAAAAGTATTATTCTTGACTTCAGTTTTAATATGCTTGAAAGAACATGCAGGTCTGTATCTACTGCTGTCTTGGTCTTCTGTCCAAGTTAGATGACTCAAGGGTTTAACTTTGGAGTCAAACTTTTTTTTTTTTCGTGGAACTTCTGTGGGGAATATTGATGAAATGTATGTGTGTGACACTGTGGATGGGATGTGGCGAGGGGCTGAGGGGAGGCAGGGGGGGGGGGGGGGAGTTATCGGAAAACGGTTGGTTGTGTGTGTATGTCTGTGTGTGTGTGTGTTGTGTGTCTGTCTGTCTGTCTGTGTGAGTGTATGCGCGCGCGCGCGCGCGCGTGTGTGTGTGTGTGTGTGTTTGTGTGTGTGCATGTGTGCGAGTGTGTATGTGTGTGCATAAGTGCATGCCTTGTGTGTGTGTGTGTGGTGTGTGTGTGTGTGTGTGTGTGTGTGTGTGTGTGTGTGTTTATAGATCTTATTCTCGTATAGGCAAATAGGCGGACAGACACACGAACAGAGAGGTTCAGAAGGGCCGACGCACAGACAGACAGACAGTCACATAATAAACACGTGCGCACGCATGTGTGTATGTGTCCATGTGTGTGTGTGTGTGTGTGTGTGGTGTGTGTGTGTGGTGTGTGTGTGTGTGTGTGTGTGTGTGTGTGAGTGTGTGTGTGTGTATGTGGTGTGTGTGCGTGCGTGCGTGCGTGCGCGTGTGTGGGAGGGTGTGTGTGTGTGTGTGTGTGTGTGTGTGTGTGTGTGTTGTGTGTGTGTGTGTGTGTGTGTGTGTGTGTGTGTGTGTGTGTGTGTGTGTGGTGTGTGTGTTTATAGATCTTATTCTCGTATAGGCAAATAGGCGGACAGACACACGGACAGAGAGGTTCAGGAGGGCCGACGCACAGACAGTCACATAATAAATCGATCCGATTCAGTCACCGACATCCTTTTCCAATGTTTAACAACAAGGAGGCAAACGGCACACAGGAATGAGAGAGAGAAGAGAGAGAGAGAGAGAGAGAGAGAGAGAGAGAGAGAGAGAGAGAGAGGAGAGAGAGAGAGAGAGATCCTTTAGTCCCATCAAAAAGATCTGCGGCAAAGAAACGTTCTTCAAAAGCTGCCACCTGTCTGGCTGGCTCTCTCTCTCTCTCTCTCTCTCTCTCTCTCTCTCTCTCTCTCTCTCTCTCTCTCTCTCTCTTCTCTTGATTTTTAAGTCTGAATTTTGCCTGTGTTTTATATCATTGTGATTATTTTCTCACTTTTTCATTTGATTACATTACAATAGGAGCGAGTGTGTGTGAGTGTGTGTGTGTGTGTGTGTGTGTGTGTGTGTGTGTGTGTGTGTGTGTGTGTTGTGTGTGTGTGTGTGAATATGTCTGTCTGTCTGTTTGTTATCGCATTGCGATTCATCGTAAACCAATTATCCTATTTTCATCCATCGTGAGTCCTCGAATGTCGATTTCAAAAACTACTTGAGAAAGAGACGTTAATTGGAAATTAATGTCGCTCTCAACTGCAGGGTACAAAATGAAAATAACATTAAACGAAATACAGATATTGGAAGGAAAAGAAATTCAAGCTGAAATACTAACACTGAAAAAAAAACGTTGTTTACCTCTTTTAAGATATGTTCCGGGCTATTCTACAAACTTCGGTGTGCCTTTATACCACTCAATCACGCTTACAAATCTGAACCCCTACCCCCTGTCGGAAAATCCGATCATGATGTAGTCCACCTCATACCCGCGTACAGACCTAAAATCCAGACAGAACCCATCGTAAAGAAGAAGGTTAAGGTATGGGAGCCTGACAGTATTTTGGAATTACAAGGATGTTTTGACTGTACTGATTGGGACCTTTTCTTTGAATCCTCTGTCAATATCCATGAAGCAACAGGTGTCATATCAGAATACATTATGTTTTGTCAAGATTTAATCATTCCATCAAAAACAATCAAAATTTTCCCTAATAATAAACCATGAGTAACAAAGCCACTGAAAACAGTTTTAAATGAAAAGAAAATTGCCTTTCAAACAGAAAACAAAACGGAACGTAAGAAAGTCCAAATAAAATTGCGAAAAGAAATGCGCTCAGCCCAAACAAAGTACAAAGAGAAGGTTGAATTGCAGTTTCAGTGTGGTAACAAGCGAAACGCATGGCAAGGTTTAAAAAAGTTAACGGGTCAAACCAAATGCCATCATCATTGTGCCTTATCAAAAGAACAACAACAGTTCTCTAATGAACTCAACGAATGTTACTGTCGTTTCGATGTTCATGATTTCACTGATGCATTGGGGGTGATAAAAGAGGGAATCAAAGCAAAGACAGAAGATGAGATCATTATGGAAGATAAAACAATACTTTCAATGTTTAAAAGATTAAATATCCGAAAGGCGCCTGGACCAGACAATATTAGTAGTGTATTACTCAAGAACTGTGGATCTCAACTCTGTCATGTCTTCACTAGACTGTTCAATTGGTCTATTAAAACTTCAACTGTCCCCTCTCTCTGGAAAGCCTCAGTGATCTGTCCTATACCAAAAAAGTCTAAACCATCTTCCCTCAATGACTACCGTCCAGTCGCTCTAACATCCATTGTGATGAAGTGTTTCGAAAGAGCAATACTCAGTCACCTCCTCACTGATACAGTCAGTCATCAAGATCCTTATCAGTTTGCATACAAACGCAACAGATGCACAGACGATGCCACTCTCACACTTTTACACAACGCTTACATCACTGGAGAAAACAGATTCTTTTGTTCGTATTCTTTTTATTGATTTTTCATCAGCTTTTAACACCATCCAGCCTCATCTTTTAGCGCACAAATTTTTATCCTTAAATGTCAGACCCAGGCTTATCCTGTGGATCACAGATTTCCTCATCTCCAGATCCCAGTCAGTGCGCTATCAATCTGTCATGTCATCTGTCCTCTTTTGTTCCACAGGTTCCCCTCAAGGTACCGTTCTTTCTCCTGTTCTCTTTACTCTGTACACCAACGACTGCATTGGTACAGAAGAAACACCAGTTATAAAATATTCAGATGATACAGCCCTTGAAGACCTTTCCAGTTCTGATATAACGTATTTTGATGAAGTTGAGCGTTTCAGCACCTGGTGTAAAGAAAATTATCTTAAGCTTAACGTCAAAAAAAAACAAAGCAATGATCATAGATTTTAGGAAAGCGAAAAATTACGTGCCGGATCTTTATATTGATGGAGAAAAAGTGGAACGGGTAGAGGAATACAAATATCTGGGCATAATGTTAGACAATAAGCTCACTTTCAATACACACACCAGGTCCACATACAAAAAATGCCAAACCAGAATGTATTTCCTACGCAAATTGAGGAATCTGCATGTCCAGCCAAAAATACTTAAAACATTTTACAGGAGTTTTATTGAGTCTGTCTTGACTTTTTCATGCATTTGCTGGTATGGAAATCTTAGTCTGAAAAACAGCAAACTCTGGATAGCGTTGTGAACATCTGTGGTAAGATTGTTGGTGAGAGACAGGAGAGTATGAGTGAGTTGTATGAAAGGCGGCGGTGACCAAGGCTCGTGCGATTGTTGGTGACAGTGGGCACACGCTTGCGCGACAGTATGAGCTCCTTCCATCAGGCAGACGATTTCGTGTCCCCAGAGCTAAGCTGATGCGCACAAAAAAGAGCTTCGTGTTCAAATCCATTGCGTTTTTAAACAAACGCAGCATGTAAGAAGCAGAGATGGTGGATCACCTGTGATATAATAAGCATGTGCGCGTGTGTGTATGTCTGTGAGCAAGCGGGAAAGCATAGATGCTGGAGTGTGTGTGTGTGTGTTATGTGTGCATGTCCTGGAGCAGTGAGGAATAGAAATGTCTGGAATATGTCTTATCTTAATGATTTTTAATGATAAATCACCTCTCTCTCTTTCTCTCCCTCTCTTTCTCTCTCCCTCTCTCTCTCTCTCTCTCTCTCTCTCTCTCTCTCTCTCTCTCTCTCTCTCTCTTTCTCTATGCATGAGGGCACGCATGTATGTATATATATATATATTTATGTGTGGCTGAGTGCATGTTTTATCTGCACTACCAAAAAAGGAGA
>CM065731.1:69358225-69363225 GCA_033310375.1 Conus canariensis | reverse complement strand
AGAGTTCCCGGTCAGTAGCCAAGGGAGTTAACTCTCCTCAAAGCCACTGAAATAAATGGGTGGGGGAGGCGTGGGAAGCAGATGGTTGAGCAGAAGAGGGGAGGGGGGGGGGGGGGGGAGGAGGGGAGGTGGGAGGGGGGTGGGTCGGGGATGTGGGAAGGGGTGGGGGGGGAGGGGGAAGGAGCTGGGACGCGCTGTGTTCGTCTGTTGGGGTAGAATCCATAGCCCTGTGTGAAACCTCTCTCTCTCTCTCTCTCTCTCTCTCTCTCTCTCTCTCACACACACACACACACACACACACACACACACACACACACACACACACACACACACACACACCATGTGTCATCTTTTCAGTTTAAATAATAAGCCAATGCTTCGGATGCAGTGTAAAAAAAAAAGAAAGAAAAAAAAAAAAGAAAAACAGAACAAACTGTAATTGTAACACCAGAGAACAAATACTAGTATATGCAGGTCCACTGCAGATCTGTCCTCCTCTTACACACACACACCACACACACACACACACACACACACACACACACACACACACACACAAACGTGCGCGTGCACGCACGCACACACACACATACAGATAGAGAGAGAGAGAGAGAGAGTCACATAAGAATACAAGCATAACGACACAATGACAAGAGGGCAGGAGGTAGTAGGAAAACACACACACACACACACACACACACACACACACACACACACACACACACACACACACCGCACGCACACACACACACACACACACACACACACACACACACACACACAACACACACACACACACACACCACACACACGTGCGACAGGTTCGTGAGCCGCCAACACAGTGTTCTCTTTCCCTCTCTTTAAATAAAAAAAGAAAAGAAAAGAAAAGAAATCGGCCTACCACAGGCGCCAGAAGAAATAACCAAACTTTCCTCGTCAGCTTGGTTTTACAGATCATATAACGAGCGTCATGTCTTACAAAATGTAAAGGAAATAAGCTGGCCCATGGTCCGATGTCTGTGTGTAACACTTTGAATGGAAAGAACTGAAATGAACTTCAAGAACATGATAAATTCCAAAACATGGAACAATCATCGATGATTAAAGAAAGTAAACTTCAGCCGACGTTAGATTCCCGACAAAAAACGTTTACTTGCACAGAAAAAGAATTGACAGTATGGAGAAACTCTTTATTTTATCGATATTCTGCAATTGTAGAAAGTGAAGTAAGAATTGAAAGAATAGACTTTGATAATGAAGACAAAATACTTTCTCTTCCAACATGGATTTGTTACCCCATTCCCACATGTCTCAGTAAATCAGTGGTTCGATTATTCGTCCATGATTCCAAGAGGATAACACTGACTTTGTACTTTACCAGAAATGGTTCAGGCACTTTTCTCTGCCAGGGAACTGATTGTTGGCAGTGGAGTCAAGAAGAATGCGAGGTACTCAAAGACTTGGTGTCAGATTATTGTCAGTCTGAAGACTTAGCATCTTTACAGTGTGGACTGATTCGACATCCTGTTTCCTTCTTACAAGAGGTGTTTGACATTATTCATCTCTCTTCGCCCGTTTCAGCACCCGC
Source organism: Conus canariensis (assembly GCA_033310375.1). Lineage (NCBI taxonomy): Eukaryota > Metazoa > Mollusca > Gastropoda > Neogastropoda > Conidae > Conus > Conus canariensis. Next base: position 69,361,637 of record CM065731.1, on the reverse strand, counting down.
AGATATACTTATTCAACTCACCCCCGGGTCATGTCCGGAAATTGAGAACAGAAATGAAACGAAAACAGACCTTAATTCTACTGATGTTTATATAAAAGGAAGTGAAAACTCAGAGACAGAACAAACAGAAGTCAAAACAAGTAGTCCCTTGGATCACTCGGAAACCGAGCAGTCAACTCCAACAATTCCTCACAGTGACTTTTTCCACAAAGGAAGTGAATCAAGTACACAACATGTTACTTCAAGTTCAAAAAAAAGTGCCAGACGCTGGAAGTCAAGCAAATATGACAGAAGGCGAGCACTTTTCCCTAAACGATTGTATGACAAAACCACCCACCAAAAACTCCAAAGACTAGAAGACAATCAGGACCTTATGGCAGCAGAGTTAAGTCATTTTCAAAATACATTGATCTCCCATCTAGAAGACGTCAAAGCATCTATAAAAAATGAAATCAAGCATCATATCACCCAAAAAACTGAAAATCTTCATCAAACAATAGAGGTTGTAAAGGAACATATTTCCAAGTTAGAAAACCAGATAATAACTCTAGGCAAAGAAAACCATTCCTTGAAAACACAAATAGGAACTCTTCAGTCAAAACTTAAGCTTATGATGGATAAAGGTCCTACCTCAACAACTTCAACTCAATATGAAGTGCAGCATCCCCACCCAGCGGAAACGAGAGAATTTACTCCTGTTATTGAAGATTCTCCAAATCAAACCGGTGACAAAAACACACTCGAAAGTGAAACACCAGGTAACGCTGTAATTTATTCAAAGAAGATAACAGAAGATAATGTATCTCTAAAACAAAACAGTCTAGAAACACACATATCACTAACAACTCCTGTGTCAACTCAAAATCGTTTTGAAATTTTAGAGGAAGAAAACTGTAACACAGAAAAACAGGAAAGTGTTGAATGCAGTGAAAGCAGTGCTGATCCTGGAGATAACAATACTTCCCAACACAGTTTGCGAAATCAAACACCCACACGACAGAGATCACCTTTGCAGGTGTTTAACGAAATCAAGATTCCTGACAACATTTCTTCAGTCCTCATTGGAGATTCTGTTTTAAGATTTATTGATCCAAGACGGTTAGGAACTGAAGAAGATCGTGTGTTTAAACTGTGCATTCCGGGAATGACAATACAGAACATGATCCAGTGGCTTCATTCATTGCCCGATAAGCTCACCCATGTCCAACACATGATTGTTCATGTTGGGGTCAACGATTGTCCGGCTAGCCCAGTGTCTGCTAAACAGTGGACAGAACTGATTACTCTGTGCAAAAAATCTTTTCCGTCAGCTTGTATCACATTCAGTTCTATCATTCCAGCTCGAGGACGCCATGTTCTAAATAATGCGATCTCCCCCTCCAACAGAACCTTGCATTCAGCCTGTAATACATCTAAAATTAATTTGATTGATAATCATGACACTTTTATTACAAAAAATGGTGCTCCAAGACTCGCTTTATACAAAGACCCTGTCCATCTTAGTCTAAAGGGAACGGCAAAGCTCGCTGTTAACTTTATGAAGTACTTGCCACGTTTCTTCCGTTACAACTCTGGCCAACACTCTGAAGGGGATTTTCCACCTCGAAGACAACCCAGAAGTAATCAGCAAGTAGAAGAGCTTTCAGATGCCTTCCACAACAGACTACATAGTGGCAGGACGGACTCTCGTGCCGAACCAAGTCGACCCTCTGGTCATAGTAGCAACGTTCCTGGCGTCCCATCCATCACTTCCATGGCCCACTATCCCCCGCTGCCATCCCGGAGAGGTGGTGGGCCATTCAACGACAGGCTGTATCCAGTTCATCCTGAGGGTCCTGTTCCTGTACGTTCTGCTCCTGCACTGCAGCAGTTGGACGCCATGGACCAGACCGTTCAGCCTTCCTTCCACAGACTCCCCCAGGACAGAGGCAATCTGTCTGTCCAGGAAACCCATGGAGTCCCTTTTCCTTTGTGCTCCAACCCACCCCATTACCCATTCCAAGGACCTTGGTACCCCTCTACGCTACACCCATACCCCTCGTCCCTGTATCCACCTTCAGTCATGGGTGACCAAACTCACACAGCTATCCCAAACCATCAGCAATTACTCCATGACCCGCGTGTAGTTGTGCCACTCCCCAATACCCGGTATCCTGAAGGTTTACCGACACAACCCGGACAATACGCCCTTCAGCTGATGAACATGGCATCACAGCTTTTTCACCAACAGAGACCTCAGTAATAGAGTGGTTGCATTCACATGGTGCGCTCTCGCGCGCGCGTTTATGTGTGTGTGTGTGTGGAGGGGGGGGGGGGGATTGAGAGGGGGGAGTGCGTGTGTACATACGTGTGTGCGTACACGGATGCGCGCATCTATAACACCTTTTTTATTTGAGTGTAAATCGTTTTTTCCCATGACAATCAACATCGATATATCAAGTCTGAACGTTAGTAGGGTGAATGTGTGTTTTTTGATATCGGACCTGGGAACTTGTGCCTGGTGACTAATTTTGGACCCTTGAATTTCGAATTTGGCGGACTGCGATTATTTCTGTTGTACTTTATCTGATTTTCTTAATGCATTTTTTTCTGGTTTGAAGATTGTTGCATTTGTCTGTTATTCTGTTGGTACATTAATATATATTATATATATTTTTTTTTTTTTTTTTTTTTTTTTTTTTTTTTTTTGTCCTATCTGAGTGAATGTGTGTATGAATGTTAGAGATTATTTTGTAAAGAATCTTTTTTTTTTTTTTTCATTTTTGTCATTGAACTCAATTGCTGTTGCAGTATAGAAGATACAGTGTGTGCAGTGTGTATCTAGTAACGCTGAAGGCGGTGTTCACTTACCCGAACTACTTGTCCTTTCTTTTTTACTCTTTGAGCTTTATAACTCAGATATACATTGCATTACTTGTTGTATATACACATTCTAAAACTGAAAAAAAACTTTTCTAGACTTACTGAAATTATTCCCAAACGATCTGCAACATGTCTTTAACATTAGATACGTGGCCAATAAAACAAGGACTTCGAATAGGCTACTTGAACATTAACAATGCAACAAATAAGAAAGACGATATTGCAACTATTCTTCACAACAATGGTAACAATTTTCATGTATTTTGTTTCGCAGAATCCCGTTTGTCCTCACAAATAACTGATGCTGATATGAATATGCCAGGATACCAGATAATTCGACTAGATCCACATAAACCCAAAACCACAGGCATACTATTGTATGTTGCATCTTCGTTAAACTACAAAAAACTGAATAATCTAGAAAATTATGACATTGAATCTGTATGGATTGAAATAAGCATGAAAAACAGTAAACCACTAATCATAGGATTTATATACAGAAATCCATCAGAAACTACAGACTGGCAAGACAAATTTAGTGTCCTTATGG
>CM065731.1:69350725-69353225 GCA_033310375.1 Conus canariensis | reverse complement strand
ATCCTTCCTTAACCGAACGTAACCCTAATCCTAACACTAAACTGTAAAAAAAAAAAGAAAAGAAAAAAAGGGAAAAAAATTAAGCTTCTTAACTGTTGTTTTTTTGTTTGTTTTTTTAATCTTCCTGCTGTTTCTGAATCTGTAAGAGTGACCTCCCATGATCATGACTTTTGTGCTCAATCTAACTTGTGCAATGTCCCTGTTGTTGAGTAGATTCTGTACGTAATTAGACTGTTTCTCATATCATCAAAGAAGGTACAATCCCGTAGAAAATTAATCCGTCCTCTACAAGTTCCGTCGAGGTCGCCGAGATTGTGTGACTAGATTTGTTTTGCGAACCGGAAGTTCGTTCAGTAAGGGAAGGGCCTTGACATATGACTATAAATAACCCTTGCTTTGAGATACTAAATGTCCACGGGTGACGTATGATTAACGCTGACGCCCACAATTGACGTACATCTGACATGATGACATCTGGTTTCAGGATGTCCAACAAATGACATAGGCTTAGCGACGTCAAGTAGGCCTATAACGTATAATGTCAAGACGTAATCCCCCTCCACGGGGAATGACGTGATGCCACTGACGTAATCCATGACGTGTATTTGTGCAGGACATGATGTCCATGGATGACGCCCGCTTGCTGAAGAGGTCCCTGAGAGAAGAACTGGAGCGTCACTTCGAGCTTCTCCAGGAGGCGGAGGAGGACCTACTGCAGAGGATTGAAGCCCTCAAAGCCCAGCGCCAAGCCGTGTCCCAGAGGAAGCGCTCCCACTACATGTGCATGGTCAACATCGTCGCCTGCTATAAATAGACGCTCGTGCTTCTCGTAGTGTCTCGCGCGGGTACGCACGCCACCCACTCCCTCGTGACACGGAGTTTGCAGCCATCCCTAGTTGGGTGAAAATCCTGACAAAAATCAGAACTACTTCATTTCTTCGTTTTTCATTTAAGTGTCAAGTGAAAAATGCACTTACCACTGTGTTATCCCTTGATTGTGTTTTTAATACATGCAGGTGGCGCTTGAGAGTCAGGTTATGGGTTGATAAAGAAGATGGGATCCAACGAGAAAATGGAGGCATACACATGTAGACGTGGACATTTTCCATTTATATAAGTAGAGGCCAAACGTAAGAGGCAGATAATTTAACTTGGAAACATTTCTCTGTTCGTGTAGGGAAGCGGTGCAGGGATAGTCACATATACATACACAGGTGTGTGAAAGGACTAAAACCATACAATTTTAATTGAATAAACTGTGCTCTCTCTCTCTCTCTCTCTCTCTCTCTCTCTCTCTCTCTCTCTCTCTCTCTCTCTCTCTCTCTCTCTCGATCAGTTCATTATTTCATTCCGTTATGTCTGATTTTTATTTTTCAGAGTGACGAGCAATTAGACTTTGTCTTTTGGACTTGCAATAGGACTTACAAAGGATTACTCCATTATATACAGGTCTTGAGTCAGCCTCACTTTTAGTCACTCACACATGCACTTCCATTATTATTACATATGTGCATTTTACATAGTATAGAGCATTCTAGTTATCCTATGAGCGTGTTTTGATAAACGCAACACGGTGTTCATATGAAAATCACACTATCATGAGCAAATATTCAACGGTTGATTTTTTTTTTAAATATTGTTGTGACGAGTGCAGAACCATTTAGAACTTAATTTGTCAGTATATCATGAGAAGGAAAAGGGAAACACACCCTAATAACTTTGACAGTTTACTTCTAATTACCAGTCATATATGAAAATCAGAATAAGAATATCAATGCATATAACAAGTTCGTAAAAAGTGTGGACAGACGTCGCTTCTCTGTTCCTAACAAACTGGTTCTTTTGTCATATATGACAACAGCACCCGATGCATTGGATTCAGGTTTTGACAAACTTGTGGAAGGTCCCGACTAACTGCTTGCAGTCCTTCACTAAGTGGCGACAGTATTCTGACAAATTAGTGTAATGTGCTCGTGCATATACAAGTACTGACAAATTAGTGTAATGAACATGTGCATATGCAAGAACTAACAAATTAGTGTAACGTGCTTGTGCATATACCAGTAACGACACGCTGGTATAGTGTGCTGACACGTGTACAAGTACTGACAAATTGTACAGATCCTTTATGTCAATCATCCAGGTGACCTGTGTCAGTCAATTTGTGAATCAGCCGGACAGCCATTATCAGTTGATATGTCAATCCACCCAACCGGCCCACCCAGTGTCGATTGATATGTCACACAAGCAACTGACCAGTGTCAAGTAAATAGTTGCCCAGTACCAATGGACATGACAATCAACTTTCCGATCAGGATTAACCAGTATGTCAGTAGACTAACCGAGCAGCATCAATGCGTGCGTCAATCGACTAACCAATCAGTATCCATCACTCAATATGTCAATCAACTCATCGACTAGCATCAGTCAATCATATGTCAATCAAATAACCGTCTGGTATTAATCAATCAGTTTATCAGTACTACCCATTCACAAGTAT
>CM065731.1:69343225-69348225 GCA_033310375.1 Conus canariensis | reverse complement strand
ACACGATGCGTTTCGACCTCTTAGGTCTTCTTCAGGCAAGATACAAACAAATAGGACAACGAAAATTCACTTCGCTTTGATCGCTTCAGAGTTCAGCTCAAGGAAGGCGTTGAATGGGAACGAGGCTGTTGGAAGGGGAAAATGTGCGAGTCGTTGTCCTATTTGTTTGTACCTGCCTGAAGAAGGCCTAAGAGGTCGAAACGCGTCGTGTTTTGTCTTGTGACTCGTTTGTCCACGTTTCTCTGGGTGGTTCGCTAACATTTGTTTAAGATTTGTTTCATCTGGGGGGCAAGGAATTTGTTCTGTCGCTGTTTATTGAGGTGTTCTCAGCTGTTGCTGTTATTGTTGTTGCAGTTGTTGTTGTTTTTGTTGTTGTTGTAACTGTTTTGTTTAAACCTCTCTGTGGATTTCGCTCCAACCTATTTTCATGTCGATGATTACATTCAGATACAGAAACTGCTTTTATCATCTTCTATCACCAATATGGAACATGAAATCCATTCCTTCACCTCCAACAGTTTTCTTTTCCTGTAATTGTTCTGCAATCAGAAAAAAAAAACTTACGGTGTTGTCAGCTGATGATGATCCTCAGAGAATGCACTGGTGATCGCCTGAACTGTAAACAACACCGACATTTCGTCGGTTGTGTGTGGGAAACCCCCAAGGTCATGCCACTGAAGACAGCCTTCACAGGTGGTCTGCTGCACTATAAACAATAAGTCTTAAATAAATGTTAGCGAACCGAATTAAAAAAAAAAAAAACGTGGTCAAACGAATCACAAGACAAAACACGACGCGTTTCGACCTCTTAGGTCTTCTTCAGGCAGGATACAAAACAATTATTTCAACGAAAATGAACGAGCAATCACTTATCTTCAATCTTATTTTTAGCGCAAGATAGGCGTTAAATGATAACGAGGCTGTCAGAAGGGAGATAATTTGTGAGTCAAGGTAGCAATGATGATATTTTTTAGTACTTATAGGAATACTAATAATGCTAATGATGATGATCAAAATATTGAAAAAAAAATGAATAGATAAATAAATGACAGGATTACTACCACTTTTGGCGATAATTTATTATGGCAATAGCAATTGTAGTATGGGAGAAAGGAGAGTGGGTTAGAGGATTCTGAAACAGCATGGCTGCCGTGGCAACAGTCTTAGCGGCGATGGCGATAGTGATGTTAATGGCAGTGATGGTAATACCAATACTAACAATCGTCTTGATGATGACAATGCTAACAAATATATGAAGGTAATGGTTATAATGGTACTGATAATAAAAGCGTGATACAGAAAGATTTGTATATATAGGGTAGTACTGAGGATCAGCGTTATATTAAAAAGAGTGCTCGACCAGAGTGGGAGCGGCATTTGCTGTATTAAAAGCAAGTTAAAATCAAGCTTAAAACCTACAGATCTGTTTTCATGTCGATGATTACATTCATGAACTACACCCTGACGACCGCACTGACAGCGCGAAACAGATCTGTAGGTTTTAAGCTTGATTTTAACTTGCATTTAATACAGCGAGTATATATACATATATATATATATATATATATATATATATATATATATATATGTATGTATAATAATAAATAAATTTTAAAAAGGGATAATGATGATGATAATAATAATGAGAAACCCAGAACACAAAAGGGAATCATCACAAGTAGGCGCCCACCTACACGCCCAGCAACATCACTTCGAATATGACAACATCAGCGTTCTCGACCGTGACAATAGATGGTTTCAGCGTGGGGTGAAGGAGGCTATCCGTATTGCCGCGAACAACCCCACACTCAACCGGGACCGGGGTAGACACACCTTGCCATCGGTGTACAATACCCTCATTGTTCAGTCACATGACCAGGGTTCGACCCGTGGTCGTGTGCACTGAACTCCAGTTCACCCAGTAGCAACACCACCGCTGAAGAAGACGGACGGAGGTCTGTCGAAAGCTCCCAGTAAGTGCTATTCCCAGCTGAGTGACCTGTCTAAATCCAGTAGTCGTTAGATCTATAAACAAGAAACCTATAACTCAGACTGCTTCGACTGTCTTTGAACCTTGTGTGCATCTACACCATGACTGAAGAGGGAAACCAGATGACGCCGACAGTCAGGGAAGACGGGAGAGGACATATGCACCCGGTACAGACTATGGCTTAAGACATCAATGGCGATGGCTTTTTTTTTTTTTTTTTTACAACTTCGTCGTGGAATCTCCAACATCATGCCGTGGGTTATTAGCTCTTGATTTTTCTTTCAGCTCACTTTTAGTCACAGAATGAGTTTGTGTCATCGCCCCTCCCACCCCCACCATCCTCTTTCTTTTCTGTGTGTGTGTGTGTGTGTGTGTGCGTGTGCGTGTGCGTGCATTATATATATATATATATATATATATATATAATGCTGAACAATCAAGTATATTAAGTATATATGTATAAGAGAGAGAGAGAGAGAGAGAGAGAGAGAGAGAGAGAGAGAGATACATATATATATATATTTGTTAAAAAATATTTTAAAAAATGAAGTATTAAAATCTACAAGCTTGTTTCTAGCGTTGCTATCTTCAGGATGTCTTTTGAGGCACGCCAACGATCTTTTATGGCGTGCGGGACTTGATTTCAACTCTGTGTGTGCAGGCGGAAGATAGCAACGCTAGAAACAAGCTTGTAGATTTTAATACTTCATTTTTTAAAATATTTTTTAACAGATGTTGCTCCCCAAGGGGTTGAGCACCTTCAGATTTTTTAAGGACTTTTTTTATATTGTACATATATATATATATATATATATATATATATATATATATATCTACCTACCTATATGTGTCTGTCTGTCTGTCTGTGTCTGTGTGTGTATTCATTCGTGAGAGAGAGAGAGAGAGAGAGAGAGAGAGAGCGTGTGTGTGTGTGTGTGTGTGTGTGTGTGTGTGTGTGTGTGTGCGTGTGTGTGTGTGTGTTTCCTTCTGGGGATGTTGTTTTTCTTTCATTTTGTTTTCTCTTGTTTTCTTTCTAATTGAAGGGCAAGGAATATTTCTTGTCGCTCTTAAGGCTTTTGCTGTTGTTGTTGTTGCTGCTGCTGCTGCTGCTTATCTAAACCTCTTTGGAGGTTGCGCTCCAACTTTTTTTTTTTATGTCAGCTATTACATTTTAGTTTAAAGACTGCTTTTTCTTCAGTCAGCTGTAGGTGACGTGTAACTGAGGGAACATGAAATCCACTCCCTCTCCTCCTCCAGTTTCTTTTTTGTTTGTAATTGTTCTGCCATCAGGAATATCTCTTGTTGTTGTCAGCTGTGTGTTGTCAGCTGTAGTGTTGACAATCAGGAGATACGGCACCGGTGTTCGCCGGAACTATATACAACAGCGAAATGTCATCGGTTGTGTGGAAAAATCCCACGTTAATGCCACCAATGACAGCCTTCACATGTGGCACAGGTGGTCAGTTAAACTTTAAACAATACACTTATAATCGAGACTTCTTCGGTTGTATGATCTTTGTGTGCGTCCGTCTGCACTACCAATGAAAAGAGAAACAAGATGCAAAGCATTTTAACACACTCCCAGCTACAAGATGCAAAGCATTTTAACGCACTCCCAGCTAATCTTCCTGAAAAACGTCACAATCAAACATGCGTCATGATGTATTTGTTGTCACAATCAAACATGCGTCATAATGTATTTCGTCACTGAGATATTCCATAAAGAAGGAAAACCGTTCTGGGCCGTTATAGCCGTTAGTAACGGCTATTCTGGTAAAATAAAACATCGGGCATCACCTGTGACCCATAATGAACATACCTACAAATTTTCAGAAAGATCGGCCCAGAAGTTTTGACTAGAGCGAGTGGAACACATTTTGACCACGGACAGACAGACACACAGACAGCATTTCTTCGTTCCCATTGTAAAGTACTCCCTGTTCTATAAGAACTGGGAGTACAACAAAATGACGTAGACAGGCAGGAAAGACGGAACAGGAAATATGCATTTTGGGCAAACTGTGGCATAAGACAACGCTAGGGATGTTTGTTCCATCTTCGTCATGGAATCTCCAAAATCACGCCTTGGATTATTAGCTGACTGAATTTCAGCTCAAGTTTGGGACAAAATCAGTTTGTGTAATCGCGCATGGAGAACCGCGCGCGCACCTTGTGTGTGTGTGTGTGTGTGTGTGTGTGTGTGTGTGTGTGTGTGTCTGTCTGTCTGTGTGTGTGTCTGTCTGTCTATCTGTCTGTGTGTCTATGTGCGTGTGTGCATGCATGCACGCGGGTCTGTGTGTGTGCGCGTGCGCGCGCGCGCGCGCGCGTATGTGTGTGTGTGTGTGTGTGTGTGTGTGTGTGTGTGTGTGTGTGTGTGTGTGATCACTTATTCATGTTACCATACATTCACAGAATAAATCAAATATTATAAAGTTTCCATGGAATTCTATTTAAACAAAACGAACCAGCTTCGTAACACTTCGTCTAATTCATAATATTGATGCGTTTTCTTTTCTGGTGAAGTTTCGCAGCTGTTCAACTCCATCCTCATTTTGTAATAGCCATTTGAATACGTAATGAAATTCGCCTCCATATTTATCTATGATCATTTGGCTGAAATTCTTGCATTATGTGGTACATTTGCTCTCTTTCCAACCTATATTAGAAGCATATAGTCATGACCATGAAATCTTTCTTTACCCAGCAGATAAGCTGATAACTAATTAGACACAGGATACAGATCGACCACATGTATGTATGTTTTGCCAAATATAGTCAATGTCGTTTTGTGGGGAGGAAAGCCAATGAAACCAGAAGAAAACTGCACATCAAACAGCTTGACTTTGTTTCCAAGGAAACAGTTATCAAATAATACAAATTCATCATTAAGTTGCTTCTGTGACTGAAACGAAACAAAACTTCAACAGCTAGTCTAAGGACAGATAATAGTGGAAGAATCCAAAGAGAAAAAGACAAATGAAAATGTACGTCATGAGTTATGACGTGGGGG
>CM065731.1:69325725-69328225 GCA_033310375.1 Conus canariensis | reverse complement strand
GGTACGGGGCTACTTCTCGAAAATTAGAACCGTTATTTGGCAGTTAAGAAACGTTATTTATAACAGTTAAAAACCGTTAAAAACACCAAACCCTATGAAAACTGTTTAAAACCCGATCTTCTGAGGTTGGCGGCCACGAGAGTCATCGGATCGCCACCAAACTTGACATAAGCCTACAGGAACATCCAGCGGGTAACATAGGGTCATTAGATAGTCATTATGACCATTAAATTTGACCGTTAAAAACCGTTATTTTCAAAATTTAGGCTGTTCTTGATGAAATTCGGTATACATGTGCAGTTTTAAATGCCGAAAAATGATATACAACTTTTACAAACCGAAATTTAAAATTGACCGTTAAAAACCGTTATTTTATAAATTTAGAGTATTCTTGAAGAAATTCGATATACATGTGCAGTTTTGAACGCTAAACAATGATATACAATTTTCAAGATCCGAAACTTAACATTGACCGTTAAAAACCGTTATTTTCTGAATTTCTAAATTTTCACCCTTCTTGATAACATTCCGTATGCACGTACAGTTTTAAGCGCTGAACAATGTTATGCAAATTTTACGAACCAAAACTTAACACTGACCGTAAAAAACCGTTATTTTCTAAATTTACACCGCTATTGATAAAATTCTGTATGCGTATGTCCAGTAACGGTAAGTAATTTTGCAACATGGATGGTTTAGCAGGTATGTCTGTTGTGACCCGAGGATGGTTTGGGGCTAATCTCTAAAAAAATTAAAACCGTTAAAAACCGTTAAAAAAACTGTTATAACGGTTTCAAAGACATCTTTTTCCTCTGCTTTTCATCAAATGGCCGTTGTGACATTGCACAGGTACGGGGCTACTTCTCGAAAATTAGAACCGTTATTTGGCAGTTATAAAACGTTATTTATAACAGTTAAAAACCGTTAAAAACACCAAACCCTATAAAAACTGTTTAAAACCCGATCTTCTGAGGTTGGCGGCCACGAGAGTCATCGGATCGCCACCAAACTTGACATAAGCCTACAGGAACATCTAGCGGGCAACATAAGGTCATTAGATAGTCATTATGACCATTAAATTTGACCGTTAAAAACCGTTATTTTTAAAATTTAGGCTGTTCTTGATGAAATTCAGTATGCATGTGCAGTTTTAAATGCCGAAAAATTATATACAACTTTTACGAACCGAAATTTAAAATTGACCGTTGAAAAACGTTATTTTCTGAATTTCGAAATTTTCACCCTTCTTGATAACATTCCGTATGCACGTACAGTTTCAAGCGCTGAACAATGTTATGCAAATTTTACGAACCAAAACTTAACATTGACCGTAAAAAACCGTTATTTTCTAAATTTACACCGCTATTGATAAAATTCGGTATGCGTATGTCCAGTAACGGTAAGTAATTTTGCAACATGGATGGGACAGGGTAGGGGGATGAAAAGGGAGGAATGAGAGGGGCCAGAAAAATGATTGTACAGTGCAAAGCCTGATACACTATTTTTACATTAGACACAGATCCGTTGAAATAAACTACTTCTGCACAAAGTCTATTCCTACAAAATTAAGGGCAATCAGAAGAATGGGAATGGGAACAGTGAGTGCAGGCGGAAAATCGAGCGAGAAAAGCATCTCGACGTACTAGGGAAGATCCAGAGGAAAGGGGCCAGAGGCAGGCGGAAAACAATAGAATGTATAAGAGAGAGAGAGAGAGAGAGAGAGAGAGAGAGAGAGAGAGAGAGAGAGAGGATGTGTATTTGTGTGGGGGGAGGGGTGGGAAGATGTTGGGGGGGTGGGGGTGGGGGGGATTGATTGTAAATCAAAACAATTAATATATGTTTGCCGTCACGTGAGTATCGCAAAGAATGTTCATATCCCGGGCAACGCCGGGTGCCCCTGCTAGTATATATATATATATAATGCTGAACAATTAAGTAGTGGGGGAAAACAAGTGCAGGCTAACAATTCTTCCGTCGTTACAGTAATGACTTGGCAAAGATTTGGAGAAGAAAAAAAATTGAAGATGAAGAAAATGGGGGGAATATATTATAAACATGAGAAGCCCTTCACTAGCTACCTGAGGGAACTGGCAATACAAGCTCATCACATCCTGACGACCGCACAGCGCGAAACAAGCTTGTAGATGTTTTAAGCTTGATTTTAACTTGTTTTTAATATAACAAATGTCGCTCCCACTGTGGTTGAGCACTGTTTTTAAAATTGCGCTGATCCTCAGTACCATTCTCTCTCTCTCTCTCTCTCTCTCTCTCTCTCTCGCTCTCTCTCTCTCTCTCTCTCTCTCTCTCTATATATATATATATATATATATGTGTGTGTGTGTGTGTGTGTGTGAAACCAAACTGTTGTACGGCCCGTAGTGTGTCAAGCAAAGTAGTAATGTGTAGCTTGTCAAACAAAGCGGTTGTGTTTGGTATGTCAACAAAACCATTGTCTGTGGTGGTGTCTCGAAATAAAACTGTTTGTGCTTAGCGTGTCACA
>CM065731.1:69318225-69320725 GCA_033310375.1 Conus canariensis | reverse complement strand
TCCAGAGAAATTCTCCACTAAGTATGGCATGATGATCCAGAGGACGAACACGGGCTGTATGAAGACTCCGATGTATGAACAGCAGTGCACCGCTCCAGCAGGTGAAACGCTGGAAATCCTAGGCCAGGATTCAGCCCACAGTACCAAGGGCATCCACGTTGATTAGTCAGTCGAGGGGATTGCGCAGGTTGTCGGTGCCAAACGCCAAAGACTCCAACCACTCGCCACTTGCAAGAGCAAAGAAGAATGGGAGAAATTAGATTATGAATAATCCACAAACTGGATGTGATGATAGGAAAGAGCACACAAAGAACAAAATGGCTGAATTTGGAGACTATTCACGGAGACTGTAAGGACGAATATAGAATGAAACAACCAAAGATGAAGACACCTCAAAAATCCACACGCCAGCTAGAGATGGGTAACATCCAGAGGAGAAGGAGGAATCTCAAGAAACAGATAACGGCTGTTTTAGAAACTGAAAACTAAGTGCCAGAAAACCTGTGGGAAGACCTGGAAACAGGACAGAGAGTCCTCAGCAAAGCGGAATCAGCAAGCTGGACAAGAAGGAAGAAGAAGAAAACCCAAGATTGCTTCTTTCAAGACCCCTTCCATTCACCGGGAAACTATTCGAGCAGCAAAGGTCGAGGAAACTCACAGAAGGCAAAGACACTCCTGAGCTGCGTCTCAGCAAAACATATTCCTCACCACAGAGCGAAAACTTGGGCTTGGTGTGGCCTTCAGCGCAAGAGAAAAGGCTCAATGACTAGCCACCAACACTGGATGAGGTAAAGATGTGGTTGAGAAAGCCAGAGTCACATCTTTGCCCGCACCTAATGGAATACCATGTCTTCCATAATACAAATGTCCTAATCTCCTTGAATGGCTCCACAATCTGAAAAGAACAACACAGAGGAAACTAAAAGTCAGTGACTGATGGATGATAGTGAACGGATGTGCATTCCCAGAGGGCAAAACTCAAGTGACATCAACCAGTTTAGATCGGTATTACTCCTGACCGTCCAGGGAAAATCTGATCTGTGGAGTAAGCGAGGCTGACTAAATACCTGGCAGAAAATTACACTTGGACTTCTCAGTCCAGGAAAGAGGCAGCCCTGGAACGTTTGGCTGTGTAGAACATGACACGGTGATTCGGGAAGCCATCCAAAGAGCTAAGACCGAGGAAAGGGACTCCGGCCTTGTGTGGCTTGATCTGGTAAATGCATACGGGTAAGTTTCACACAAGATGAGTCAACTGGCCCTCGAGATGTATCATGCTCCGAAGAACATCCGAGAAATGCTGAGAAGAAATTCCGAGGCTTCTCATAAAGGTTCTCCACAAAGTATTACATAACAAACTGGATCAGTCTGAGAGTTGGCCCAGCAATGAGTTGTGCAATTTCTGCAGTACGTGTTTGTCTTGGCAATGGAGTTCATCTGGAAGACCGCCAAAAGCCATACAAGCTCAGGTTTCGGAAATGAATACCCAATGCCTCCACTGAAAGCCTCCACGGATAACACAATAGGCCTTTCCACCGTAGAAGACGAACCATACAGAACACTGCAGCAGGCAGACAAGTTAGTTGCTTCATCAAGGACGAGTTTCAAAACCAACGAAATCACGAAGCAGAACTGAAAATTAGTTGGAACAATGATGTTCACTGTCGCCCACCAAGCCATTCCAAAAGTGACAGAAGAACCAGTAAGGAGTCTTGGGAGATGGTATGATGACTCCTTGAAAGACACAAAGATGGGAAAAGATACCAAGCAAACAGCGGAAGAACGCCTGGAGATAATAGACCAGTGAGGCTTCCCTTAGAATACAAGGTCTGGTGTGTGCTGTTTATGATGATCCCACACTTCCTCTGACCTCTCCTGTGCAATATCAACACTAGTGCAGTTTTGTTGTTGTTGTTGTTGTTGTCGTTGTTTGTTGTTGTTGTTTTCCGCGTATGCAGGCTGATACTCCTGCGGACACTCCCTGTATAGACAGACATGAATTAATCTCATCTACCCAACAAAGGGAGTGGAGTTTTGTGTGTGTGACCGTTTTTTTTTTATCCCGCCATTAAGGCAGCCATACTCCAACTTCGGGGAAAGTGCATGCTATGTGTAACGTATCATCCATACTAACGGCCAAACTGGTCTTCTCTTCCGAAAGTTGGTGATGGGATTTTACGTGTGTGCAAGATGTTATGCGTGCGTTCACACACGGAACCTCGGTTTGTAGTCTCATTTGAAGGACTGTATGGGAAATGGAGTCAGAACCAATGTTAACTCCGAGGGAAAAATCCCCCTGTACCGAAACGGCCCAGCGGAGATTCGAACCCGCAACCCCAAGATTACGAGTCCGGCGCTCTACCACTAGGCTATTCCGGACCCCCACCCCCCGGTGCAGTGAAATCAATGGAGGCCCAAATCAGCAATGCGCATGTGAATGGCTCTGTGTCCCTCCTGGTCTATTGCATTCTACCATCGCCAAAGAAAGCTGAAGCTACCT
>CM065731.1:69120725-69313225 GCA_033310375.1 Conus canariensis | reverse complement strand
TCTAGGGACGAACTCAGAGTGTGTTATCTATCAAAATTACACAGTAGGAGTGCAAGTTGTGGTGTTCTAGGGGACGAACTCAGAGTGTGTTATCTATCAAAATTACACAGTAGGAGTGCAAGTTGTGGTGTTCTAGGGACGAACTCAGAGTGTGTTATCAATCAAAATTACACAGTAGCTTTTACATCCAAGTTCACCTCCACCCTCTCTCTTTCTAGCGGTGAAAGGAGCAAGTTTCCGGTGCTAGTTATTGAAAAAAAAAATTGTTTCTAGGGACTTAGTACTCATGAATGGCTTAAATGTAAGCTACCTGAAGCTTTTGCTCTTAAAAGTGTTTGTGCTCCAAGTGACAGAATAGAAATAGGGTCACACATTAAATGATGCATGCATTATTTAAAAATAATAAAAAAAATTAAAAAAAATACTGACACATTTTACGTATCATTTCACGCAAAAAAAAAAAAAAAAATTACTTTCGCATACAAGATCAAAATATACAAAATAGTTAGCATTTTCTCAGATCAAAATACACAAAATAGTATTTTCTCAGATCTAAATATACAAAATAGTTAGCATTTTCTCAGATCAAAATATACAAAATCGTTAGCATTTTCTCAGATCAAAATATACAAAGTAGTTGGCATTTTCTCAGATCAAAATATACAAAATATGTTAGTATTTCCTCAGATCAAAATGTACAAAGTAGTTAGCATTTTCTCAAATCAAAATGTACAAAATAGTTAGCATTTTCTCAGATCAAAATGTACAAAATAGTTAACATTTTCTCAGATCAAAATGTACAAAATAGCATTTTCTCAGATCAAAATATACAAAATAGTTAGCATTTTCTCAGATCAAAATGTGCAAAATAGTTAACATTTTCTCAGATCAAAATATACAAAATAGCATTTTCTCAGATCTAATTATACAAAATAGTTAGCATTTTTTCAGATCAAAATATACAAAATTGTTATCATCTTCTCAGATCAAAATATACAAAGTAGTTGGCATTTTCTCAGATCAAAATATACAAAATAGTTAGCATTTCCTCAGATCAAAATGTACAAAGTAGTTAGCATTTTTCTCAAATCAAAATGTACAAAATAGTTAGCATTTTCTCAGATCAAAATGTACAAAATAGCATTTTCTCAGATCAAAATATACAAAATAGTTAGCATTTTCTCAGATCAAAATGTACCAAATAGTTAGCATTTTCTCAGATCAAAATATGCAATTTAGTTAGCATTTTCTCAGATCAAAATATGCAAAATAGTTAGCATTTTCTCAGATCAAAATATACAAAACAGTTAGCATTCTATCAGATCAAAATATACAAAACAGTTAGCATTTTCTCAGATCAAAATGTACAAAATAGTTAGCATGTTCTCAGATCAAAATATACAAAATAGTTAGCATTTTCTCTGATCAAAATGTACAAAATAGTTAGCATTTTCTCAGATCAAAATGTACAAAATAGCATTTTCTCAGATCAAAATATACAAAACAAATAGCATTTTCTCAGATCAAAATATACAAAATAATTAGCATTTTCTCAGATCGAAATGTACAGAATATTTAGCATTTTCTGAGATCAAAATGTACAGAATATTTAGCATTTTCTCAGATGAAAACGTACAGAATATTTAGCATTTTCTCATATCAAAATGTACAGAATATTTAGCATTTTCTCAGATCAAAATGTACAGAATATTTAGCATTTTCTCAACTTTTCAGTCTGCTCTCACACGGCTGGCCTGTTCTCATGTTATCTCATCAAAAGGTTAGGTTGAACATCTCATCAAAGGGCCAGGTTGAACATCTCATCAAAACGTTCTGTTGAACATCTTATCAAAAGATTAGGTTGAACATCTCATCAAAACGTTAATCTCATTAAAAGGTTAGGTTGAACATCTCACCAAAAGGTTAGGTTGAACATCTCATCAAAAGGTTAGTTCGAACATCTCATCAAAAGGTTTGGTTGAACATCTCATCAAAAGGTTAGGTTGAATTCACATCTCATCGAACATCTCATCAAAAGGTTAGGTTGAACATCTCATCAAAAGGTTAGGTTGAAGTCAAACCATCACATTCATCAAAAGGTTAGGTTGAATATCGGTAGTCTCTCACGACATCTCATCAAAAGGTTAGGTTGAACATCTCATCAAAAGGGTTAGGTTGAACATCTCATCAAAAGGTTAGGTTGAAACGTCTCATCGAACATCTCATCAAAAGGTTGGTTGAACATTCATCAAGTGTTGACTCATCAAAAGGTTAGGTTGAACATCTGCATCAAAAAGGTTAGTGATTGTAAACGTTATGAAAATCTCATCAAAAGGTTAGGTTGACATCTCATCAAAAGGTTAGGTTGAACATCTCATCAAAAGGTTAGGTTGAACATCTCATCAAAGGTCTTAGGTTGAACATCTCATCGAAAGGTTAGGTTGAACATCTCATCAAAGGTTAGGTTGAACATCTCATCAAGGAGGTACATCTCATCAAAGGTTTGGTTGACATCTCATCAAAAGTAGGTGAACATCTCATAAGGTTAGGTTGAACATCTCATCAAAGGTTAGGTTGAACATCTCATCAAAAGGTTTGGTTGGACATCTCATCAAAAGGTTAGGTTGAACATCTCATCAAAGGTTTGGTTGGACATCTCATCACAAGGTTAGGTTGAACATCTCATCAAAGGTTAGGTTGAACATCTCATCAAAAGGTTAGGCTGAACATCTCATCAAAGGTTTGGTTGAACATCTCATCAAAAGGTTAGGTTGAACATCTCATCAAAAGGTTAGGTTGAACAGTCTCACAGGTCTCAGTTGGAGTCCAAGGGGTGCACGTGGACCTAGCTTCTTCTGGAGTTGCCCCCTAAGAGAAGGTGCACAGATCTCTTCCTGTTTGTTGACGTCACCACTAGGCGTAGGCCTGCCGGACAGCTGGTTGTCCACTTGGCCACGTGGTAGCAGGGAGTCTTGTTACTGTGCTGGGCAAGTTGTTGTGAAGGACTGGGAACCATTTGGGTCTGTAGAGATGACAGAAGCTGGTTTGTAGGCAGGTGGTCAGGATTTCGGCTGGACAAGTCTTCACTCTTGCCTCCTGAACTTTCAAGAAAGGGTGAAGACTCAGCAGACATAAGTGAGACAAATGTAAATCTATCACCTTTTAAATGTTTTGTCTCCACTTAACTTTCTTCACATAGGTCTTGGGTGGATTTTAATGAGTGGTATGAGAAATTATAAAGAGCTAAACAATTGAAAGAAAATAACTCTTTAAAATACTTTCAAAGAATCGGGTAGTGTAATTAGGAACTTGAGCGCACTCAGTCCAAGCACAAATGTGAGTTAGAATCACCCACTACAAGGCATTTAGACGATCAAAGTAGTCATTGATTATCTCAACAGATTTTTACCAAACACTAGTATAGATTTATCCTTTTAACTCCATATAGAATATGCATAGTTTAAGACTTAGAAAATAGATTCCACATGCTTTTCCTGATAACGATCTACGAATTAATATAATGTTAAAACGTTCGAGAGATACAAACGGTCATAGTGGTGTAATTCTTTCCATCTATATGTAGCCTACTTTTACTTCCCTTGGCGATCAAGATCATAATTTTCCAGGATCTGTTCAACCATGACAGAGGCCTGCGCTCCCCCTAACGCCTTTTTAGTTTGTTCAGGCTTCGTAGAAACAGCATCCAGCAGGACTCATGCGTGCACGTTCCAAAAAATGTCGTACTGCACACAAAGATGGTGCACTAAGCTGGTTGCCATAATCAATTATTTCACTGCACAAGCTTTTCTGTTGTCACTATCAGTTCTTTACATTCTTTACCAGCGTAAAAACAGCGAACAGTTGTTGTTGTTTTTTTTACGTCATAACAACTATGTTCTTCATGCATGCAGTCTTTTCATGAAAACAGCAGTCATCACAAATTCATTTCCATGTTTGTTTGTTTTTGTTAATCGCTTTATGGCCTTTTAAGGGTAGTAGGAGGTGTGGAGTGTCGTCGTACTTTCTCTAAACTGAGCAGTTTTCTTCAAAACGAAACGGAAAATGACTTCTTTTTGATGAGCTTTTTTTTCCTTTCTTTCTTTCTTTTTTTCTTCTTTTTTTTTTTTAAATCGCCCACCACTAACTTGACAACCACTTTCATTTTATCGAATGTTTCCTTCAAGCGCCTCTGTTACTTTTAATATCTGAAAACGAAACGTGACTGACCTCACGGCGGTCCAATACAACTTCAATTTGCGTTTTGCAGTGTTTGATTATACTTCTAATCTGTGTTTTATCATGTTATTAGAAGTTTTTTCCGCTGTCCTCCACATTTTTAGCACGAAGATGCGATAAAAACGTCCATATCGAACTGGCGGACAGAAATACATGCATCTCACAGGACATGATGTTCAGGTCACGAAGCGATTAACGGAAGCGGTAAGGTGAAGGTCGCAGGAGCAAAGTCGCATGGTGTCAATGGGCTGAGGTGCAGACGACACGCGTTCGCTGTTTGAACGGATTTCGTCATCAGCCGTTTCTCCTTTGTCATCCTACTTTCCTCGTTCCACGGTGATATCGGCGAATCAGATCGCCCACTGCTTTGAGGATAGTGGAGGAGAGGGGGGAAATTGTTTCGAAGCGATCGAGAGTTTCATCGGCGCCGGCATTGATGGAGGTCGAACATGGGCGAACGGTCGAGGACTGTCGGCGTGCTGCAAGCGCTATTGCTGTGTGGTAAGGTTGTTTTTTGGTTTTTTTTTTTTTCTTCACGTACCGGTGTCATTGCTGCATTATTTTCGTGTGGGCCTCCTTGAACGTGACAACCAACAAACGGAGAATACCGCTTGTTGATCTTTGCTAATCATTCATTTTGAATTTGATAAAGTAATGGACATTTAAGACTTTAGATTTTAAATGAATTTTTCGAACTTGATTAACACTGAACACGTGGTTCAAGACATTTCAGGTTAACAGTGTTTGAACAAACAGTAGTTGTGCACAACCACCTTAGTGATACACGTGGTTAAGAATTTTGAAACAAATGCTTTTAGAAACTGAATGGGTTATTTAGGTTTTTGTTTGTTTAATTTCGGCTGCGCTAGTTTGTTTTCGGTTTGGAGTTTTTTTTTCCAGCTTCATCTGGTTTACACCATTGGCTTTGACATGTTAAAGATTTTTTATTAAGTCACAAAATACAAATTAAGAAAACAGTATTTTTTTATCAACATAGGAAGGAGAATACTGAATAGTGTTCACTTGTGGGCCATTTATCAAAATTTCATTTTATCAATTTCTGAATGTTTGAAGTTAGACTTTAAGAACACATGGAGAAGAATGGTTAGGGAGTTGGAAAGAGAGAATATGAAGGGGAGGGAGTGGCTTTAAAAAACTTGCCTTGTTTCCTCTCAACTAATTCTTGTTTACTACAACTACAAAAAGCTCTATCGATGATAGTACATTATTGAAGACTTTTTATTTTGATTATGATAAATAATGACGAGAGAGTTTAAGACCTGACCATACAAAGACCAGAAAACACATAGAAGGGACATGTAAAGCCAGTTCTGGCTATAATTGCAAAAGCAATTGTCCCTGTGAACCTGAACCTGAACCTTTTTTTTTTCCCCCCATCACCTAATTTGACCATTGACACAAGGCCCACAAAACACACAAAGAAACTCATCCTCATGGGAAATTCCAGATAGCCCATACCCCCAACCTGACCAGTTGTGATGGACACAGCACACAACACCAGAAAAAGATTTACAAACATAAAATCATATGAGACTAGTCACACCTTGTCCCACAGAACATGCTGATAGACAAACATGAACATGTTACAGGCAAGCAACTCGTGGTTAAACTAAAAGAAAGTGTTAAGTATGGCAGGGAGCCATAAACAGTTTGGAAATAAATCAAGGGAGACCTGTAACTTTCGGTTTCTTAGTGAAGCAAAGACACGTAATTCCAAACTAATGCTGCTTGTGATACGCCTTTACCTAGCATATGTGTAGACTGGAACACACCAGGGAGACTTTATGTTTGGCAACATAGAAATTGTGCCTATAACTTGAGTTGTAAAAATTAAATGTGCAGTTCAAGTCGCATGGATGGCGCAAGAAAATTTTACTACTCTGTGCAGGCTTGACATACGCCACATGGCACACACACACACACACACACACACACACACACATATGCACACATACAAAAACACAAATGCCAGCCAAGTGAAACGAATATGTGAGAGAGAGCACGGGTCACCTTCATGAGTTATCGTTCACCGCCAAACATGATGCTGACCTTATAAGTCGCGCAAGACTGGCTTTACTTTGGCATAGTGCCTGCTGATTTTTGCAGTCTGATATGTGACGTTTTCTGAGCAATGCGCAAGGCTATCTGAAAAAATGATGGGCTACATCAATTTGCCAAAGAAGGTGCCTGATTGGCTTCTTCTTGCTCCAGGTGGCTAATTTTCAGCACTGCACATAAAACAAGCTAGAGACTGTTCCTGAAAATGAAAGAGGAAGTTCCAGTTTCCAAACATGCCTTACCTGACGCAAATAATCAGCAGCAAAATTTCCTTGCGTGTTCTGTGTGCTTCTTGACTGTATGTAAGAAGTGTTGTGCCTTTAACTAGTTTACTATGGGAGGAAATGTTTTCTTCTTTGTTCATTATTCATTGTTTAGTTCACTATGGGAAGAAAAGTTATCTTCTTTGTTCATTGTTCACTGTTTCTCTTGCCATATGTAATTCTTCCTTAAATTCATGTATCTCCATTGAAGCATCTGGTTATATTCTCAATGCCTCAGACAGCATTCAAAAGCGAATAAATCTTGTTCTTGTCTGTGTGCAGGATGCATCTCTTCTGTGTATTCGGAAGGGCATGGTCACAGCAGTGATGTCGTATCCTTCCATATCCCACCTCCTGAATCTGCTGGAGAATTTCAGCTTCACCACAAAGACTCCTCAGCCCACGATACTAAGGCACAGCAGCATGGCAAACAGAAGGGTGGATCTGATCAGCTGCCTTTTCTCCAGTTGTGTTACCCACAGGGACGCCAGTTTGCAGGATTTGAAGGTAACAGTGGTAGGGTTAGAATGATAGCTGACAATGAAAGAAGAATCAAAAAAAGAAAAAAAAAAATTCTGAAAAAAGAATGCAAAGGAAAACATATGTAATGCAAATTTTAAAACAAATACATTTTCATCAGGTATGTGGTCTTGAGATGATGCAAAGAACAGACATCAAAGATGCGTAAGAAAATGCTGTCCAGGGTGCAGCAAGCATGACCTTCAGTCAGAGCTGAAGAGCATTGTTTTGTGCTTATTTTAATGTTTGTAGTTTATCGCGTCTCAAGAACACGTGTTTGTAGAAAATTTACATGTCTGGTTTGTATTGTGTATAAAGATTAAGAAGCATTATTTTGCACCTTGTTTTGTTTGTTAAAGTGTATTTTGGCTTGTTTTCACGTACTCTGCTGTTTGATTTAGTCTTCTCATGAAAATAATGACTATCTCTCGACTCTTATTTACATCAGATTTTATATGAAAATAATAGTCGCGGATGGTATTTAATGTATACATGTGTGTGTGTGTCTGTGTTTTCTGACCCCTGAGGTCACTTGCCTGCATTGCAGTGACTCGGCACATCCATGCTGACTCGCCATATTTAGTTCACCCCAACAGCCACTGTCACCCAGGTTTGAACCAGTTACACATGAAGTCTCATTCGCATAGAGTACAGTAATAGTCTGATTTGCTGCTGTTAGAGCTGCTAAGATGTTGGTAAATTTCATGTAAAATCATAACTGTTCTGCCTCCGTAATCAATCACTGCCACTGACTGTTGTCAAATGCTGTTTATAGTATACCAGCAATTTTTTCTAAGTTACTTTGATGGCAGTGCAGATGGTTGGTTACTCAAAGAGCTGCAGCTACTCGGTCAATATAAAGTATGTCTACCATCTGTCATTTTTGTAATGTACATTTCTTCAATTACCTTTTTTTTTTTTAAGGGTGAAACTAAGTTGAATGTATTTTCTTAACTTTTCTATAAATCACACATGCACACACACATGTGAGCATGCACACACAAACATTCACACACACACACACACACACACACACACACACACACACACACACACACACACACACACACACACACACATCAATCAATCAGTTAAGATGTAGATCACTCTCAGCTTTGTGTAAAAATCAGGTAATTGATGGAGATTGCTGTGCGTGTGTTTGTTTTTGTTTCCATAATGTTTATCATAACCATTGTGGTCACTCACTTTTGTTCTGAAAATCTGGAATCAATCCAGAATCTCAAAGGTGATTCCACACTTCTTGGTCATCTCACTGCACTACCCTACCAGTGAAGATTGAAGCAAGCGCTAGCACACCTGCACAGTCTACAAGGCTTTCAAAGCTGTCATTGTCACTTCAGTAGCACTTGTGCTGCAAAATTGTCCACAATCATTTCAAATGGACAGTCGCCAGTCTGTTATTTTTAGTAACACTCAACACAAGTAGAAAAATATTGTTTAAGAATTTTGTAGCGGTGAATGAGAGCACTTCGCAGAAAGTGGACACTTTTACAACCACCATTGTCCTCAAATGGCACATTTTACTGCTCAAAGACATCCAGATATCCAATATGTTGAGGAATGTAGGGTCATGCTTGACAGGCAGTTGACAGATGGGTGGCATGCTTGGAACAGGAGGTAAAGGGTTAATGCACAACTCTTTTGAAATGATCGATTTTTTTTTTTTTAATAGAGAAAAAGACCTGTCTGTCCACAACTACAACCCAAACTCCCTGTTTTGAAGTGGAACAGATTGGTAGAATTTCAATGGTGAAAGAAAACTTGAAACGAAGGAAATGTTTTACTTTCATTTTCAAGATCCTGTCTTCATTTGTTTGTACCATGATACTTGTTGCATAAGTTTTAGCAGACAAATTTAAACATATCCCAGCTTGTTAACTTCATTTTCAGGTGAGAAGGGAATATTTTCAAAGGGCATATGACTGAACGTCTTGAAATATGTGTCATCCAAACCCCACTCAGCCAGTTCAGTCCTGCTGAAATTGCCTGTTTACTACCTGCTGGCTCCATCTAGAAAGGCAGCCATAGTTGTTTGTCATCACAGCCAGAGAGACAAATGTCAACCTTGTATTATGACACACAAGAGCTTTTAGAGCTAGACTCCCATGTGGCAGCCAGTTGGTTTTGTTTGTGCAGATGTTTGCGGAATTTCAGTCGAGTGCATGGGTGAAAATCAGCATGGAAAAAAATAGGTTTTTTTCTTAATTGCTTTAAACATCTCAAATGAAATTGTAACTTTTTTTTTTTTCGTAAAAAGAGATCTTGAAAAAGCACACTTAATAAATCTGGAGAAAAAAAAAAGTGTATGCAACCCAGTCCAAACAACTTCTTGTAGACTTTTATTTTTCAGCCACAAGACTATTGACACATGCATGATTCGTTTGCAGGGGTATTCATTTACCATGCCACACAAGCTATGATCAAACACTTGAGTCTTTTTTAATGTGAGGATGACATTGCAAGTGAAGCTCAGTTCCTCCTGAATAGGCATAGAGGTACATATATAAACCCTGAAGTCTAAATCGTAGGCATAAAAACATCACTCAGTGTCACTGTGTTGCACATTTTTCACATATGATGTATTTAAGCTTGTTAATCGCGCAGCGCAGCTAAGATGAAATGTTACAAAAGGTGTAGCAGACCACATCTCTAACATAAGCAGGATTCTTTTCTTTCTCTATTCATTTCCTCGCATGTGCATACACACACAAGTTCATATGTCAAGATGTTGCTTGGACTACAGTGGCTGAACTGAACAAAAACACGGTCGTAATATTCCGAAGCAGACGAAACAGTTGTTTCGGTCTGTCCACATCACCCTCATCTATTCATCACATGTCTCACCTGAACTTATGTATGCAGTAAATTCGCTATTTTTTAAGAATTTTTATTTAGCTCATGTTGCGCATCCAGTCTGTTAGTAATTTACTTCTTCATCTTCTTCTTCTTCTTTTTTTTCTTCTTTTCTTTTTTGACCCCCAGTAACAGAAAAACTACCTTCTTCTTCTCCTCCTCCTCCTTCTTTTTCTTTTTTGACCCCCAGTAACAGAAAAACGACCTTTGAAAATTCCATAGGATCATGATGACCCTCAGAATTTTAGATCCATAGGGAACACTGTGAGGACATTGACAAAAGTCAAGAAGAGGTAGAGGTGGTTATGGTTAGATGAAAGACATGCATCCCCTGCTGAATTTTGGCAACGATGTTGAAAAACGGCCTAATCCTGCAATGCTTTTTAAATCATCTTTACAGAATCATGAGAATGCTTTAGATATAATAATACTTTATATTTAAGCATGAATGACAAAAAAAGGTGAAGTGAAGCATTGCATGAAGGTTTAGCTCATGATCAGTATGAAGTAACACACACATGCAGGAACACACATGCCACACACATTCAAACTTTTTTTCCTGTCCCATTTTCTGTGCCACCTGGGTTGCATTATGTCCACACTGCTCATTCCAACCCACAGCCACAGCCACAGCCCAGCCTGTCACAGCCCAGGCATGGGCGATCCACAGGGAGCAGTTAATATCGAAGTTGTCAAGAGGCAACCCACCGGAGGAGACACTGCACTGCTGCCCAGTCACTTCGGTGGTGTTCAGTGGCGCCTTTTCTGATCCACCATATGCAGGACACCACCTGCTATGCCACCTACTGCCGACAAAAACTGCTTAGTGGCAGTGCCAGCATGAGTGAGGTCTCCCACACCACATCCATTCAACGGCAGACCCCAATTTGCCAATACTGTTGACCGTGACAATCAAACCAAGGCCAAAGACATGTGGAGAGGCAATCGAAACTGAGGTCACCGTATCAGCAGGGCATGAAGGGCCTCTGAATTTGCGACATTTTTAATGCTGATCAAGGTGGATAATGAAGATGATGCTACGGATTTCCATTTCAGTCTGAGACTGCATGACAGGGCTGTACTCTACACTTCCTTTTATAATATATCCCGGCATCAGCCAGAACCGAGAGATAAAAACACCTGTTGGTCAGGAAATTTGAGCAACTCTCTCAGAGACACATCCATGAAGTGGATGAAACTCAACTGTGTGGTCCCAGTCTTCCTAATTGAGCCCATAGCAAACTTAACTCTGGGTAGGAGCCAGTTGGGGCAGAAACGTCCCTCAAATAAACGGCTCAGATAAGAAGCAAACCCATGATCTCCCAGCTGGGAGTTTGCATTGCTCACCACTTCGCCATGGCAGCTGGTTATTCAAACATTCTTATTATTAGCCATTTTTTAGTTTTTGTAGTCCCAATCAGTTGAAACAACTTAAAAGTTCAAATAGCAGACTTGTACACCTCTCACTTCAAAAACCTCCAAGATAAAGTCTACCAGTCTATGAAGTGGGAACAAGAAGTGTGTTTGGTCTGTATGTATGACATCGACTCAACATTTCTTGATTTCAAAATGCAGTGAGCTACATTCTTGCAAGCAAGATTTTTAAACACGCAACTATTGATTTCATTACTCAGAGCATCTATGAAAGTAATAGAACTTTTACCAGTAGTAGTAGGGGAAAACATCTGGATGCAAACAAAGTTTCTGTTTGTAAGACAATGTCTGTGGAAAAAATCTGTTGAGGAAAAGATGTAGGAGGGGTTGAGGAATGGAGAAGAAGCAAGGATGAAGAAAAGGGCATTAAAATGAACATGTTGAATGTCTCATGCCCTCCAGTCTTAGCATGTGTTTGTAGGGCATCTTTAATGATTTTGTAACTCGAATAAGCTGTTAAGTCAGGCGTGAAATGAGACTTGATGGGCAGGTCCCATTTCAGGATTTTCCATCAATCTCCTCTTTCCTTGTTTCAGGTGGTGGTGGTTGTGATTGACTGCTTAATCATACACTCTCCTGTTAGTTGTTGTTGTTGTTGGTTCTGTTTATTTTCGTTTTGCTGTTTGGGGGGTTTATTATTATTACTATCGTTTTGTTTTTTTTTAACTCTTTGCTGCTGTACCCAGTACCCTGTCAATAATATAAACTCCACACGTTCATGCGCACATATTCACACACACACACACGCACACACACACACACACACACACACACACACACACACACACACACACACACACACATACACACATACACACAGACAGGTGCGTGCTCGCGCGCACTTGCTTACATATGTGTGCTCACACATATATGTACACACTCGTACACTTACATGTGAGCATGTGTGCATTCGTACATATTATGATGCGTGCACACACACACACAGAGGCATGCAGATGCATACAGAGACATGCATTCACAGGTGGGGTCTGTAGAACATCATGCTTTTTGTGTTTACCATTTTTACTTTCTCTTTTGGTGTTTAGAGCCAGGGCACTGAGGGCTGAATGGGAAAAAGGCATGATGCTATTATTATTAATTTTGCCCATGTTTCCTCTCTGGGTCCTCTCTCCTCCTCGCTGTCGGAGTCTTTCCCTTCTCCACTTTTCGCTTTCTCCACCCCCCTCTCTCGTTTTCAGTTCTCTCTCTCTGTCTGTGTCTGTCTCTCTCTCTCTCTCTCTGTGTGTCTCTCTCTCTGTCTCTTGTGTAATGAGGAAATCAGAGTCATTAGTGATGTAGCTATGTATGTTTTTTTTTTTATGCACTGAAGCACAGTGAAGAACATATTATTGCTACAAATTTAAGTTGATTCCTATCATCCATCTGTTTGGATAGCCACTACATTGTTTACGTGTACCTATGTTTACAGGCTGGAGGCCTAACATTAAAACATTGTCATTGTCAGTCTCTCTCTCTCTCTCTCTCTCTCCTCTCTCTCTCTCTCTCTCTCTCTCTCTCTCTCTCTCTTCTCTCTAACCCCTTCTCTCCCTCTGTAGGTGTTTTTCAGTAACTCCTCTTATATATTTCTATATTTCATTAATAGATTGGGAAAAAATTGCCACAGCTGTTGGCCTAGTGAAAGAAAACCGGTTTTATGAGCTGGGCAAAAGATATTCACTTTCTCTCTCTCTCTTTCTCCTTCTCAGGTTCACAGAAGTGTGCGCATTCATGCATACATGCATATGTATGCATGCACATAAATGAGCAGAGGCACACACATGCACACACACACACACACACACACACACACACACACACACACACACACACACACACGTGCACACACACACACACTGACACACAGAGTGATACACACACACACACACACACACACACACACACACACACACACACACACACACACACACACACACACATTCTGCCACCTAAGCATTACGTAAGTAAACTTTTGCAGACAACAGTGGTTCATGCGCTCCCGGCATGACATGTCTGGAACAAGATAAAGGAGAGCACTCTTGTGTGTTTTGGCCATGAATCAAAGGCGAGGCTCAGAAGGACCAGCTCTCATTTTTTTCCCTTTTCCCCAGCAGTATATATATTACAGGAGGAGAGAGTGGGCATGTTGCAATGTCTCCACCCTGTTGCTCACATGTGTGGTGGACAGAGGGTTGTGGGTCAAGCAGTCATCACAGTGGTGGTACAACCTTCTGACACCGATAAGAAGGAATGAAACACATATGTCACTGGCGTTTTGGTGGCTCGTTGACTGGTACAGCACAAGTTGGTGAAAGCTGGCACCTAGCTATCTTTGTGATGTTTTTTGTTAGCCTTTGGTTAGTCTTAAAACAAGTCACAGAAATCGATGGGGAGGGGAGGGGAGGGGGTCCGTAGAAACCAGAGTGTGAGGCAAGTGCTTCCAACATGATCTGCAAATCTCTCTCTCTCCTCTCTCTCTCTCTCTCTCTCTCTCTCTCTCTGGATGGATGAAAATTGAAATGGTTAAGCTAAACATTGACCCAGTACCCCATTTCAGTGTCTACCAATAAGATGGAGAAAATTGTCCCTGAGTGAATGTGAACCACAAGCACAATGATGGATTTTTTGAGGTGCAGAGAGTGTGCAGATTGTTTACTGGATCAGGAGTCCTTGTACCCTTGAGCACACGCATCTACACACAGTTTGCATACATGAATATCTCTCTCTCTCTCTCTCTCTCTCTCTCTCTCTCTCTCTCTCTGATTTCACAGAGTCGACAGCTGGTTTAACAACGAAAGAAAATCTCCAGTGCAGATGTTAGTGGAGACAGATGTTGGAGCTTACATGTATGTCAGTTGTCACCCAAGTCTTTAAAGTGGTAAAGACAGATTCTGATCTATACACCACTGTAAATTTTGCTTGCAATGAGTGCGTGTGTGTGTGTGTGTGTGTGTGTGTGTGTGTGTACAACTATGTGATATTGTTTTAAACAGATGGTGGAATGTAGAAACTCAGCTTTTTCAGAGTGAATTGGTTTGACATAAAAATTAAAAAAAATTGAGAACAATTTAGAGCCTTGTTGGTCCAAGAAACCCAATAAAACTGTTTAAATATTTGACCTAGATGGCTTAGATTTTCAATTTAAAAACAGAAAAGGTGAAGGTATGGCAGTATTTTCCATTTGAAATGCAGGTAATGCCTACTCACACTTACACACAATGCGCACATGCATGCTCACACAGGCATGCACAGAGGCATACACTCACCTGAATGCATGTTTGTGCACGTGCACACGCATACACACACACACACACACACACACACACACACACACACACACACACACACACACACACACACACAAGAACACACACACACATACACACACACACGAACACACACACACACGAACACACACACACACACACACACCCCACACACACACACACACACACACACACACACACACTCATACAAGAACACTCACACACACACACACACACACACAGCTTGCTCAGCCACAGCATCTCCATTGACACACACACAGAACAAGTCTCCTTGGTAGGCCTTTGTCCTGTGGATGATAAAGTGACAAGACAGCGAAAATATGAGGAAGACAAATTTCCCCAACACCAGCTGTTACGAACACAAAACTTAAGAGGAAAATAACTGTTTCATCAGCAATGAGTATAGGTCTTAACTTACCCCCCACCCCTCACCCCCCCATCGCTTTCCCATCTTATACATGTAGTCACAGTCACACACATATGCAGGCACACACACACATGTTCAAACACGTATTCACACACGCGCACGCATGCACATACGCACACACACCCCTAATTGTAAAGATACCTGATGAGAGCGTGGCATTACATGGTCTCATTTCGTGTACCTTTTGATTAATTCGAAGAGAAGTTTGTTTTAAACTGATCTGATTTCTTCGCTTACAGGAGAAAGTTTCCACAGCCTCAAAACTTGCTTTTTCTGTCCAAAACTTACGGATTCTCAGAATGTCGCATCCTGGATTGAAGAGTGTATAACTGGATATTGCAGCATTACATTTTCACATTGAAACCTTCTCAAGGTGACAGACATTCCAAGGACATCCTATCTTTAACGCAGAGAAGTCCTCACTAAGATGGGGAAACAAGTACATACACACATGAGAACACATGCACGCGCACAGCACTCACGCACGCACGCATGTACACACACACAAGGAATGTGAAAACTACACGGAAATGTGCACATGATTTTCTTCTTAAAACAAAAATTGCTTGTGCATTACAATGAAACTTGAAAGTGTTTTAGAAATGGGTATATAGTATCCTTATAAAAATAAAGCTGAAAATCATGTAGAGAAAAATCACAAAAAGGGTAAGAATATGTACTTTATTATTTCTCTCTCTGTCTCTGCCTGTCTCTCTCTCTCTCTCTCTCTCTCTCTCTCTCCTCTCTCCTCTCTCCCCCCCCCCCCCCCACCCCCACCTCCAACCCCCACCTTCCCCCATCTTTTTTTTTTTTTTTTACCATAAGCTACAAAAATGTCCACCAACGAGTCATTAATTTGAACACAAATACTCCATAATGAAAACAATTTGGCCACAACTTCTTTACACCAAATGACTGTGTCCAGTGCCACAAGAGTATGTTCCCTTTGAAAGGTTGTAGCTTGTTGCAAGATCACATGCATCAGAGAGTCTTCAGAGTCCATGATGATGAAACAAATGAAACCGTCAGCATTTTAAAGAAAAATACTCATGTCAGCTCCATACCTGAAAATTATCAATGGTGTATGATTGCCCCATAGTTTAATGGAAAAGGTATGAAAACACCATGCTTTGAGATTGATCTGAAGCAGGGATAAACTTCAGTAATGAACTCATACGAGTGTGCAGGAATTGCAGCTCGAGTGCATGTTATTTCTTTTACTTGTGTTTGTAAACTTCATTTTGATTGGCCAGTTTTGACCAGTCCGACTGTACTGTACTGTTTGCGAGAAACTTGAGCCATCAGAGGCTGTAAAGCCACAATCCCCGATCTGTTGGATTGGAAGTTAAATTTTGATCATGTATTCCTGCCCACTAAGAAAACATCTCTGCATGCAGTTGAGGGAATCTGACATTGCAGCGGGGCTGCTCGCTTATCTCCCCTTGCGATGACTTGTAAGTGGCCCCTGAATCTCGGCCATTCTAGTTTATTGGCCAGATCCATTTCACATACCTGTAGGCGCAAACACACATACTCTCAAGCACAGACATGCACATGTACACACACAACAAGTGTTCAAGTTTTAACACATATTGTTTCTTTTCTGTATGCCTGTGGCCACTCTGTCCAGGGTAACACAGGTAATTGATGTTGGTTATCATAGTTGCATTGCATGTTTGGACTAAAACAAAAAGAAGAATATTTATGTAAGTCATCCATAGATATGCTCCTTATATGTGTGGAAAATCTCTGCACACTGTCTTCTTTCTGCGCATATGTAAGCTCTTATAGTTATACTACCTGAATAAAATGCGTGGGAAAACACACACACACACACACACACACACACACACACACACACACACACACACACACACACACACAGATAATTGTACCCCACTGACCCAGACCAACATTAGATCAGCTCCCCAACCTGTTCCATTTACAACAGCAAAGTAACATGGCCCCCTCAATGCACAACATCAGGGCCTCTTTCAATGCCAGAAAGGAAATCTGCAGACCTGATTGACAAACCTGTAGAACAGGATGTGGATTGACACTGTAGCTGGAAAGGCCAATTTTAGAGCCTCTAAGCCCTGAAAACAGAGACGTTTGGTGCATCTGCTTTGCAGTACATGTTGAAAGTACAGGCAGGAGCAGTAAATAACACCCAGTGAATGTCATGAGCATTAGTCGATAGGGACTATGAAAGTTTTATCACAGGCCAAGTCCTTACTGTAATATTCCATAACTCTACGTCACCTGAGTGCCATGCTTGGGTAATCCAGGATCTTCTCAGTCATGGGCTGCAGGACAGAGGCATCATAACCAGTCCATTCTGTCATTTCTTTGCACTGTAATACCATGACAGTATCTCAAGTGAGACAGCATAGCCAGAACATAATCTGAAGTACCAGATTTCCTTGGTTAACAATGGTTCCTTCATTTCTTCCCAATGTAACACAATGAGAGTATCTCAGAGAGACAGCGTAGCCAGTACATCAGTGGCTTAGAGCCAAAACTATACATCTGAAAAATGCCTGTGTCCATTAAGTTGATATTTTGGGAAAAAAATATACTTTAATTTTATGCTTCAAAATGCATTTAGTTTCTAAATTCTTACGTTTTTCGGTATGATTTGCTTTATGATAAGCTGCTGAGCTGTTGAGTATTAACTGTTAAGAGTTTCTGTTGAATTTGTAAGATGTACTGTTTTTGCCTGCAAAAACATGTACACCCCTGCTCACCATAAACATACACATGCACAAGCATTCGCACGCGCACACACACACGCACGCACACACACACACACACACACACACACACACACGCACGCACGCACGCACACATACACACACACACATACACACACACACACACACACACACACACACACACACACACACACACTGGTTGCCTGCATAGAGGCAGCACAATAAGAATTACAGGCAATGGCAGGCGTACCCATCCACTCTCCCCCCTCTCCCCCATGCACCCACCCATTCTTCCCACCACATTCACAGTTCCACAGTCCTCTCCCCAAAGGGTTGTGAGCTGCCTTTGAAATTACCATCAGTGTTATGTCATGCTTTGTTTGGCGTTTGGCGGGCTTGATAAACGGAGAGGGGTTAGGCATCGGCCTGCTTAACCCCTCCCCCCCCCCCCACCACCCCCCAACCTCCATGCATCCACCCACACCTCCCACCATATGTGCTACTTGAAATCAATGTCAATGTTAAATCATGCTCGGTTTGGTGGGTTTTGATAAAGAGCGAATGGCTAGCAGTTGGAAGTCCTTTATGCTTTTTATGTGCAAAGGAACTCCAGACAAGTGGTCATCATGACATTATACACACACACACACACACCACACACACACACACACACACACACACACACACACACACACACACACACGCACAGGCACGTGCGCACACTCACACATACACACACACACACACACACACACACACACACACACACACACACACACACACACACACACACACAGGCGCATGCGCACACTCACACATACACACACATACACACTCGCTCATTCTGATACCCAGACCATGACCCTGACAAATGTTCATTTTCTTTAATCCCATTGTTTGCTTTCAACCAAAATGAATTGTTCCATTTTTACTGGCATTCTGTGTCCCAGCAGTAGTGTTAGATCAGCACATCTTGTATGTTTGATTTTTTAGCAAAAAAAGGATGGGTTTCTTCAAGATGAACAGGTTTTTGTAAAAATAAACAATAAATAAAATCAATTTGCCAAAAAAAAAATTGCAGAGATGATCACTTTTCATTCTGCAAAAGGCATGTATCTCTTTTTTTCTTTTTTCATGTTTTTTTTTTTCTTCAGAAATTACTATCACATATTTTGACTGGACAACTTTTGCCAAAACATGATTTCTGTGGACTGGACAACTTTTGCCAAAGCATGATTTCTGTAGATGTGTCCTTTTTAGTCTTATCACATCTTCCTGAAAATTGTCAACAGTTTTGTGCCCAAACAGTACATCTGTTGAATTTAGTGTTTGGGCAATAAAAACAAATGGTGTTTGTATACATACACTATATTTGTACAGAGAAGTGGTATGGAATCTTATTAAGGTTAAAAACAAAAAATCACACATAACTTTTTAATAAATAAAGATAGTAGGGGAAAAAACACAAAAATTGACACAAAGGAGATTATTTTTTAAGCATCCATTTACATTACACACACACACACACACACACACACTTACACACATCTGAAGATGTACCATTTTAGGTCTAAGCCATAAGATGATATAAAGTGCCAGATTTCCCTAGTTTAAAATGGGAAAATAGTGGGTGATCCGTTATTCAATGTAAAGATTTTTGTCCTGTCAAATATTGGTAAT
This sequence comes from Conus canariensis, assembly GCA_033310375.1. Classification (NCBI taxonomy): domain Eukaryota; kingdom Metazoa; phylum Mollusca; class Gastropoda; order Neogastropoda; family Conidae; genus Conus; species Conus canariensis. The sequence goes on along the minus strand of CM065731.1, from coordinate 69,293,715 downwards.
AATCCTTGAAGGGGTGAAGCTGAACAGTATTAATGTGTATGATAAAAGCACATCAGATACAACTCCTCTGTTTGCAGATATATAGACAGGCAGACTATATCACAAGCAGATGAAACAGTTTACACACCAATAAAAACAAATGTTGACATTATAAACACACTGTAGACACACTTGAGCATGCACTGACACTCTAGGCACACTTAAGCATGCACTGACACTCTAGGTACACTTGAGCATGCACTGACACTCTAGGCACACATGAGCATGCACTGACACTCTAGGTACACTTGAGCATGCATTGACACTCTAGGCACATACGAGCATGCATTGACACTCTAGGTACACTTGAGCATGCACTGACACTCTAGGCACATATGAGCATGCATTGACACTCTAGGTACACTTGAACATGCACTGACACTCTAGGTACTCTTGAGCATGCACTGACACTCTAGGCACATATGAGCATGCATTGACACTCTAGGTACACTTGAGCATGCACTGACACTCTAGGCACACTTGAGCATGCATTGACACTCTAGGTACACTTGAGCATCCATTGACACTCTAGGCACACTTGAGCATGCATTGACACTCTAGGTACACTTGAGCATGCACTGACACTCTAGGCACACCTGAGCATGCATTGACACTCTAGGCACACTTGAGCATGCATTGACACTCTAGGCACACTTGAGCATGCACTGACACTCTAGGTACTCTTGAGCATGCATTGACACTCTAGGCACATTTGAGCATGCATTGACACTCTAGGTACACTTGAGCATGCATTGACACTCTAGGCACACTTGAGCATGCACTGACACTCGAGGTACTCTTGAGCATGCACTGACACTCTAGGCACACTTGAGCATGCATTGACACTCTAGGTACACTTGAGCATGCATTGACACTCTAGGCACATATGAGCATGCATTGACACTCTAGGTACTCTTGAGCATGCACTGACACTCCAGGCACATATGAGCATGCATTGACACTCTAGGCACACTTGAGCATGCATTGACACTCCAGGTACACATGAGCATGCACTGACACTCCAGGTACACTTGAGCATGCACTGACACTCTAGGTGCACTTGAGCATGCATTGACACTCTAGGCACACTTGAGCATGTATTGACACTCTAGGCACACTTTAGCATGCATTGACACTCCAGGCACACTTGAGCATGCATTGACACTCCAGGCACACTTGAGCATGCATTGACACTCTAGGCACATATGAGCATGCATTGACACTCTAGGCACACTTGAGCATGCATTGACACTCTAGATACACTTGAGCATGCATTGACACTCAAGGCACACTTGAGCATCCATTGACACTCTAGGCACACTTGAGCATGCACAGACGCTCTAGGTACACTTGAGCATGCACTGACACTCTAGGTACACTTGAGCATGCACTGACACTCTAGACACACTTGAGCCTGCACTGATGTGTGAAGAGCAAAGCAACTTCTCAAAGCACTCAAACTGAACAAGAAATCTTAAGCCCTACTGAACAAAAAATTGTAAGTGAAAAAAAAAGTGCTCCAAAAGAATAGCCCTCCTCTTGAAATGAATGACCTCAGTATAATTTCCATAAAGATATTTTCAGAGAATCTTGCATCCATCTTTCACATCATCAAATGTTCACCAGTTCAAAATACTGATGATGTTACTTTTAGTTTTTCTTTAGCAGTGTTTATTTTTCTTTTGTTATGGTTGTTTTGCCTATCAGCAGCTAAACTTTTAAAAAAATTTCAATTTCTGCCACTTCAGTTTATTTATGTCATTAGCTTCCTGTTCCAGTGTGTTGCCTGTTTCTTCTCTGTTCCCTTCTGTCGCTCACCCCCTTTCCTTTCCCTCCCTCCCTGGATCTCTCCATGGAGGTGAAAATTGCATGGAAACTCAAACATGTGCTTTTTCATTAAAAATAAACGGACAACAACACAAACTGAAAAAACACACCTGTGCATTGCATTGACACCAACACTCGTACCGTGTAAAGGGAGTCAGTGCACTGTGCTGTGCTTCATGCAATTCCCTTGGCTGGTTTTTGCAAGCTTTATTTTGTTAACCAACTTCGACCAAACCAACAGTACTAAACTTTGTCATCTTGCAAATGTATAACCCTGTTGATCATTTCATGCAGTAATTGTCAGAGGTTATTGATGGACATTTGACGCATATTGTAGTAAAGTTCAGGTTTGGTACTTAAGATAATCATGAACGTGCCCAACACTATAGAATTTTTAATTAAGTATATGAGTATTTGTCTGTTTGTAATGAATCACAGGAAAATGTTGATTTTGCTCTTTCATGACCAAAGCAAAGTTACTAAGTGATGATATTGAACAGAAGTATATTCCAGAGGAATGCTTCTGACATTCTTCAAGTCTGTTCTGATAATGGCTTCAGCAAATGGTAAAGTAGTGATAAAAAAGAAAGGTTGTGACTCCTTGCACTGCGGTTTGAACTGTGAGATACTGTGTTTGTTTTAGTCGTTAATGTTATATACTGGAAATACATAATACAGTCGTTACTCTGTACATGTATCCCACACCTGTGGGGCAATGACCAGTATAACTAAACTCTGTGTGTGTGTGTGTGTGTGTAACACTAAAAGATACACTTGTGAACACACACACATACTGTCTCTCTGTCTCTCTCTTTCTCTCTCTCTGTCTCGCTCACCACACACACACACACACACACACACACACACACACACACACACACACACACACACACGAATTCTCTCTCTCTTTCTCTCTTTCCTTCTCTGATGATATATTCACTCATGATCACACGTGCGCACACACACACACACACACACTCTCTCTCTCTCTCTCTCTCTCTCCTACCCCCCTCCCCCCCCCCCCCCCCCCCCCCCACTTCTCCCAAGACCTCTCCACCCTACTGAAGGCAATGCAGTAAGCCTAAGAGCAAGGTCTGTTCTTACACTTCATCTTCCACTTGATTCCTAGTTTTGGGGTCACACACAAACAAACGGCTTTATTCATGTTCACCCGCATAAGAGAAGATAATCTGTTTGCAGTAAGAAGCTTAATAAATGACTTAGATCATAGATTCATTCCTTCAGTAGATTATCTTCACCTGTGGGGCTGAATGTCAGTATAGCCAAGCAAGGTTACATCTCGCTGCTTTCCCTTTCTCACATGCGTCACTGGATTATCATCTACCTGATAGAAAATGAACACTCTGCTTCTGGGGTATAGTCTTTTTGGCTTTTCTGAAAATCACTACATCACTGGTTACAGTTAGTTTCATGAGGCTCTTGTTACAGTTTGTTTCATAGTAAAAGTTTACAAATGAGTTTTAGTCATGTTTTTCAGTTCAGGAAATTAGCTGATTTGTATTTGTTACAATCTATCTGGTATTGAAATTACTGTGAATTTTTTTTTCTTTTCTTTTTACAGAGGTTGATTTTCGCATCAGCAGTCTATCTGATATTGAAATTACTGTGATTTTTTTTTTTCTTTTTACAGAGTTGATTTTCACATCAGCCCTTGGATGATCTGATATTTATAGCTCTGACATTTGTCACTGGAGTCAAATGATCGTCTTCTTTACTCCTAGCCCTTTTTTTCTTGTTGACTGAATATCTTTCAGACAGAGCAAAATTAATCGTTTTTCAATAGTCTTGACTGTGCAAGGAAGGTAAGTTGTGCTTATAAAATGACTTTAAAATCAGTGTTGAGATTTAGCCAGCTGAACCAAGGGGACATCGAGGTAACCCAACCTTTTTGTTGTTGTTGTTGTTGTTGCCTGGCCTGTTAGCCTAGAAAACAGTGCATATGGCTGTGAAAATCTATATGTTCAGATTGAAACTAAAGTATGGTTGGCATGACTCATCAAGCAGACATGGTGTGAAGTGATGAAAGATAGTGTCTGCAGTTGGCCTTGGCAGTCACGTGTGTTGGGTTCACTCTACAGGTGCCTGTGTGCTGTGTTAAGCCTGACAGAGACTGTGCATGGAGTCTCTACTGCTCAGGGAAGCTGGCAGGTCACCACCACCAGGGTGACTGGAGCAGTAAACTGAATTGGCCAAACATGATTTTTAAGTGCAGTTCCTGAGTTGGCAAATGTTGAATCTCATCCCTGAAGTTTGTGTGTGTGTGTGTGTGTGTGTGTGTGTGTGTGTGTGTGTGTGTGTGTGTGTCATTATTTGTATATAAGTGTGGCTGTGTGTAGGCTGTGCCGTTTGTGGCAGGTGTGTGAGGGTAGAGTGAATTCCATAGTCCCGTGTGTTGCAGGCCTGATTCCCCAAGGACTGGTGCTAGAGAAGGTGTATGCCCTGGTGGTGTCTCCCTCCACCTCCAAAGACCACCTCCCTCTGCCAGGCCTGCCCAGCTCCCTGTCCAAGTGCAGCTCCTTCCAGCAGGTCAGCAAGTCCTCCACGTCAGAAAAAGTCAAATCCTATCCTCAGCTGGTCCATGATTACAAACAGCTGCAGCGGTCAAAGTCAGGGTTTGGCGTGTTTGAAATGCTGCCTTCGGAAACAGTATGCAGTCCAGAAGATGCGGGTCCTAGGACCCTGTCTCGGATGATCCGGCTGGGAGAGTTTCTGAGCCAGAGGTACAGAACAGCCTGGCCGTGGTTGCAGGATGTGGGAAGAGACCCTGTGATAGCCAGCAGTGTTCCAGAATCCCCATCATTCCAGAGCATGGCCGCCATGCTGCATGGGCTCCTTCATGAAAAGCAGTTCTGCCGAATAGAGATGAAGAAGCTGCAGAGACACATAGTGCGAGGATTGGGCAGTCACCAACCCTGTCCTGCCATTGCTGAGGTGGAGCTCTTCATGGAGAAGGCATACAAGCAGGAGAAGGACATCTTCAAGAGCAAGGATGCGACTTACAATGTTCCCATATCTCTGTACCGCAGTCTGGGTGTGGGGCGAGGCAGCCCAGCCAAAGACGTTGCAAGGAGTCTTCATCACCTGGTGTGTGAGCTGGACAGGGACCCATGTGTTGGAGGCCAGTGCCTCAACCTGACTCCAGACAGCCTACGCCAGCTGAGGGAGGTGGCTGCTCAGCACAATGCCTACCTTTCCTCCAACCCAGTGTTCCAGTCCTACGCTGTGGCCGACACGTCTCTTCACTTGGACAGGGTCCTCTCCTGGTTCTCCCAGCCTGTTCACACTGACCATGTGATTAAAGTGGACATGGTTGACGAGTTCTTCTTCCTCAAGCTTCTCTCTGCCTGGGGTCATCAACTGAACAAGCATATCGGGTCGACCTCACGTCTGGTGGTAGAGCAGTTCCACAAAACCCAGTCTAATGGAACGGGCCGTTTCTGGAGGGTGTTGGTCGACGGGGAGGTGGTGACAGACAGCCTGTGGTCCTGTTCAGGAGGAGCAAGCAAGGGGTTGTGTGGTGTGGAGACCTTCCAAGCTTACTTAAAGGACTGGGCGCAAAACAACATGTTTGGTGCTTGTATGGGACCCAAAGTTGAGCTGTAACTGAAGCAGCGTTCTGGAAGAACTGGCAAAACCTGCATAAATTGGGCATCAGACCATCAGGAATCAGGCATCAGGAAGAGTCTGGAGCAACAGATTAATTTAGAGGTCTGAAATGTTGGAGTGTTTCTCATTTTCATTTATTTCATCACCCTCATTGCCAGTTTCATCTATTTCATCACCCTCATTGCCAGTTTCATCTATTTCATCACCCTCATTGCCAGTTTCATCTATTTCATCATCCTCATTGCCAGTTTCATCTATTTCATCACCCTCATTGCCAGTTTCATCTATTTCATCACCCTCATTGCCAGTTTAATGAGTATTATCTGAAGTCATTGAATAAGTTTGGCATAATTGACTAAGTTCATCAGTATTACACTGTTGTGCATTGAAAATCATGCTGCAGCATTTCTTGGTTATGAAATGTTATTTTTGTAGAAGTCCAGTCTGTCGCTTAGTTTGATTTCTGCGATTCCTTTTGATCTTGCCAACAAAAGACTGAAAAATGAACAACACCAATAGTGGAGAAAGTGACCAAATCTATGAATCGTAGCTTTAGTTGTGTTTTCCCAAAACTAAAGTCTGACTGAGCATAGTACACAAAGCTGCACAGCATCCAATGCCAAACAGGAAAAGGATAAGCCTACAAGGGCATCTAGAATAAGCCAAAACGCCAGCCCCACTGAACTTGAGAGCTGCTGACTCTCACATCCTTTTGTCATAGGGAAAGAAGATATTGTGAACCCTTTGCTAGAAGGCTGTTCCTGCGCAGTGTATAATGTGTACCAGGTACTGAAACTGGTGGTATCAGTACCTATCAGAACAGACAGATCAGCACATAATTTCAAGTTGCATAATCATGTCTGCTGTGTGCAGCTGGCTGGCTCCTCCTTTGCAGTAAAGTTGAATACTCCAGAGTAATTTAACCCAGAAGAGGCAGGAACTCTGTTCAGTCTCCTTTAAACCTGATCTCATGTGATGATGCCTGAATATAGTGTTGATAGATCATAAGGTGGAAAACTCATTTTAACAGAGTGTTAAATCAGGGAAGGCTTGATATTGGATTGAAGGAATTTTGTTTGAACTGCATTTATTCCTTTCCTTGACCATTCCGCTCTAACGTGTGGAGCATTGTGTTGTTGTTTTTTTCTTTTTGATTCACTGAGAGTGGTCTCCTTCTCTGTACCATGGTGGGAGTGGTTTATGTTCAGCTTCTTGACAGATTGAGGAGCTTCCAGATGAAGAAATGGGTCTTCAAAGTGGCAGTCTGCCTGTCACGGTTTTATTTCCAGTTTTCTTCATATGGTTTGATGCTTGCTTTTATGGATCTGTCCATGACAGCTTCTATGACCTACATTGGGTAGAGAATGCTAACAACCATGTTTTTTACCATTTGTTTCATTGGTCCCTTGACAAGTGGCTCTGTGTGAAGTGTGTGCTATTTTTGTGTCTGTGGCTGAGTAACACTTACCCCGTTCCCTCCCCTGTCTACCATATTCCCTCCCCTGCCTACCGTATTCCCTCCCCTGCCTACCCCATTCCCTTCCCTGCCTATCATATTCCCTCCCCTGTCTACCCCTTTCCCGCACTCCACTCCTTTCCTTCCTGTTTTAGACTGGATTGTTCATTCTTCTTTTTTTCTTGAGGAAAGTATGTAAGTCAAATTACAGTGTTCTCCATCCCCAACTCCCAAGTTGTGGCCCCAATTTGACTGATGCTCCTGATGGAGACTAAGCAGGTGGTTTCTTTTTTTTTTTCTTTTTTTAAAGTTTGTAAGTGTAATTCACACATTTGTTATCAAACTTTACAACACATACATATACACACAAACACAACACACACACACACACACACACACACACACACACACACACACACACACACACACACACACTAATTGGATAAACAGTTGCAGGGTTTTAGTAGTTTTCACTTCAATCCATGAGAAGTGTCTTAAATGACAGTACGGATAGTGCCCATCCCCCTACCCCTTTTCCTGTTGCCGCCCCCCCCCCCCCCCCCCCCCCCCCCCACCAGCCCCCCTCCCCTTTGCTCCAGGGTCTATAGATAAAAACCGGTGATCAGTTTAGCCTTTGTGAGTGCATTTGCTGTGCAACGTTTGTTGTGATTGTTAAAGTCAGTCAGTGAATGTTTAGATGTAGTGTTATTCTGAGTGGAAGGTCGGTTTTCAGTGGTCTAGGCTTTATTACCCTTTTCTTCGTCATTTCATCTGCTTTTTAGCCCCATATTTTCACAGTTGATGGATTTTTGCTATTTTCAATGCTTCTAAATTCTAATGAACATTTATAGCAAGCAGTGCTTGGTTCACTTAGGGATGGAGAAAAATATGTCTTGATAGGGAGGTGGGTTTTCATTAATGTTGTTTGGTTTTAAACTGAATAGCTTGTTTCACCTTGGTGGTAAAAAAACAAAGTGTTTCGTTTTGAAATATGTTTTGTTGTACCATAGTCCATTTGCTGATGGATGATTATGTCATCGGTGTTCAGTTTGGTGAATTGACCACCACAAAGATGTTGATAATCACTGTATGCCATCAAGTGATGATGGGCATCATATGTATAGGTGTGGCAGTCGGTGATGCAGTGGTGGCAACATGCGACACAGGTCAGCTGATCTCGGATGGCCCCTGCATCAGAGATTGCCGATTACTCGTTCTCTGTTTACAGGTTTACAACGTAACACACACTAAGGTTCACTGTACACAAATACTGGTCATGCTCCAATCCTGGTGACCCGTTTACGGAATGATCTCTGCTTATCCTCCAAAGAGTTAGAGTTGACAGCGAATCTGTGCAACAGTGGTTTGTAAGTTCCTGTTCTCTCTTTACAAGAACAGATCTTTAGAAAGAAGCTCAAAGATAATGATGAGTTAAATGTGTAGATATGATTTGTAAGAGGGTAGCTCTGTTAGTAAGCTCGTGTTCTCTCTATACAAGAACGGGGCGTCAAAATCAAAGAGAGCAGAAAATCTCTACAACAGTGTTTGTAAATTCCTGTTCTCTCTTTACAAGAACAGTTCGTCCCAGATAAATTACGGATAATTCAAATATGGCAGGAAATCTCTGCAGCAGTGTTTGCAAGTTCCTGTTCTCTCTATACAAGAACAGAACATCTGCGTGAATGAGTATTTGTTATGATTAATAATATATCACGGGAAATGGACGTTTATAAGTTTACAAGATGTAAGAAGAGATTGTCACACATTATCCACATGCATCGGCATATATGGAAAGTTAGCAGGAAATCTCTGCAACAATGTAAGTTTCTGTTCTCTCCATACAAGAACAGGTGACTAAGGTGGGAACAGCTTTGATGCTATGGAGTCAGTACATACAGTGTCGCTCTGTTTACAAACAGTAGGACTTCATGAAGCGAAAAAGATGGCGAAATATCTTCATGTTTGTCCAGGTACTGGTGCTGTTCTCTTGTAGAAAAAAAAAAAGAAGACGGTCATCTACGGTGTCTGTTTTAATGTTTTTCCAAGTTCCTGTTTTGTCAGTGCAAGAACAGGCCTCACCTGGAGTTTCCTTTGTGAAGCTGAAAATCAGTTGAAGAGAGATGTGCATTGTACTCACTGGATCAGTGTTCTGTTATGTAATACCTTTAAAATCACATGGCTTACAGACGAATTCATTGATGTCCAGTTATTACTGGGGATGAATCAGGTTTGATCACTGGAAGCAGCACGCTTTGTTTTTGATTTTTTGTTAGTGTAGTGTTGTTGGGTTAGGAGACGTTGTTTCTTGCGTACATTTATAAAACTTTGCAGTTGCTATAATGTACATGGCTATGACCTGTAGTTGTTTATTGTCACTACTGGAGCAAAATACCAAAAATGAAGCATACTTTGTTTCATGCTTTTTTTGTTTTTAAAGACAGATATATAGGTGCCAAAAGTAGCTGATGTCTTTTTTTTTTAATAGGAATTTGCAGCTTGCCATGGCAGTCACGGTAAGATGGAGCTTGATTATGATTTGGGCGTTCGTTTATTTTTGTTAGTTTGCTTTTTGTTTATCTGCTTGGAGAGAACAGAATTTCTGCAACAGTGTTTTGTAAATTCCTGTTTCTCTCTTTACAAGAACAGGTGTGATACATTGTGTGCACTGTTTTGTATGACATGAGTTCTGCCAGGTGTTGTATGGTTTATTGTGTTGATGATGTATGACATGAGTTCTGCCAGGTGTTGTATGGTTTATTGTGTTGATGATGTATGACATGAGTTCTGCCAGGTGTTGTATGGTTTATTGTGTTGATGATGTATGACATGAGTTCTGCCAGGTGTTAAATGGTTTATTGTGTTGATGATGCTCATGGCATGAGGAATGAAGTGGAGTGGAGTGGAAGAGACTGTTTGGTCTTAAGATGTTGTCTAATTATTTCAGTTTGTTTGTAATATTGATCATTATTAATTTCATGGAAGTGGCAGAAATGTACATGTTTCTTACAATCTTTGTTATGACCGATATATTGTTCAGGTACTCGAGGATCTTCAGTGTGCAGAGAGTAGGATCTGCATGTCCCTGATCCACACCTCACCCATTCACCCCAAACCCCCCCTTATTTTTTTATTTAGTCAACATCCTACTCCTCAAAAGGACATTCGTTGTGACTGTTCAGGACTAAATTGACAGTCAGTACACACTGCCCTCTATTCATTTGAAGGAGTTTCTGTCTCAACCGGCTGTTATGCCAAAACTTTCCTCGCTATTCTCCTCACCACTGCAACTAAGGTTTGCAAAGATCTGTATCAGACACAGCTAGCTTCATGTGCTTCTGTCCCTTGGCAGGCTGATCCCTTAAGTCCAGTCAGGGTGGGACACAGGGTCTGAGACAGAGGCACGGGGGTAAGACTGAGACAGAGGCAGGGTGATCCCTTAAGTCCAGTCAGGGTGGGACACAGGGTCTGAGACAGAGGCAGGGTGGTAAGACTGAGACAGAGGCAGGGTGGTCCCTTAGGTCCAGTCAGGGTGGGACAGAGGGTCTGAGACAGAGGCAGGGTGGTAAGACTGAGACAGAGGCAGGGTGGTCCCTTAGGTCCAGTCAGGGTGGGACAGAGGGTGGTAAGACTGAGACAGAGGCAGGGTGATCCCTTAGGTCCAGACAGGGTGGGACAGAGGGTGGTAAGACTGAGTTGAGACAGAGGCAGGGTGATCCCTTAGGTCCAGTCAGGGTGGGACAGAGGGTGGTAAGACTGAGACAGAGGCAGGGTGATCCCATAGGTCCAGTCAGGGTGGGACAGAGGCAGGGTGATCCCATAGGTCCAGTCAGGGTGGGACAGAGGCAGGGTGATACCTTAGGTCCAGTCAGGGTGGGACAGAGGGTCTGAGACAGAGGCAGGGTGGTAAGACAGAGGCAGGGTGATCCCATAGGTCCAGTCAGGGTGGGACAGAGGGTGGTAAGACTGAGACAGAGGCAGGGTGATTCCTTAGGTCCAGTGTGGGACAGAGGGTGGTAAGACTGAGACAGAGGCAGGGAGATCCCTTAGGTCCAGACAGGGTGGGACAGAGGGTGGTAAGACTGAGATAGAGGCAGGGAGATCCCTTAGGTCCAGTTAGGGTGGGACAGAGGCAGGGTGGTCCCTTAGTTCCAGTGTGGGACAGAGGGTGGTAAGACTGAGAGAGGCAGGGAGATCCCTTAGGTCCAGACAGGGTGGGACAGAGGGTGGTAAGACTGAGATAGAGGCAGGGAGATTCCTTAGGTCCAGACAGGGTGGGACAGAGGCAGGGTGAATGGTGATCCCTTAGGTCCAGACAGGGTGGGACAGGGGGTGGTAAGACTGGGACAGAGGCAGGGTGATCCCTTAGGTCCAGTCAGGGTGGGACAGAGGGTGGTAAGACTGAGACAGAGGCAGGGTGATCCCTTAGGTCCAGTCAGGGTGGGACAGAGGGTGGTAAGACTGAGACAGAGGCAGGGAGATCCCTTAGGTCCAGTCAGGGTGGGACAGAGGCAGGGTGATCCCTTAGGTCCAGTCAGGGTGGGACGGAGGCAGGGTGATCCCTTAGGTCCAGACAGGGTGGGACAGAGGCAGGGTGATCCCTTAGGTCCAGACAGGGTAGGACAGAGGCAGGGTGATCCCTTAGGTTCAGTCAGGGTGGGACAGAGGGTGGTAAGACTGAGACAGAGGCAGGGTGGTCCCTTAGGTCCAGTCAGGGTGGGACGGAGGCAGGGTGATCCCTTAGGTCCAGTTAGGGTGGGACAGAGGCAGGGAGATCCCTTAGGTCCAGTCAGGGTGGGACAGGGGGTGGTAAGACTGAGACAGAGGCAGGGGCACTATTCCAAGGATCTGAGGATCCTGTCGTCCATTCGCTTTGAGTGTGTATGGGTTAAAAAACAAAAACAAAAAAAAAACATCGGTACCTGAAAAATAAAGATGCTGAGTTGATGCTTTTTTCAGATCAACTTGTACTAGCCTTAGGGTTTTGGTGTGTGGGGTTTCTTTTTGTTGTTGACTCTTGTTTGGTTGGTTGGGTTCCCCCCAGGGCATTTTATCCAGCAGACTGCCTGCCAGGTTGTTCATGACATCTGTAGGTTGAATTATGCCTTCAGCCTCATCCGCTTCCATCTTTACTCTTTGAGTGTGAATTGATAGACCCAGTGGCACCTCTCTGTCTTGGTGTTTGTAGGATGAGCAATTACAATCTTGGTAACTTATTGAAGTTTGGCCTGGGTAGTGCTGAGTGGTAACTAAACAGGCAGTGAGGAAGGTTAGGGTGGAGATGGATCAAATTGATGAGCTTCCTAACTTTGGAACACACCCGGGGAAGGTCTTGCCCTCCACCCCCACACCCCTTTTTTCCTTTCGTCTGGTGGTTGGATATTGTCCCACTGTTTTCAACCATTGCAAATATTGACTGGGTGAAGGGAATGGAAATAATGAAAGAACTCTGTTTCGTTATCCTAGTTTCCTCATCCATTTCAATATAGCCTGTGGTTATTTAGGGGAAAGGTGTATTTTGATTTGAATTTGCATTCAGTGATTGTGTGTGTGTGTGTGTGTGTTCTTTTCCTGCATTACTCTGAATACTTGTACATGTTGGCAAGACAACCTATGCCACAAGATGTACAGTTCCCTCACATGATTTTTGTTTGTGTGTGTGTGCATGTACATGAAAGTATTGAATGGATTTCATAATGCTCACTGGATTTGCATTTGTTATTAGTGTTCAGTGTTACTGTTGGATCACCTTATGGAGATTATTTCACAACTGTTTTATTTCTGTTTTGGGTGTAGACATTTGTCTGGGTATGGTGTTGACATGGCAGTGCATGACACTGTTGACATCTGATTTCTGTGTGCATTTTGTGCATGAGCAGTCAGGACAACTGTAATTGCAAAGTACATTGCTCAAGAGAGGCAAGGTGTCTGTACAACAGTGTTTTGTAAGCTCTTGTTCTCTCTATACAAGGACAGGGCTTTGTAATCCAGCCAGAGTTTACCCCATGATTAATGTTTTTTTTAATGACTTATAATTACAACCCCTCTGGCAGTGGACATACTGTCACTTGTTAGGGAGAAGCGACTGTGATCTAATCTACTCAAGTTTTCTGTCAAACAGAAAGTTGTACAACAGTGCTTGTAAATTGCCTGTTTGACAGATGGAACTCGATAGGTCTGTGTGATAACTCATCCTTCTGGAGTTCACAACCGTTTGCAGGCTTCATTTCAAAGCAAGATGATTGCCAACTTTGGAGAAGAAGATTAATGGGCAGAACATGCAAGCAATTCATACATTCAAACTCATGCTTTTGAAATAGCGGGTCTCCTAGAAATCTTAAAGGTGCTGTCTTCTAACAGCTCAGTCAGTGAAAGAGGTAATGAAGGATGTGGAGGACGATTTACCATAGGTACACAGTTGAGACCTGCACTCAGTTCTGCACTCATACATAACCAAGAACATGGTGCTTCAGTCACTTGTATGTACTGAAAATCACCTCTCAGTATTTCGTGCAACTTAAAAACATTGTCAAAATCCAGCTATTCAGATGAAATGAAAATCAGCACAGGACTCAAGTTAAATTCTAACGTTATCCAATAATTGTAATTCCAGTGGTCATTAGTTGGGCATTCTAATTCTTTAAATGATTGAAAAATGATACTGTTTGCTTATGCTAGGAGACTCATTTGTATTGTCATATTCATGATTTAGACTTGGAAGAAGAGCCTTTTCCACCCAGACATAGATATGCTATGATTTTTATTCACATGGTGTGTTGATGACACTTAACACTTTCAGCCCTTTCACGCTAACAGCTTTTGCAGCCTCTCCTGCATGACCAGTCTGAGCTGACCCACTTGAGTGGAAGGGATAATTCACTTAAAAGTCGGTTACCTCAAAAACTGTTTCGCCAAAAGGCAAAATTAAATCACATGATTACTGCCAGGCAATTGTACAGCAAGATGTAATATGATGTGCTTTCAGATTTTTTGATGCTTTGATAAACAAAAACATTGTTTTGTTGGCATATGAGAAGAAAGCTAACTCCAAATATGTGTAGAAGAGTATTCCTTGTTGAGCAGACAAAACAGGTAAGTCAAACTTCATGATTTGTTGGATAATGGGTATATGATGAGTAGGCTCATTATCAGCGGGCAAAGAAAACTCTTGTCCTCATACCTCCTGAGCAGGAACGCTGTATGTTTTCACCCCTCGGGAATGATATACAGTGCATATTCATACTGAATTGCTGGAATTTCAGAATATGACTTTCTGTAGTGAGAGGTACTGTGCCTCCTGTTTTATGTGATGTGGACCACTGGTAATGCAATTAATTCTCACCATTCTCAGCTGCAAACAGGAGTCTTAAACGTTGGTTCAAATAGAGACATCTGCTGAAGATTTGCACCATGTGTTTACTCAGATAGATACACACCTGAACATAACTTGTGTAGCTCATGCAGATTTTTCTGAATGCAGGTACATGCCCATGAGGTTGCAAAAAGAAAAAGAAAAAAAAGAAAGAAAGAAAGAGAAGAACTGTTGTGGCTGTGTGTGTGTGTGTGTGTGTGTGTGTGTGTGTGTGTGTGTGAAGCCTGCAGACGTGTGATCTCCAGTCCAGGATGCCAACACGGACCTATCACGAGGATCAGTTGAACGGGGAATTCTGCAACAGAGATTGTAAATTTCCTGTCACCCCTCCAATGTATGGAGTTAACAGCAGGAAGTAATTGTGTTATCTGTTAAACAGATGTAATCCTTTGAAGTGTATGGATGGGGATCATGGGTGGTGCATTTGTTTTTTTTTCAGGGTGGCGGTAGAGGGGTTGTAATGAATGGCGGGGGGAGGAAGGGAGGGAGAGAAACATTGTTCATTTTGTTCATGGGGGGGGGGGGGGGGGGGGATTTTTTTCCCATTGAAGTTTTGACAGAATATGGAAACATGGTATTGATGGTGTTGCTGTATGTAACATGTTGTAATTTGAACATCAAGTCATTGTAATTTTAACATCAAGCAGTATCATTGATTTTTTCTTGAAATTTAAACATGCATGAGGCCCGTACATGTCGCCCAATATTTTGACCAAAGTCATTTTCAGTTTTGTTGAAATCATTTAATTGGAATTATAAGACATCAGAGTTCACAAAAAAGTGTCACATTTGAGTTTTGAATCACTGGCTGTCATGAAAACAGTTGAAGATGGCCTACAAACATATTTCTTCAATTTCCTAAAACAAGTGATGGTATTCAAATTTTTCAGTTTGAAAATAATGTTTAACACTTCTAACTTAACATTTGTAGAATAGTTGGAAATTTTTTTATCACACTTTTAATTTAATTTTTTTTTTTTTTCAATCACACTTTCAATTTTTTCCAATTTCCGCCTGCAGTCACCTTACTCTGAAACTAATTTTGGTTATTTGCTGGATTTTTTTTTGGTTCAAAAAGCTATAACACAAACATTTTTATCATGATTCCACTTTCCCAACAAAGACATAAAGTACATGATATGGAAAAGCAGCTTGCAAAGTTTCAAGTCTATAGGATAGTTCACTCGTTGATTTGAATGAGGTCAAATTGCTACACCTTGAACATTGGTATTCTAGGACAAGTCGGCAAAACAGACAGTTTCATGTTTATTTACAACCTCTAATCATGAATTACACAGTTGTATTTGGTGGAATAGACATTGAACATTAAACAGCAAAAAATACAACATTCATGATTTTGGTCAAGACTTGGGTGTTGTGTTTGGTCTTCACTCTCTGTATTCATTGTATGATCTTTACAATGCATTTACTTAGATTTGTCTTTATTTGTGGCGTCATTTAAGTGGTGGTGATCTAATAAGTTATATTTGTCATATGTTTGTAAATTGTACTTTAACATGCATGTTATTTGTTAATTGTGAAATGTATCCCAACATTGAGCACAGGTTTATGGTATGAATTGCGTTGATAATTGTATCAAGTGTAGTTACTTTTTCACAGTAATTTAACTTTCACCTGTAAGCAGGATGGTGTGTGCAGATCATGTATCAGTTACTGAGAATTTGGTATCAGCAGTATACTTTGCTGTTGATGTTATGAGCTTGGGTCATGGGCTTTTCAAACATAAGATTGTTGCGCTATACAATGGTGGGATGCCAAATTTGTCATGTTCAACCGACAAGACACTCTGGAGTAAAGACTGCACTTGTTGATTGCCATGAACAAGCATAAAATGAGGCCCTCATGCTTGGCTTTGCTGCACAAAAATTGTAATCTCTAGAGCTGAGGCCCTGCATTCAAGAATCACTGATGGATCATTTAGTGCATCAGAAATATATACAAAATGACAACGAGTGTAAGGCAATGAACAAGAATGAACGTTAATAAAGGCCTTGTGAATTGAAGAGGGGAGGGGTGGGGGGGGTCATCGGGGAGAAGAAAAATATAATTGGTTTTGATCTGAAATCGGTGTCATAATGAGACCCAATCATGTCAGTCAGTCATACTTCACTCGAAGTGACTAACATGAGGTCATGCAGATGATCATTTTGGCGTGTAACTCTACCACATATAGCAATATTTGCCTTTCGCTTGGGAAATGTTATTAATCCATTTCTCAACTGTCAGGAGTTTTTTCTCTTTTTTTTTTTTCAATTCAAAGAAAAAAGTTTTCCAGGTGCTAATTTCTTTTTTTCCACTTGTCTAATTTGATTTCCACATCATATGATAGAATACAAAATACTGCAATTAGCAGTGAGTGTTGGCAGTCTCTTCCCTGATGAAATGGACAGTAGAGTTTGGATCGATACCTGTGTTAGTCCAGATAAATGTGTGGAAATGCATGCCTAATAGACTGTGAAATGCAGGTGTAGTCTAGATAAATGTGTGGAAATGCATGCCTAATAGACCATGAAATGCAGGTGTAGCTGCATATGAATACATTGGTGTGCTCTATGCTTTGTGCACTGGATTGATGTGCACTTTGATGATTGATGCTTAAAATTGTGTTGCCATGGACACATAGTGTCGCTGTCAATCATGTACATGCTTACCTACATGGCTGGCTGCCAGAAATGATTTTGTTACACTTGTGACACGTCATTAAAAGCCACACTGGTCAGTGTTTTTGAAAAACTGAAAAATTGTGGTACATGGTACATCCGAAAAAAGTAATATCAACATAGAGAAGCAACATGAAACTTCATTAATTTGCGTTTAATTTTAAACAAATTATTTTCTTTCTTCTTATTAGTACAGTGGAATTTGGATACCGTTTCTGCATACAACTTCTCTTCATTGGGGATGCCGGAGCTCTTTCTGTACATATAGTTCTGCCGCCTTAAGGAAGTTCAAAGCTTGAAACTTGAGTGTTTTTTGTTGTTGTTGCTGTTGTTGTCTTTTTTCTTCCTTGGTTTATTGTTATCTACTGGTTTTTATTTGCGATTGGTTTTTTTTTTTTAAGCCTTTGTGGAACCATTCTATGTTTGTGCTGGAAACTCCTTGTCACTTTGTCTGGGCACACTTTGTGACGTGCTGGCTTTTTTGTTGTAATCTAGCAGTTTACCCACTGTCAAGAATGGACAAAAGCTGTCCATTTAGCAATGTCGCTATGGCCTTTTTCATGTATTGTTTTGTTAGATTTGAATGGGTTTTTTTTATAGTTCTTTTTAAAATCTTAGATGGATAAATGAAACAGAATGACTGGCATGCCCAGCGTGGCCAAGTCTTCTCTGCTTTCACAAATAGTTCAGTTACAGCATCTCTCTTCTCTCTCTCTGTCTCTAAGAGAGTGAGAAATAGTTTACTTACAAAGTCTCTCCTCTCTCTCTCTCTAGGGTGTGACATGATCTTTTTTCCTGTACAAGTGGACAGCCCCCAAAAGGCCTGTTTGGTCAGCTGGGCTGTCACAATCCACACCATATACTATGCAGAAACTTGTGGTTTTTGCACCATTACCCTCAATGCATGCCCTTAAAAGCAGGAGACATTGCATGCAGCCTCATCAACACATTACAGCCATACCAAAATAATTATTTTGGACATATTGGTTTGTTTATAAAAGGAAAATGTCAAATAACTATTCAGAGCCATTTTGGTTTGCTTCATAAATCAGATCAAACTCTCTGCTACAAGACATGGTTCAAACATTTTTGCAGCTCTCTAGCTTTTATGTTTTATGTTGGAGATGAACAAATTATTGCTTCCTGCCATATATATATTTTTTTTTTGTTTGTTTGTTTGCGATGTATTGTCTTTAATTATGTGAAATATCATGTTACAAACCACATTAAGGCTTAGCCTCATGCACAGTCTGTCTCATGTATACACACAAATGCATACTTTCATTGAATGCAGACAGGTATTTATGCCTGTGGGTACTTTTTTTATTGGAGAGTGAAGTAATTTAAACATCACGAAGCAGGAAATATTTACCTTACGCCACAGGAGGTTAGACCAGATCAGGGCAAGGTGCATAGACCAAGCAACATGTACATCAATACATAGTTTCCAACCCTCCCAATTTTTTTCTGAAATTTCCCCGATTTAGAAATTATACCCAAATTCCAAATTAAGTCAAAAACAGAAACATTACAAAAATCCAGAATTTCAAAGTTTTGCTTGAAAAAATGGGGGAATTTAGGGGGTCAATTGTTAATTTTTCTTTAATATGGATGATGAAATGATATTGGCAATTACATGTATGCAAAATGCATTTTCTTTTTTAACCTCCCATTTTGGGGGCTGAAACACCGAGGTCAAAAGCTGAACTGCCCCCTCTTCAGCCCACCCTACCCCCTTAACTCCTGGCTCCCGAGTTGGCAGCTGTGAAGCAGTGTTGGACTGGAGGATGGGGGCTGTAGTGTTAGGTGTCCAAGTAGTTTTGATCAGTGTCAACCCAAGAGCAGATCATTGAAGGGGGGAGAGGGTGGAAATGAACTTGATCCACATTGTAAGCTGAGTATGTCAAAGAACAGTCATATGGAGTGTGTGAACAGATCATACACACACACACAAACTGATTTAATACTTCTTTGATTAGTTTTGTACAGGTTTGATGCTTTGGTTCAGTGTACACTGAACTCCAGGTTAGCTATTCCCTTATTTCATTAATTCCCTCTCCTCTTCATCTCTCTCTCTCTCATTTTTATCTGGTCAAAGACAGATTGTAAATAAAGAACAACCCCCCCCCCCCCCAACACACACACACACACACAGCCCAAAAGAAAAGGAAGGAGGCAAGTGTCATCTGGTCTTTAACCAGTTTGGGTAGTTTGCAAAGTGTAAAGAATTTTGAAATGCAGCTGACCAGGTATCAGTGAAAGTTGAAAAACAATGGGGAAGAAAAAAAGAAACTGCTGACAGTGTGTGTGATATTTTGCCATAATTCTCTTTTGTTACCTGGGTGGTGGTGGTTTGTTTTTTTGTTTGTTTTTTCGTGTGTGTGTGTGTTTTTTTTTTGTTTTTTTTCGTGTGTGTTTGTTTTCACAATTTTTTTGTAACTTTTTGCTTTCAGAGGAGCTCTTAACAACGTTTTCTTTTAACCAACGAAAAATGAGAGATAAGAAAAACAACATTTGAAAACTAGTGTCTGTAGCAATCATCTGGATGCTTGAATTTGTTGGGTCTCAGTGACATTTCTGCCATTTTCCAAGCCTGCTGAAGTCGAGTCAAAGTTCTGAATCGTGCGCACACTGTGCTGAAACAATGGTTTCAGGGCTGATGCTGGTTTTAGAATGTTCATGCATCTGCGAGTGTGCTTTCCTTCGTTGGAATTGCATGGTTCTGGAAGAAGCATAAGGCCACCAGGGAAGTTTGATGTTCCTGATAGACTGTTGAAGAAGTGGCGGTACATGCTTTTTGTTTTTAGATACTGGACTTCCTAAACTCTGTCAAGTCCTCAAAGACTGAAAGATAGGCAATTCTTTTGAAAATAAATAATGCAGAGTACATTGTATTGATTTCTCACAAGCTTTATACATAGCTGTCAATCTTCCCCAAGTTGTCACGTATTTTTGTACTTGACAATCATTTTTGAAATCCTGGGGGTTTTTTTGAGGGGGACTTCAGAATTTTGTTAATGGAAAAAGAGGAGAGAGAAAAGTGGAGAATTGGCAGATAAGATATTGCAGAACAAAGCCACAGTGATATTCTGGGTAAGTGAACATGAAGTAAAGATACATATGCAATAGGCTTCAGATTGATCAGTTAAAGCAGTAGGGAGTCAAAATGTTTCAGATTTAAAGCCAAACTGCCGTCTTCATCCCCCGGCCCCCAAATTCCAGAACGTTGGCAGCAATCTATACAGTCAGAGCTGAGTTAATTCCTCTCCTATTGTGGATTTTCTTTCTCTTTTTATTTCCTTCACTTTTTACATGTGGGTGGGGGATTCTTATGAGCAGAGAAATCTCATTCTTTGATGTGCCATAAAGTTTGTAATATCTCTCATGAAAACTTCGTTGGTGTGTAAAGTTCAGTGTTTCACAAACCCTTTTACCATTCTGATAAGTGTTCAAAATTTAGTCAGACTTTTTATGGTTTTCTGCGTCAGGGACAGACCTCAGAATTGTCCAGTTTGTCCACATAAAACATTCACTCACCACACACACACACACACAAATGATGCAGAATGTCTTCTACTATTACTTAGTTACTTTGCAACTTTTATGTCTCTCTTCTCAACCTCGGCAGAATAAGTATAAATGCACAGTAGCATTAGTAATTGAGATCTGATGGTGTGGCATTTTTGTTTGTTTTTTCTTCCATTTTTTTGTTGTTTTGTGAATAAAGTTCATGGAATCAGTGGGCTGACTTGAATCAATTTTGTTTGTGGCATACAAATAGGCGACTGTGTTTGAAAATGAAGTAGAAATGACTATTGGTCATTTGTTCCTTTCATCTGCCTGAAAATTTTGCATAACTGCTCCTGTTTTAGATCTTCTTTCAACTCTATGTTAAGCTCTGTTAACAGCCTTGATATGATATGGCCCTGTGCAGTGGTTTGTCATGGAGCAACAAAGAAAATGCGGGTGTATGTGTCTACGATGAATGTTGTTAACCTTTAAACTGCCAATAAACCTTTCAGCAAAATGTATCAGAAAAACACATCTGCGACATTAAGCATCAAAAGTTGCATCATGCATGCAACTGTTAAGTTGAAAAGTATGAAACTCGCTCTTTTTCTCCTTATCTCCCTTGTTTGCCTATTGTATTTATGTTTAACCGACTTTGGCCTTCAGACTGTGCAACCCTTAACCCCTTGGAAACAAAAAAATACCGAGGAATTGTAGTCTTCCCATGAGGAATCAAACCATAAATTCAGTGGCAGTAGTCGTGAGTGTGAATGTGTACACCCCTGTGTTGCTAATGCTAATGTTGACTGACCATTGGGGTCTCTCACCTTTGCTGTGAAGATTCAGGACATCCAATACTGAATGTTGACTGACCATTGGGGTCTCTCACCTTTGCTGTGAAGATTCAGGACATCCAATACCGATTCACCACAGACTGACCACTGGGGTCTCTCACCTTTGCTGTGAAGATTCAGGACATCCAATACAGATTCACCACATCTGGGTGACTGAAGTCATCGTCACTTCAGGCTGATTCAGTTTCATCACATGCAAGTGTAAACTACATCCAAGTTTTTGCTCTCCATATATCAGCACCTGGTTTGCTTACTTGTCAGCAATCATGTTACAAAAGAAAAAAAGAGAAAAAGTACAGTGCTTATGGTTAGGACTTTAGGACTTTTGATACAAAGTGGACACTCAGATTTTTAGCTCGTCTGAAATGACAGTGGCACTCACAAGAACAAACACTGTCACTCAAACTGCTGCGCTGAGCCCTCCCAAATAATCTGAATGGAAATGAGAAAGGCGACCAACTCCTTGGCAGACTATTGGTGGTTGAAAAGCAATGGTAAATGTCAGATTGGTATTATACAGTTGACGGACAATCAGTGGCTAAAAAGCAATGTCAAATGGCAGTCTGGTATTTAAAGGGTTGAAACTGGCATTTTGCAAGAAAACCATGCAACTGGCATTTTGCAAGAAAACCATCTCTCACACCACACCTGCTTTCAAACATCAAAGACAACACAATGTCACGCAAATACAATACCATCAGTCCTGTTTCATCCTCGCTCGTACAACACAGACCACCCACAAACATCAATGAGCACAACTGAATCAACGCTGCAAAGCTGTGGCTTCTTTTTAAATACAATGTCAACTTGGACAAAAAGAACATAAAACACAAAGTACCCAAATGTACTTCTGCATTACACCACATCACGTCTAAAAAAAAAACTTGAAACGGGCAACATTTAAACATGGAAAATATGGTCTCTTAAAAAAACTACACGGCAATCGTTTCCTAGAAAACATTATTGACAGGGTTTTTTTTTTAAGTCCCATCAGTTGCCTCTCTTAGCTAGTTACCTTTCACATGTGTATGCGAGATGCACATGAAAGTACTTCCTGGCACAACTCTGTGTCCCTTTCTGACATCAATTCCATTCTAAAAGTCCACTGATCAACCTTTCAAGAGCCATCTCCCCCACCCACCCAACCCACACCACCCCCTCATCCCCATCCTTTTCCTTCCTCTTCCTCAGATGAAGAAAAGATCCCTGACACGGAGATGGTTTTTCTGCCTTGTCCAACTCCAAAGGGGGAGAGTTTCTTTTAATTCATGGGCAAGTAGAGATGACACAACCACTAAGTTTTTGTAAGCAGGGTATGATCTGGCTACCATTACGTGGTGAGAAAGAGGGGGCTGGTGAAAATTTCTCTTGTTCCTTTTCATGTGGTGAGGGACTGGTGAGCTTGGAAAAAATTTCTTTTTTTTTTTTTCTTTCTAACTCCGTATTTATTTCTGATGCATATTTTGGTGCTGTTTTCAGATTATCGCAAATTGCTGCTGCTGCCTCTGTTCAGCCCATGGCATCTTCTATTCAAGATTCCAGTGTACAATACAAAGGAAAAAAAAACAGGATTCGATTGTATAATACAAAGGAAAAACAATCACCTCTTTGTTACGATCACATTCACCACACACAAACCTTCAACATGACCAGTGCTTTAGATTCTGCTTAGTGCCAGGATTCTACAGTCAAGCCAGTCCTGTTTCAAAGTCTTATCCACACCTTTTACCTCATACTCTACAGACACAGTTACGTCCCTTTCTAAATATAACTGATCCGTTTAATGACATCCAGAAAAAAATCTCCTTTGAAATGTTTTTCTGCGCACCACAGATTTTACAAGAAAGACTCGGAGTAACTTGTACCTTTGGAGCTTAGATTTAATGACAAAGAGAGAAAGGGGTAGTAAACCCTACTTTCAGCCGATTATCCAGACATAACTCTGACTTCAGACACAAGTAGCAATAGTTTGCTACACCCTTGTAATGACCTAACGACATGCGATTAAAAAAAAAAAGGAAAAACAGTATTCAACCTCCATCCAGATGATCATGCTCAAAGTATAACTAATACTGAAAGTCTAGGCTGGTGGCCCAGAAAAGCTGGGTGGGAAGAGAAGTCAGACCCAGTGTGAGCGACAGACCAGCAGGCATGTGAAATTTGCCGACTCACCATGACCTGTCCGTTGTTTCCCCACATCCTCTTTGCCAAACAGATCCCTCATCTCCATTTCCTTTATTCACCCAGTCACAGCCCTTCAAAAAAAGGGCTTTCAGTGTTCGTCTTCCACAGCATTTGCATCCTCTGATCACTACAGTATTATCAAAATATCTGTATGCTTCCCCCACCCCTCTCCCTGCTCCCCCGGTGCATCTCTCATCTTGGTTCCATTTGTCTCTTCTCCCTGTGGAGTTTATCTAATCTTATGACAGACATAACAGTCAAGAAGTACACACATCACACCTTCATATCTGGGGCCCAAGGTTCAAACCTCTCTACAGCATCTGGTGGGGAAATTGTGGTGGAGATTTTTTTTTTTTTTTCAACTTCAACTTTGTCCAAGCAGTTACTTGTAAACTGTCTTTATCCTATTTTTTGTGCATACACATACATGCATGCTGAAAACCAAACATACACACATCAACGATCTAAATCGCTGACAACAGGTTGGGAGAAAGCATCCTCCCCTACCCCACGTATCCCTCTCAAACTAGTACACCACGTTAAGTGGAGGAGGAAACGGTCATCTTAATGACAGCCTAGCCTATTCACATAAGGGAAACATGCATGATGCATCCCTCTCGTTCAGGAGAAGATAACAATCGGCCCTACACACCTGAATCCCCCACACCCTTGCTGACCAAGTCCCCTTCAACCACTGGTGATACTGGCAGAGTGGACAGACATCCCTCCCCTCCCCCCTCCCCCCCCACCCTTCTTCCTCTCCCTTACCACCGATCCCTATCCCTACCACTATGCTGCCCTCTCCTCTTCCCCTCCCCATCTCCCACTCCTCCCTCCACCTCCTCCGTGGAGATCAGCTCCGCAATAGCACGCATCAGCGCCCCTTCTTTCACATTCTTGTTCCAGTTGGTCACGCCTGGCCGCACAATCTTCTCCTCCAGCAGACGGTCCAGCTGTCGCCGCAGATCCTGGGCACAGATCGACACGATTGACTGACCAAGCTATCATCAACTTCATTATTACCTTTCAGGACAGAAAGAGCTGGAAGTGGATATTACATTGTGCAGACAACCATCAGCAGATATTAATGTTGATCATTATGGAAAGAAAAGCAGCTGAATGGAGTTTTCCTACTGTCAACAGAAGAAATAAAGCCTTCAATGAAAACAGGACAATAAAAACACTTAAATGTCAATCAAGCACAAAATGAACAAAGAAAAAGGTACATGGGGAACATTTCCTAAACACAGACAACAATAACTGAGAACCAAACACGGACAGCAATAATAATACCAGCCCTCTTGCATTCAGATTCTTCAAAGTGAAACGTCCCCTAGATTTACCATTCTTATTGTAGTTTTACTATATAACAACAACAACAATTAAAAACAGATGTGCATGATTCATTATAAACAATAGATATAAATGAATCTCTAGAATAACAAAATCTGGTCGGTAAATTCATATTACTCTGTACTGTACTTTGTACCAAATTTGGTCTTCCGAGAATGAAAGACAGTTCTCCAACATTTGATTGTCATCAAATGTGTCATGTTTTAAAATGATAACGACAACATGCAAACCTGTAGTTACATCAAGCACATGCATGTTGTTTGCATCCAACGTAAGCAAAGGCCTACCTGAATTGATACACCCGCTTGCACAGAGTCACAGTCAAACACCAGAGTCACCACAAAAGCACAGACAGGCCAAAGGGATCAGGTGTACCTTTCATAATTTCTTTCTGGGTGTACCTGTTGTATTACTGGGTGTACCTGTTGGCTTCATTAGCAGGTGGGTGGGCAAAATAAAACTACCTGGTGGAAAAAATGACAGTGGAAAAAATGACAAAGGACAAAAGTCCCTGTGTGTAGCAGTATGCGGCTGTGAGCATGTTGGACTGGTCAGCAGGGAAAAGTCGGTCCTAGCTATCGGACAAATTGTAGGTCCCTGTGTGGTCTTCAGCATGGCGTGGTGCACGTTGTAATATCTGGATCGCTTCCCCCTGTTTCTGCTTCTCTTTGGCCACCTACACCGATGTCCGACCTACATTCCAGCTCCTCCATTTCCTGCTTTGCCACTTCTTGTAGTATCTGATCCAATTTGTCAGCATACAGTCAATCATTCTCATCAGATCGGTATCAGATACTAAAATCTCTGAACACCTGGCTGATATCCGCCACCACCGACCCAAACCCGTCGCCCTACACTTCAACCACACCCAACACAACATCAACCATGTCAAAGTTATGGCACTCTGGCAGTCACGGAGTGACAGCTTTGAATGCACAACTCAAGAATCCCATCTCATTGCCAAACTGGGCACACTACACCCCCAAGGCATCAATATCCAACAATAACCTAACACACATACCCACCACTTCTACATCAGTTGGCAATATCCCCCACCAACACACACATATACACACACCACCACCATATCCCCTTCACTCACTACATACAGTAGTTACAGCCACCCTCCACCTATTTAATCTTAATTTTGCTTTATCTTTCCCCTTACAACTTTTTTCCCCCCACTTCTAATTTATGTATTTATCAAGTTTTGTTTTTTTTTCAAATTAATTTATTTCATTTTATTTTGTTCATTTACACACACACACACACACACACACAATGCACACACACGCACGCGCACACACACACACACACACCACCACCAAGAAGCCCCCGCTCCTCACTTCATACCTAATCTACAGCTACCCTCCTTCACCTTTCACTATCCACCACACCCCATGTATGTTCTATACCAATCAACTACCTACCCTCTGATCTACCCCCTACTCCACCCCCCCCCCCCCCCACACACACACACACACACACACAAAATATCCCCCCTTTCCCCCTCCCCAAAAAAAAAACAAACAAAAATAAACAACAAAAAAAAACCTATCAGAAGGGTAGGCCCAGTAGTCGACCCTCCCACCTCCAAACTCCCCCCCCCCCTGTAACACCCCCCTCCCCCCACTCTTTCCCTTCACCCCCCCCCCCCCCCCCCCCCCCCCTGTATCACCAGCATCCCAACCCAAGTACATGATTACACCGGTCCCTCACTGCAACAACAAGCCACTATATATTCCACAAAATCACACACCCACCCACACCACATTAACTTGCAATAACCCCCCCCCCCCCCTTTTTTTTTCCCCCTTTCCTCTTCTGTCCTTTTTTTTTTTTTTTCCTTTCCCTTCACTGACCACTTCCTTTCCTTTGTCCCCATTGTATCTTGTATCTCATGATCACCCCTAGACATACAGGTATGCTTGGATGCATGTACATGTGTTTGTCGGGTGTGTGTGTGTGTGTGTGTGTCCCTTTCTTTTTTTTTCCCCCACATTCCCATATATGACCACCATCATCATTACATTATTACCACCACTCATAAGATATAAGATGTCCTATGTATAACTTTTTTTTTTTTTTTTTTTTTTTTTTTTTTTTTTACATGTGTGTATATGTTTGCATATGTGTGTGTGTGGATGTGCCTGTGTACATATGTACCTGCCCATGTACAGTGTGTGCGTGCATGTATTACGCATGCTCGTGTGTGTGCGAGATGGTGATAATTTCATCTATACAACCTTTACCATCAACCGAGTCATTGATCATTGCCCCCCCCCCCCCCCCCCCCCAAGTTGCTGTTGTTGGTGGTGGTTTTTTTTTTTTTTTTTTTTTTAAACTCAACTGGCATTATCATGCCAATGCCATCATGCTATTTCACTTATGGCAATGAACAACATCCTATAGCACTGTTTACCCCACTCAAGACAATGACCAATTATCCATTATTCTTCATCCCTTTTTTTTTTTTTTTTTTTTCCAACCGGCATTACTACATCAATGCCATGACATTATTTCACTTATAACAACTGCCACCCCCTACAGTACTGTAGATCTCATCACAGCTATCAACATCCATCAGTCTTTATAATCATTTCCTTTACTCCCCCACTGGCATTATCACACTTACTAATGCACTCTCCTACTCCTTTTACAAAAATGACCATCATCCTACACCATGACCATACCTACACCTTTACCATCATCATCATCCACCCATCTTTAAACACCTGCCCCATTCCCCCACCGGCACTTTACACTATGCCACATCATCATCCCACTTATACCAACAATTATCATCATCCTACAGTATCTCCAATGAAACATGACCATCACCCACCAGTCATCTACCCCAACCCCCCTCCACCCACTTTCTCAACCTGCAATATTATACCAATGCCACCTTATTATTCCACTTACCTCAGTGACTATCATCCTACAGTACCATTGATCTCACCCATGCCAGTGAGCATCACCCACAGGTCATTGGTATTTTCCTATGCCCCCCCCCACCTTGCACCATTGCACCATCACCACTGCATTTTTCCACTTGTATAACAATGGTCACCACCCTGTGGTACTACTGATTTAAAATTATTACCATTATCAGTCACTGAAAATACTCCCATCCAGTGAATACCTTCACACTGCACTATATGGAAATGAAGAAGCTGACCAACTGACAAAGGAAGGACAGCAGCCCCAACTGTAAAAGGTAGTCTCCTTGGAATAAATCTAAAATATTTCCAAGGAGACAAATAGGAAGATGACTTGAGCAGCACCCAGACTTCAACAAGAGGGATGCATACTACCGGACGCCCAGATCAGACCAAGTGAACATTGTTGGACTGAGGATAAGGCTCCCCTGACCTCAACATCACAGGTCCACTATACTCCACACCTGTGAGTCTTTCAAACCATCAATGCAGTGCAGCCCCAGAGACAGCGGAGCATTCCCAGCTAGGCCCAAAGTGGAAACCTGGCCTGCCAACTCGCCAATGAGTGCAAAACCATACTGACCACTGGAGGGTCTTCACCATACAGCAGCCTCCGTCAGTACCTCCAGGATTCCGACCTAAGTAAACGAAGAAGACGACCATCACTGTGATACTGAGAACCGGGCACTCCAGACTATGACATAATATGTCTGCAATACTCCACCCTGGCGGGTCTTCAATTTATCCATGCAGCCCCAATGATGGTCGAACAGTCCCAA
Organism: Conus canariensis; assembly: GCA_033310375.1. Lineage (NCBI taxonomy): Eukaryota > Metazoa > Mollusca > Gastropoda > Neogastropoda > Conidae > Conus > Conus canariensis. Next base: position 69,265,094 of record CM065731.1, on the reverse strand, counting down.
CACACTGATGAATGCAAAACCTTATTGACCACTGGAGGGCCTTCACCATACAGAAGCCCTTGCCAGTACCTCCACCATTTTCAAGGAGACAAATAGGAAGATGACTTGAGCAGCACCCAGACTTCAACAAGAGGGATGCATACTACCGGACGCCCAGATCAGACCAAGTGAGGGAACGGAGAAGAATCTCTTCCTACACTACCGTTGATCTCATATGATCATCACGCATCAGTGACTGATTAATGATAATAATTTTTACCCTTCTTTTTGTGTGTGGTGTGTGTGTGTGTGTGTGAATGAGTGTATGTGTGTATGAATATGTGTGTGAAAACTCCCACAGTTAGTCTCATTATGATCACATGATCTTAACTCACCCAGAACATTGTTTACATGTGGCCCCCCCCCCCCTTTTTTTTTTTTTGTGTGTGTGTGTGTGTTTTGTGTGTGTGAGTGTGTGTGTGTGTGTATGTGCAACACATGATACCCTGCTTTTCATTGATCACTGCTATCTTCTCTCAACAAACAGCAGCATATTGATGCCAACACATTATTTCACCTGTTACAATCATCCTACAGCATTGTTTACTTAAACAACACTATCAATATGAACTCCCAACCTCCCACCCCCACCCCATAGTGGATGAAGAGAGATGAGCTCTCCTTCTCTTGCCCCCCCCCCCCCCCCCCCACACACACACTCATTACCCTCCTCCTTCCTTTTTTTTTTTTTTCCTCAACCCCCCCTCCCCCCCCCCTCCCAATCATACCTTATCACCCATTTATCTTCCATCCCCTTCCCTCCCTTATCAACATTACCCACACACCTTTCACAACTACCCACGCATAACTACCACCACCTCTTTCACCACCCAGCGAAATCATTTATTTTATTCACCTAAACTTTCTTCTTCTTCTTCTTCTTTTTTTTTTTTTTAAACAGTTTCTTCTGTTCATGTACTTATTTACCCCTTCTATATATAATTTTTTTTTTTTTTTTTTTTTTCCAGTTTGCCTTCCCCCCCCCCCCCCCCCCCCCCCCCCTTACCATTATTATCAATCCACCATTACCACAACTGTCACAAAGATATCACACCACCCCACTAAACTAGACACACAACCCTATCGTATCACACAACCCCCCCCCCCCCCTCCCCCCACAAAACCCCCCCTCCTTTTCCTCTCCCATAATCCCCCTTGTCATTTCCGCCTAGCGGCTATTCTCTCCCACCACATGGACAACAACAGATGAGTCATTTTCGTTCTTTGTTTGTACTGTCTTAAATGTTAAATGTGATTTATTTTTTTGCCTGAAGAAGATCCAAGAGGTTGAAATGCATAGTGTCTTGTCATGTGCTTTGTTTGTCAATGTCATTGGCGGTAACTAACACCCTCTCTTTCTAAATTTTTTTTTAAAGTCTCCATGGTAAAATTTCATCAAGTTTTTTGTTACAAGTTGTGTTCTGTTTCTTTTGCTTTCCATGAAACAGGCACCAGACTCCAATATACCGCCGAGACATTGCTGGACCACACCAGAGGATCCCTAAATGATTTCTAATCCTTCCCCAATGACATCAATTCAATTCATGTTGTTTGAAGCCCAGCCAACCGCAGGAAGCTAACTGAGGGCTTCCATCTCGTCAAAGTCCATTCTCTACAGTTGTAGGTGTAAAAAGGTAGTACCGGAGTGATAACACACAGCCAGAGTGTGCTAGAAAAGTACCAGTCATGTGCCCCTGCTTACCCCTGTTATGAAATCTACTAATGCCCAAAGCCTCTGCTCTGTTATGAAATCTACTGATGCACAAAGCCTCTGGTCTGTTATGAATGCAAGAGAATCACAATAGAAATCGCACAGAAGTCAAGGACTGAAGGCATCTGTCTGTGTCATCCATTTAATCAAGAAGAAAGCCTGGTATGTTTAAAACACACTGACAAACAGAATCTGCATGCATGTATGTTGGTTAACATACAAACTCTGAGGATTTCTTGACAAGTGTTGGTCTGGTATGGCCAGCATAATCTGAAGAGGCATGCACACATGAAAAACACGCAGCAAAGCCTATGTACACTATATGGTTTGTGGGCGACCCGCATCATCGCTCTTGTCGATATAAAGCAACAACATGCCTATGATGGAAAAGGGCAAGACAGTCCAGGTCATCACCAACCCCCCTGTATCATAGCCTCTGATACATTATTCAGGTGAGCAAATTATCATTCTTGATATCATACAGAGTATAGTGAATGTCTTTTGTATCAGGCTCTGCATGTGTACAATCACAACCAACTGCAAACGCCGAGGATTATACAGGACAAATATGATGACACTTTAAAGCAGGAAAATAAGAACTCCCTCACCTTGACTAGCTGGGCTGTGGAGGGAGAGGCCTTGAAGATGATCCAGTCGTCCACAGCAATACAGTTCTGTCCACTATCCTGAACACCATCCATGCATCAGTGAAAGCTGGCATCGCCACTGCCTCACACTTATTTATGTACATCGTTTTGCATGTTCACTGCCTCACATTTTATCTATCTTTTACCTATCTATCTATTAGAGAGAGAGAGAGAGAATTTGACATCTACACTCTCTTACACAATACATGTACATCATTTTGCATATTCGGTACCAAAATTATACATGTACATCATTGTATATATCCACACCCTCACGTTCTACATATTACACCATTTTATATATTCACTGCCTCATATGTGCACATCATTTTAGTTATACACAGCCACACATACACGTACATCATATTGTATATTCACTGCTTCACAATATACATGTACGTAATCCATTGCCTCACAATATACATGTATATCTTATACTGCCAGTCCAAAACAAGTACCTTAAACCCTACTTGGCATGAACAAGCCATTTGTAAACAGGCCGCCCAAACTAAAAATTTGAGAAGGGAGGTAAACTCTGTTCCCTTAATGAGCTCATATTATTCCAGTCTGACCAATCTTCACTGAAGATATATTATATCGAACTCATTAGTGACTTATCTTACAAATCCGTCAGTGAAAGATGCCAAGTTTCCTTCCTTACCTTGGCAAGAATGCACACTCCCTTGTGTTCTCTGGAAAACGACACTGCAGTGATTTTCAGGATGCTCCCTATGGATTATATTTCTTTGTGTTTCTTTCTCACACCATCTGACCAAGTCATGGCTGCATTTGGCCTTCAAATGGATGCCCCAAAAACACATCATTTTCTGTCTTGCAAAATGACTCCCTCCCCCCTGACTATGATTTCACTGACTCAGTACACTACACAACCATCTTCAGTTGCTTTTACACTTTATTTTTCTGTGTTCATTTTGGCTTGTTTTCAGTCACACTGCAGAGGGTTCCTTTTTTTCCTCAAACTGTAACTTCATCTCAGATCTGCCTGGCTTGGTTTCGTTGGTGTTCACTGCTGGATACTCTCATGGTCTGCCTTATACATCCCCCGAGCTTCCCTTGAGAATGAGGCAACATGTGCATTTCTTGGGCCTTAGAACATAGTGCTCTGTGGTCACTTAAATTCATTGAATTAACCTTAATTTCTCTGCACTGTCTGAGGCCACCGTGAACCACACTGAATGACTTGCTCTGGTGAAATCATTCAGTGTGGAATGAATCACTCTGGGACAAATGTACTGAAGGAATGTTCTGTAGCCCCCTGTCTTTCTCTCTCTCTCTTAGCTCTTTTCCTTTTTTTTGCATTCCTTGCTCCTTTCTTTCTTCTACCTTCCATCTGATGAACAATACCTTGCCCCCAGTTTTCCTCTCTCTCTCTTAGCTATATGCTATTTGTACTTGACTGCAGAAATGTGTCACAACCTACTTCTCTCTATTCCTCCTACCCCAAACATCACACACAGGTTATGCACATAACACATATACATATATACACACAAGGGTGTATGACTGCCCTAACACACACACACACACACACACACACACGCACGCATTCTTACACACAGACACACACACACACACTTACACACACACACACACACTCTTACACACACACACACACACACACACACACACACACACACTTACACACACGCATGCACACACACACATACACACACACACACATACACGCAAAGAATACACAAGGCAAGGAAATGATTACCCTCAGAATAGTGATGTTTCCCCCAAAGAAGAGCAGTGGGTAGGGCGACACCATGGTGCAGTCATGGACGTACACCTGACGAAAAAGGCGTCTGTGTGACACACACTCTGCTGGGAATTTGTACATGTCTGATAACCAGTTCACGTTCACAAACAGCCCTTGCACATCTTACTTCAACACTGTCTTTCAGTGCATGCTTCAAGTCTCTTTTATGTGTGCATACACACACTAATACACACAATCTATACATATGCATTCCATCGCTACATCCATACTCACACATAATCCCAATACACGCACTCATAAACTCCACACATGGGTTCTTACACAATGTCCCTCTACACACACACACACACTTGATCTCTGCTCACAAACATAAAATCTAGACATATCCTATCTTTACACAGGCATTCATATTGTGTCTCTACATATATAAACATACACATGCTCTCTCACTCGCACATAAAATCTCCTCCCCCTTTCCCTTACCCCTCACTCTCCTCATACATACATATACCCTCTTTCTCTCCCCCCCCCCCCCCCCCCCCACGCACACACATTACACAACATCACACACACACAATACACACACACACACACCACACACACATACACACACCACACACACACACCTGTGTAGTCCCTTACTTGTGTGGTTTTCAACATATGGTAGTAGACCAGCCACTTGGACTCAAATTGTGTTTCCCGGCAGTTGACAGACTTCGGGTGAACCGACACTTTACCCCCTCCATTCTTGGTGTGAAGGGTCACCATCCTAATTGTACAACATGAGGCACGCGCGCACACACACACACACACACACATACGCTAATTATAACTGCAGCAATGGCAATATTTGTCAAATATGATTGCAATAATCTCCTGAACATAGTTTAAAAAAATAAATAAATAAATTGAAAAAAGATGGTATATAAGCAAAACAGTAAAACAAGACAAAGCAAGATTGTTTAAAAAAAGAAGAAAAAAAACGAGGCAAAGACAGACAGTAATGTAAGAAAGTGTAAGAGGAAGGTTTGTGAAGTAAAAGGGAAGTAAGAACGTAAAGTAACAAATCAAAGCAATATAAAAATGTCCTCTCAACCTCATTTTCAATGAACCCATCCAATCAAGTGCCTTACCTCCCCCTTGGTGCAGACACACCCTAAGGTCGTCCAAACAAACAAAAAGTATCTGAAGGGAGCTCTATCCTCCTTCAATATGCCCACAACATTCCTTCAGTATATATCCAGCTGACCTCCCTTGAAAACACCAAGTATGACTAAGGCATTTGTCTGGACAGGTAATTATGACAAAATAAAGGACAGTAAGAAATCAAAGCATGGTGATAAAGTAAGCTGTACCATAAAGTTAAAGAAAATGAAGCAAGACACTGAAACAGAGAAATGTACAGTAATGAAAAGAAAGTAAAAGAATGTAAATAAGTAACCAAGGCAGTTCTGTAAGGAAAAAAGAGTAAAGTGAAAACTAAGTAACGTGACTGAAAAGGATTAAGTAAGCAGGAAAATACGTAAAAGACACTAAGTGAAGAAACGAACAAAGTGAAGAAATGAAAGTAACTAAAAAGGAAAGCAAGTAAATTATGTAAAGTAACCAAGTAAGCAAATAAAGTTACGTAATTATGTAAGTGGTAAGTAACAGGAAAGCTGCCAGTGACTGCACCCTACGACCCACTTGTACGGTGGAGCACCAGGTTTAGGAGTCTTGTCCACTTTAGCCACATGGGGGTACAGCCCTGCACACAGCACTGCTTTCACCAAGCTCAGATCCTCTGGAAAAAACAACAAAATGTGGTTAAAAAAATTAACATTTAAAGTACAGCATGAGTCTACCAAGACATGTCTAATAATGACCAATTTTATTTTCTTTCTTTTCAACCCAAGTAACTCATGGGATACATAAAAAAAAAAAATATATATATATATATATATATATATATATATATATGCACAGAATGGTAAATCAAACTATTATTTCAGAAGGTTTTCAAAGTAAATGACTGTAACCTGCAACCTCAGACATATCCAACGATTATTATCAACACTCACACAGATGAACACAACAAGCACAGATATAAGGACACATACACATAAACACAGGACAGTTAAACACATTTTGCAAATGATTCTGTAACCTCTTAGTTTCACACACACACAAACACTGGCTTCAAGTTTTATTAATCTTTTCATATTATTCAGGGCACAGTGAATAAAATCTCTATAACACTTACATACCACCATCACATGAAAAGAACAGAAAAGGGAAACACTTATGCATTAACGTGAATCTTTTTGGGTGATGCACGAAACTTACCTGTGGAACATTGTCACTTAGCAATTGAAAAGAAAACAAAAGAAAAAAAAACTGCATGACCAGAAGCAGTGATGTCTTTTCATTAAGTTGAATATACCTCATCAATTTTAGCTAATGACTCTAATCACCTGACGAGAAACTGCCAAGATCAAACACAGATTTGAGGGATGTGTATCACCTAAATACTTTTTTCTTTCTACGATCCAAGTATTGAGGGCTTTACAGGATAAACTGGATTCATATTCAAAAAGCATCCACCAACACGTGCACACAGTTTTGCTTTTCATTCTGTCAGTCATTTTTTTCTTACTCGTATATCACACAGACACAGACACACACACACTCACACACACAAGTACACACACACACACACATAATCAATTTATCCTACACTTACGTACATTCCTTCTCTCCGTCCCCCTCTCATTCACTGAAGAAGAAATAAACAATAATGGCCAACACTACACCAAACACACAGACAGCCTGATGCCAGAGGCACTGACCAGAATGGATGTTGGACTGTGAGTCTCTGGGGTTCTTGCTGGACACAAAGTTCAGATCATACAGCAGCTCAGCCAGTTGCTTCTTCATGTCTTTCAGCATCTGCACAGGCAGGCACATATCACCTATGACATGTTCAGTGAATGGTGATGCATGCATGCACTTCTTCATGTCTTTCAGCATCTGCACAGGCAGGCACACATCACCTGTGACATGTTCAGTCAATGCTGATGCATGCATGCACTTCTTCATGTCTTTCAGCATCTGCACAGGCAGGCACACATTACCTGTGACATGTTCAGGGAATGGTGATGCATGCATGCACTTATTCATGTCTTTCAGCATCTGCACAGGCAGGAACACACTACCTATGACATGTTCAGTGAATGGTGATGCATGCATGCGCACACAATTGCATGCATGCTGGATATTTGTGCCTATCAACACATAAATACATGGGTGTGCTCTCATGTAGACATGCGCTCATATCTGTGCATGTATGTTTAAGTGCACACACACATGTGTGCACATATACAGACGAGACCTCACATGTATGCACTCTTGCTCACTCACACACACACAAATGCTACATGCATACATTTAGAAACACAAACCTACAGATGCATCCTTAATCTTTTCATCATCCATCCATAGACCACACACACACACACAGAGAGAAACACACACACACGTCACACACACACACACACACACACAAACACACACACACACACACACACACACACACACACACACACACACAGTGTTGCACTAACTCGTAAAGTGTTCATGGAGAGGAAGTAGTCCCAACAGTACTGGCGATCAGTCCCCCGTGAAAAGCTTCTCTCCCAACCCTGCAAAAAGAAAGGGGAAAAATGGACCATCACTTTCACAAACATTCCACAGGAAAATGGACCATCGCTTTCACAAACATTCAACAGGAAAATGGACCATCACTTTCACAAACATTCCACAGGAAAATGGACCATCACTTTCACAAACATTCCACAGGAAAATGGACCATCACTTTCACAAACATTCAACAGGAAAATGGACCATCACTTTCACAAACATTCCACAGGAAAATGGACCATCACTTTCACAAACATTCAACAGACATTTCCTTCCTTTGTAGTCACACTTACCTGCTTATCTGTCAGGCATGTGTCCCATACTATATGCCCAGGACAGAAGCATACTTCTCCATTGTGCATGTGCTTTTTTCACATATATGTTCATGTCTCCAGGGATTTATTCGTAAATATGAATGACAATTTACAGTATTTGGGTGTTTTTTGTATTTACACATTCGTGGCACTTTGGATTATTGGGCACATGCTTTAAATTTGTCTTTTAATTCTAATTTTAAACACAAAAAAGGATGCAGCACAATATGATACTTACATAAAAATGACAAAGCAAAAAAAAAAAGAAAGAAAGAAAGAAGAAAAAAAATGAAAAAGATCAAAACTCAAGGAAACAAGACTAATTATCCTAAAGATTTAACAAGTAATCTAAAACAAATACAAAAAAAAATCAATGAATAAATAACCAGACTAAACTGATCAAATCTGAAAGTACTGTTCACAGCTTTCAGCTGTATAAAACATGGTGTGTTCTTCCTCATCTTTACAGTTGTTAAATGACACAAGTTATTTTCATTACTATCAATGCTGTTCTGAATTTTCTGTACCATTTCATCCATGAGAACCATGTGAACTTACCTGATCTATCTGCCTTCAAAACAACAATTTGCCATCCATGCACGCACACGCGTGCACACACACACACACACGACTGAAAGAAAATTACTAAGTAACAGTTGGTCACCTTGACACTCCCTCCAGATGAGAAATGTCATGCAAATTAAGTAATCTTAACAACTTTTGGCACCAATGAGAATTGCATACCTTTGAAATAAAAACCAAATATTACAATCAAAAGTGTCACTCTGCCAGCCGAGTGGCATTTTATGTGCACTGAAAGCCCATCGATTTGAAGGACTGTAACAGTAAAGTTTAAATACTAAAGTAAATCAACTTATCACACACACACACACACACACACACACACACACACACACACACACACACATTGCCATATGCAGTGGACACAGATGTATGAAAAAAACAGGAATACATTAAGAGAGTATTACTGATCTTTTGCTCTGGAATATTTGTGTGCTGGTCTTTACCAAATTCATCTACCAATAAAGACTCTGAACAAAGACTCCCTCCATATAAAGATGTGGGGGTTTTTTCTGTAACATTTGAGTCTTGATCTATGCTATCTTTACCCACCTATTAATATCCAATCCCTATAACCTTTTCAATCCTTCCAGTTCACAATCTGAGCAGCCTCTTCTGCCTGGCCAGCGTTGTTTGATTTGAACAGAGGAGAAACTTCATTTCTACTTTAATATCTCAAAAAGTATTTCAACAGAGGCTTATAATTTCATTCATTTATTTGAAAAAAATGTTTTGCATTAACATTATTTGAATTTCATGTCAGTTGATGCACTTCCTAACAGTTGATGCTTTGACAAATTCAAACATTATACAATTCTTTGCATAACCCTGTTTCTGAATGTAAACATTAAAAATACCACACCACTCATTTGAATTAATCACTCAAATTTAACTGAGGCAGTGAGGCAGGAGGTTCTGTGTGAATTATCTCCCTTTCCTAACAGTTTCAATGCACATACATTTTGCGTATACGAGCTTCTTTGCTTGAATGCTACTCCGCCAGAGGCTGAAAACAACATTCAGCAGTACCCAAACAGCATTTGTGTTTAGACTAAAATGACTTAGAGGCTTGCTTTTGCTGGAACATTTCTGTCATGGTCTGTACTACATTGTTCTGTAATATTTCTTTGTCTATGCAAGATGCCCTCCAAACAAAGAACCTCCTCTCTAAACATAGTTTTTCTGGAACATTTATGTCTTTGCCTACACTTTGGTCTACCTCCCAACAAAGGCTTCCACCCTGTTCAGACCCTAAATGTTTACCATTTCTGTCCAAATCGACAGGTTCCACGACTTTCCTTCTGAAACCTGTAGCATTAAAAATTTTACTGAGAAACTCTTCCTTGTGTCAAAAAAAAAAATTTGTACTGTTTAAAGCACACACAGTGCCACAGTGGCATAGTGCCAGATACAGCACTATCCTTTCATTAGAATGGAAAATCCTTCAGAGGCCTGAGAAGGCTGCGGCAAGCTGCTGTTGGTATACAATGAACGCCAGGGATTTCCAGTCTATGGGCTGTGGCAGGATAAAACATCAAAGAGTTACATAGCTTCCACCTCACTAACAGAAACTAACTTGCACACAACAGACTCAAGACTCCTCTCTACACGATATACAGGACTGTATTCTACTTGAAACAAACCAAATAAAACGATGTTGCTTTAAACCCTGCCGACCACAAAAGCCATATCACGGCTGAAACACTATGAAAAACAAAAAAAGAACAAAGTGAGAAAATTAAAATGCAAATTAAAATGCAAAGTTAAAACTCAATAACCTTAAAAGAAGGTCTGACCATTTCTTTTAACATTTTATTCTATTTCCAACACCACCACTCTCAGCTGTGACAGACATGGAAGAGGAGGACAGGGTGACCTACCTTCATGGCGTTGATCAACACCACCACTCTCAGCTGTGAATGACAGGGAAGAGGAGGACAGGGTGACCTACCTTCATGGCATTGATCAGCACCACCACTCTCAGCTGTCAACGACAGGGAAGAGGACAGCAGGGTGACCTACCTTCATGGCGTTGATCAACACCACCACTCTCAGCTGTCAACGACAGGGAAGAGGACAGCAGGGTGACCTACCTTCATGGCGTTGATCAACACCACCACTCTCAGCTGTCAACGACAGGGAAGAGGACAGCAGGGTGACCTACCTTCATGGCGTTGATCAACACCACCACTCTCAGCTGTCAACGACAGGGAAGAGGACAGCAGGGTGACCTACCTTCATGGCGTTGATCAACACCACCTCTCTCAGCTGTCAACGACAGGGAAGAGGACAGCAGGGTGACCTACCTTCAATTTCCAACACCACCTCTCTCAGCTGTCAACGACAGGGAAGAGGACAGCAGGGTGACCTACCTTCATGGCGTTGATCAACACCACCACTCTCAGCTGTCAACGACAGGGAAGAGGACAGCAGGTTGACCTACCTTCATGGCGTTGATCAACACCACCACTCTCAGCTGTGACAGACATGGAAGAGGAGAGCAGGGTGACCTACCTTCATGGCGCTGATCAACACCACCTCTCTCAGCTGTCGAAGACAGGGAAGAGGACAGCAGGGTGACCTACCTTCATGGCGTTGATCAACACCACCACTCACAGCTGTCAACGACAGGGAAGAGGAGAGCAGGGTGACCTACCTTCATGGTGTTGATCAACACCACCACTCTCAGCTGTCAACGACAGGGAAGAGGACAGCAGGGTGACCTACCTTCTTAGTGTTAATCAACACCACCACTCTCAGCTGTCAACGACAGGGAAGAGGACAGCAGGGTGACCTACCTTCTTAGTGTTAATCAACACCACCACTCTCAGCTGTCAACGACAGGGAAGAGGACAGCAGGGTGACCTACCTTCTTAGTGTTAATCAACACCACCACTCTCAGCTGTCAACGACAGGGAAGAGGAGAGCAGAGTGACCTACCTTCATGGCATTGATCAGCACCAGGTGGTCACTCTTGCTGCCCTGGGCCAGCTCCTTCCTGGCCCTGTCAGCCTCCTTCTCCTTCCCCTGCGTCGGATGAAATGAAAAAGGCATTCATACCCCTGGACTTATCTCCTTACCCTGATTGAAGTTTCGTTTCCATTTTAACTTGTTTACAGTTATTCAACATAAAGTCAAAGCCAATCCAATGACATATCATGTTTAATATTTATCAAACATCTTTCAAAGGTATGATAATCATTTTTTTAAAGCAGGTAACAACTGAAAAATGGCGAATTTCTCTAAAAATGATGAAAATCCATCGAAAGCAGTCATGACATTCAAATAATTACATAACTCTTAACATCTTCAGACAAACACAACTATTTCCAGCATGGTCCACTTTCACACTGGAGATGACAGAGGTTCACTCATAAGTATGACACAGGCCCACACTTGAGAGAGATGACAAAAGCCCACTCTTAAGAACTATGACACAGGCCCACACTTGAGATATGACAAAAGCCCACTCTTAACAACTATGACACAGGCCCACACTTGAGAGATATGACAAAAGCCCACTCTTATGAGCTATGACACAGGTCCACTCAAAAGAGGTTTCACAAAAGCCCACTCTTAAGAGCTATGACACAGGCCCACTCTAGATGCATGATGAAAGCCCACTCTTAAGAGCTATGACACAGGTCCACTCAAAAGAGCTATGACACAGGCCTACTCTAGATGCATGACAAAAGCCCACTCTTAAGAGCTATGACACAGGTCCACTCAAAAGAGGTTTCACAAAAGCCCACTCTTAAGAGCTATGACACAGGACCACTCTAGATGCATGACGAAAGCCCACTCTTAAGAGCTATGACACAGGACCACTCAAAAGAGGTTTCGCAAAAGCCCACTCTTAAGAGCTATGACACAGGACCACTCTAGATGCATGACAAAGCCACCTAAGAGATGACACAGGCCACTCTTAAGAGCTATGACACAGGCCCACTCTTAAGAGCTATGACACAGGCCCACTAAAACTATGACAGGGCTCACTCAAAAGAGGTATGACAAAAGCCCACTCTTAACCCTCTTGTATTCATAACGGGTGCAGATGGGAGCGCTGAGACAGCACGCTTGATTCCGTAACAGGTGCAAATGGGAGCTGCCTGCCGCCTGTGTACGGTACTTTTCCATCATGTGCTGACGCCGTGAAAATGGACAGAGAGCCACTAAAAGTTGTTGGGGATTTCCCACTATAGCCCAGTAATGTGGCAGTACTATTTTTGGATGCTGGCACCACTTCCATTCACTAAGAAAGAGGAGAAACTGCAAGCGAAGAGTTGTGCATGAGACCGACTGATTTTCACAATGGCGTCGTCTGCTAACATAAGCGAGTTTGATGATATTCCTGAGTATTCAACAGAGGAGTGGGATCAAATTATGCAAGAAGTAGAGGAGTATGAAAATGGAGAGTTAGAAGAAGAGAATGATGTTGAAATCGGCACCAATGAAGGAGAGGAAAATGGTGAAAGCGACCCCGAGAACAACATGCTACTCGCCGCTCTGCAAAACACATGGCGACTGGCTACACATCCTGCCAACGTGGCCGCATTCCAACAGCCGACAGGCCCTGTGCACTCACTGCCGAACACTGCCACCGCACTAGATTATTTCTTTTTTCTACCTCTCATATTTTTTTCAACTAGTAGCAGAAGAAACTAACAGATACGCTCAACAAAAACAAGCAGCTAAGGGCACACCTGACTCCCTATGCTTCGACACAACACCTGACCAAATGCGGGGCTATGTCTCTGTACTGATTATTCATATGACAACTAAGGGACGATGCGTAGAAACGTCATATATGTGTTCTTTCTGCCAGGTGCCTTTATACTTTCATAAGAATGACTGTTTCCGTGACTACCATGCGCAGAATGTGGCTCAACAGTAGGGCAGTTCGCTAGTCTCTGTGTTTGTGTATACGTGTATACATGCTTACCTGTAGTTTATAGTGACAGTGCTTCGATGACACTTGGCAGTGACACTCCACTCAATATTCTCACTGTACAGCTATACAGTGTGTAAATACATATGGACATGTATAAGGTGCTTAGAACAGTGACAGAAAAACAATGAGGGACTGTGCTTTAATCTACTTACAGTAACTGTTCAGTAGTGACAATTGACACTTATTGTGTGTGACATTCTGTGGATTACCTGTAGGGGCTGAACAGGCAGACAGAAGACAGATCATCTCAGGAAGGCCGCAGCTTTCATTTTACAACACTAGCGTGCATGTGCATGGAATAACTGCATGTTGGTGTGCTGTATTAGAATTGTCACCATCGCATGTGACACATTGGGTGACATTTTGGTGACAGTGACACGACCTTTCACCTCAAGACACACAAAATCTTGCTCACAGTATAGAACAAAGCCTTGTGACCATACATGCAGAATTTCATAGCCCTAGAGGTTTATTCTTGGTTGTGATGAAGCATGAACCATACATACCCATTTTAAGGCTAAATTCACTACAAAAAATCTGAAAACTATGGGGAATTTGGCCTCAGAGAATCTGAATACAAGAGGGTCAAGAGCCTAAGACACAGGCCCACTCAAAAAAGGTATGACAAAAGCCCACTCTTAAGAGCTAAGACACAGGCCCACTCAAAAGAGGAATGACAAAAGGCCCGCTCCACAGGAGATAAGACAAAGGCCTAATCACTGCATGTATGACAAAGGCCCAATCTCCAGCAGTATAACAAAGGCCAACAGTAGGTGTAACAAAGGCCCACAATAGGTATAACAAAGGCTTAATCACCAGGAGTATGACAAAAGGCCCACTCACTAAAAGGATCACCAATGCCCACTCACAAGGCAGATTACAAAGGTGCACTCACAAGGTGAATGATAAAGGCCCATTCACAAGGCAAATGATAAAGGCCTATTCACAAGGTAAATGATAAAGACTTGACCACAAGGTAGATGACAAAGAACCACTTACAAGGGAGATAACAAAGGCCCATTCCAAACAGAAATGACTAATGGCCTACTCACAAGGTAAATGACAAAAGGTTCCACTCACAAATTACGTGACAAAGAGGCCCACTCACAAGGAGAATGACCACCTCATATAGAGGATTACTAAGCATAAACACCCACACACAAGGCGGATACCAAACGCCTGTTCACAAGAGGAATGGCAACCATTCAATATGATGAAAAAAGGTCTGCTCACAAGAGGAACAATACAGATCCACTTACAAGGGGACAACACAGGCACATTCACAAGAGGAATGATAATGGTCCGCTGAAAAAGATAGATGATTAAAAAGGTCCACTCACCAGAGGTATGACAAAGGCCTAGTAACAAAGGGTATGACAAAGAACCTCTCACAAGTAGGATAACAAAGACCCATTCACAAACTGGATGACCAAACCACATTCACAAAATGACACAGGCACACTCACAAACTTATGGGATGACAACCACATTCACAAGGTGATGACAATGGATGACACTGCCACACTCACAAGGGGAATGACAAAGGCATCCTTGAAAGAGAGACTGGCGGCGACGGTGAGGATGGGGTCCAGGCAGCAGAACATGGCCCCGAAGAGAATCATCTTCCCCGTGTGAGGGTCGACTGGCATGCGTGCCAGGTGCACCCCCAGGGGCAGCAGGTTTTCATCTCCATCCAGGGCGTTCTGGAAACAAGAGACAGACTCTGATACATTCTCTGCAGTGTGTACTAGATGTGCAATGGGATGCGCTGTGATGTGTGTGTGTAGAAGAACAGAATTAATTTTGTGTGTGTGTGTTTGTGTGTGTGTGTGTGTGTGTGTGTGTGTGTGTGTGTGTGTGTGTGTGTGTAAGCGTTTGCATGCACACGTGCAGATGTGTATGAACGTTTTTGTTTGTGCATGTGAGTGTGTGTTGTATGTCTGTGTGTATATGAAAGCCTGTATGTAAAAATCAAAGCAGCAGACTTTTAAAAAATCCATTATGTTAAAGCTCAGGTAAAAGCAAAATTCCAATTCTAGCAGTAAAAAATCAGTGTAATGGGCCAGAAGACAGAAGAAGGGAAAACAATAACAACAACAACAAAAAGAGAACATCAGCTCAGGTCCAATCCACTTTTCTTAAACTATTCCTAGCCCAGCCAACCATGCTGGCCATGTCTGGACCGACTGCAAGAACTATCGACCAAGAAAATCGCAAGTTAAGACACATACACATGTTCATTCCCGAATCTGACAAGATACATCCAAACCATGTTCATAACATTGTTTACACTATACTACTATAAATCTTGTTTCTGCCTTCTTTCAAAAAACCCACACCTCCCTACATCCCTTAACAACAGAATCAGTGGACATCCACACAAGCCTGGGGTTTGACTGACCAGTTCCTGCAGGGTGACGATGGCTTTGTGCAGGGCCTCCATGGATGGGGGCTGCATGGCTTTGCTGACAAACGGCTCGATACGTCCCAGCTTCAGCAGCTACCCTCATCATACGCAGAAAACCAACATGCCAAATGTCAAACATCTTGAAAGGATCAAACCTGGCTGTCTATGTACATTGAACATGAACAGGCATATTCAGCTGTCCTCATCATACGCAAAAAACCAACATGCCAATTTCAAACATCTTGAAAGGATCAAACCTGGCTGTCTATGTACATTGAACATGAACAGGCATTTTCAGCTGTCCTCATCATACGCAAAAAACCAACATGCCAATTTCAAACATCTTGAAAGGATCAAACCTCATTGACTATTTACATTGAACATGAACAAGCATTTTCAATTAAATAGGAGGGGGGGGGGGGACATTTGCCTACACACATGCAAGAAAAGGCATGTTGTCAACTGTACTATCTCTGCCTTAGCCCTTTCCCTCCTCCTCCCTAAGCAAAAATAAATAAGCAAACAAATAAATAAAGATGAAAAAGATGTCGTGTTTCATCATGTGTTCCATAAAGTATATAAATGATAAAATATTTGGAAGTCTACAACTTCATAAAAATTTGTATTTGTTTGATTTGAAAAGCAAAAGCACACTCTAGCATCCTATCATCAGAACAAACAAATAAAGACAGATTAACAAAAAAGAAAGATGCCATGTTGCACTGTGTTCAACAAAGTATATAAATGCTGAAATAATTGGAAGTCTACAACTTCATAAAAATTCTTATTTGTTTGGGAAGGCAAAAGCACACTCTAGCATCCTACCAGCAGAAACTTCTTCACATCAAAGTCCCCTAAACCCAACAGACACAGGGCGAACAAAAGGGGACAGTGAATCAATAAGACAAAAATCCCAGCCCACGCCTCTCTGTGAGACTGACCTTGATCTGCAGACACAGCTCCTCCAGGCGCGTCCTCAACATCTCTGGGGGCAGGTAGTCGATCATCTGCAGCCACTTCAAACCTGTGTACAGGTGATAGCAGTAGCCCTCCTGCACTCTGCACACACCATCACCACCATCGTACCAAACCCACAGTCCAACGGGAGCCATGACAGACACGCCAGCAACAGTGATGGCTGTCACTGTCTGAGAATTCATCACACCATTTTGATGGGCAAAAAGGAAAGCTGACAGAAACCCATTCCCTGCTGGAAGCTCAGCTGCTTTCATGTTTCCGAAACACCGACCTAAATAACAGGATGGTCAACAAGCCTATCTGATCGTCTGTATGCATACACACAAGAAGACATTCATCCACAAAGCACATTGGCTCAAAAGACTGTAAAAACCGTGCAGCACCTGAGACCCTAAGACCAAACATCCACTGTTCTGACCACTCTACAAACACAAATGATTAATGCACAGCTCATTCTCCATCCCTTTTTTTCCATCCTGTGACAGTACGAGAACTATTTACTAATCTTAGTCTGGTTAAACATTAATGGACAGGCTAATTCATTTTCCGTTTTTCTCTCTCTCTTAACTGATTGCAGAAATAGGAATTGGTCAAAAACAACCATTTTTTTTAAACATGTCACAACTATGCATGCAACAAGCACCTCTCTGCTTTACAACACACCATAAACATTATTGCAGCACATGACACATCACAATAAAGATTTGTTTGCCAACTCTTGAGCTGGAAAAAGATGACTCCTAGGAATAACTCTACAGATTGTGAAAACGTATCCACTATGTTATGTAGCTGTCTGGAATGGAACTTTCTTTTTCTGTTCTTGACCAAGATCGGGTGCCCTTGAGAATGTACTGTGGCTGAAGTGTTCTCAGCGCTGGTTGTGAAGATAAGTGATCATGCTTCCATACTGTCAATATTGCAGTGATCAGACCGCTCAAGGGAAGCAATCCATGCTTCCATACTATCAATATTGCAGTGATCAGACCACTCAAGGGAAGCAATCCATGATCCATGCCGCATACTATCAATATTGCAGTGATCAGACCATCACGGGAAGCAACCCATGATCCATGTTCCATACTGTCAATATTGCAGTGATCAGACCGCTCAAGGGAAGCAATCCATGATCCATGCTTCCATACTGTCAATATTGCAGTGATCAGACCGCTCAAGGGAAGCAATCCATGATCCATGCTTCCATACTGTCAATATTGCAGTGATCAGACCGCTCAAGGGAAGCAATCCATGATCCATGTTTCCATACTGTCAATATTGCAGTGATCAGACCACTCAAGGGAAGCAATCCATGATCCATGTTTCCATACTGTCAATATTGCAGTGATCAGACCGCTCAAGGGAAGCAATCCATGCTTCCATACTATCAATATTGCAGTGATCAGACCACTCAAGGGAAGCAATCCATGATCCATGCTTCCATACTATCAATATTGCAGTGATCAGACCACTCAAGGGAAGCAATCCATGATCCATTTTCTTTTTCTTCAAGGAAACAGTTACTACCCTTGTAGAACTGGCCTTCGTTTGCCAGCTAAAATACACAACAAATACTGCTTTCTCTTTTGCTTAACAGGTGGCCTTGTCTTCATGTCATAGCACATGACTGTCTTATACACACACACACACACACACAAACATAGAAACATACTAATTTTCACACACACACACACACACACACACACACACACACACACACACACACATACATAAGATTCAGGCCCCTTCATTCACTTGTACCCCTCCAACATTCTCACCCTCCCTCCTACACCCAGTCTGGCCCAGTGGGTAAGGCATGAGACTCTTGTTTCAAAGTCTGGGTTTCAATTCCCACTCAAGACAACCAGGCTGAATGAGATCTCATTTAAGTCAACATCTGAGCAGGCTCCAGTCCTGGTATAGATCTTCCAATGAGACTTTAAATCGAAGACCTATGCATGAACACATACACTGAAAATGCATGAACACATACACTGAAAAAAAATCCTGCAAACATGTTAAATCCCACTCTACCTTTCCGAGAAGAAGAAGAAGAAGAAAATGGTGTAAGAGTGCACTCACCAGGGTTTGAGTATGGTGATCGGGGAAACAAGAAGGAAACCAAGCAAGCTTTCTGCTCATAGAGCTGTCATCAGGCTGAGAGTTAGTGGGTGACAGAGACAGATCGTATATGGGGACTGACAATAAAAAGAAGAAGAAGGAATGAACAGAGCTCAGAGACAAAAGGAAGTTAATGGGGTTAAGTAGTGAGTAGGAATCATGAACAAGTTAAAGTGGAAAGCAAGAAGGCCTGTTCAAAAAGGAGAGAAAAAAAAAAGGGAGGCGGGGGGAAGGGGTTAGTAGAGAAGGGGAGGGGGTGCCTGAAGCTCAGCTGCTGTCACTCTCTGGTGTTCAGGCCGGCAGGGGCGAGTCCATCCGAGAAGAGTTAGCAATCATATGCCGGAAGGAGGAATGATATGAAAACAACACACAAACACACTGGAGTCGAGTTTAAACACATCATCCTGAGAGACAGAATACTGCTACCTTTATAGTGGGATGAAAAACTCCTTAAGAACAGTGAACCTCTCAGAGTTCTACCTCAGGAAGGAAGAAAGCAAGGAATCCCTCCCTCCTTTCTTCTGTTTACCTGCCCGCTCTGCCACGCCTCTGCCTGGAGTTGGCACGTGACACCCACTGCGGCTCCAGACAGGTCAGGTTGGTGTTGGGGTCATAGTCCTTGACCTTGATCTTGCCGCAGTCCACCACAAACACCACATCATCAATGGTGATGCTGGACAGGACAACCACCAAAATAACAACGCTCATCAACATGGTTAAGATGCCTTCCAAGATGCTGGAATGCAAATTGCTAATTGAGAAATGAAGGGAAACTCCCTCCCCCCCCCCCCCCCCCCCCCCCCCCCCCCCCCAAAAGTACAGAATAGGTACTTTCCACACAACTGAACATAAAAGTATAACATTTTGAAAACTTTATATCATAAGCTGAAAACTGTCTTGTATAGAAAATCCTAAAAAAAAAAAAAATAAAAGCCATCATTGTTCACTTCCACAACTCCTCTCCAACTTTTCTCCAACTGATCAGACACCTGGAGACGTAAGTCAAACTTATGACAATAGAAAATGAATATGTTGTTATCACCGTTATTTATTTGTTTAAGGTATTTAATGATGTCACACGGCTATAAACGCTTGTCTGCCTTGAACATCCTCTCTCTCTCTCTCTCTCTCTCTCTCTCTCTCTCTCTCTCTCTCTCTCTCTCATTGTGTCCAAGATCCAAACATTTGCTGCACGAAATTCTGTTGTTTTTTTTTAATCTTTTTCAAACTCCAAGTCTCTCTCTCTCTCTTTCTCTCTGTTAAAAAAAACAACACACACAGTCTAAGCAGTATCTTATGTTGAATATGTACCATAATCAAATCAATAATGCCAGCTTTCATCCAACTAGAGTTCATGAAAACAAAAAAAAAGGCTTTGGCTATGTGCTTCAGACCTTCAGACTTCAATATAACCATTTCTGACTATACTTTGAAAACTGCTCACTTTAAAATGGGCTCACAACGTACAGATTAAACATGCATGTACCTGTGCACTTGCACACACACACATAGTAACACACACATACACAAAGACAGACAGACACACAGACACGCGCACAGACACAGACACACACATCTACATTCACACTCGCACACACACAAACATAAATACAGAGAGATGTATATTAACAGACCTGGTTTCAGCAATGTTCGTGGCGATGACGATTTTGCGTACACCAGGAGGTGGACGGTCAAAGACTTCACGCTGGTTGACCGTGGGCATGAGAGAATGCAGTGGGATTATTTTGCTTCCTGCCCACACCCACATACAGACATGATCCACACACTGACATGTACATTCTCATCAGCATGCTTACACACATGCACATACATATGCACAAGTACATGCAAATACTTGCTCTAACACACCCACATGAACACCCAGTAGCTGAGTATTATCTACCTATTATTACTGTGACTGCATCAAGTGTGCTTTATTCACAATGAAAACAGCTTATTCCGTGTGCTGATAAAACCAGCTTTTGTGTGGGCTTCATCATATCCAAATGTTATCTAACTATGTAACACAGAACACTTAACCTTTAAGTATCAATCCACCTGTATGCATAAGCCCGTTGTTACCAGTTGACAAGCCATTCACCCAAGAATGGCCATAAGTTTTACTGTCATAAACCATCATATGTGTTTTGCTTTCATCTCATACCGAGTGTGAGTGAGGCCCGCAGTCGTATGGCTTCAAACAACCTAGATGGTACTGAATTGATATGATGGATCAACAAAAATGTTCAGACTACAGGTGTCTGAAGCTGCTTCAAACAACTTAGATGGTACTGAACTGATATGATGGATAAAAAAAATGTGTAGACTCTACAGGTGTCTAAAACTGCTTCAAACACTGTTTCATGTGACCAAGGCACGTCAATGTCAAGGCATGGATTGATTCTGGATTTTCTCCTATGAGTGACTGCAGTGGTCAGTTATAAACATTAATACACAAACCAATGCATGCATATTAAACCACAGAGCTACTACAAAATTTTGGTGCGATTTCGACAGCCAGGGTTTGTTTAGGTCTTTTTTTTTTCTTTGAACAGTACCCTAATGCCTAAAAAATTAGTCTAAAAAATATCTGTTTTCACTTTTGTCTCATATATTTGGTATTTAAAGAGTATGAAGAAAAAAAATGACCACTGATGTCAAAACTGTGCATTAGAATATGTGCACTGAGAAGGCTACTCTGTTATTTCAATAAACAGTTTAGAAAATCTGATTACACTGGATAAAATCAAGCTGATGTCAGAAGTCTGGAAAACAGTCGACTACACGACGGAGCTGAACATATATTACATCCATCAAAGCGTCTTCACACACACAAAACCAGGCAATCCATAAATGCAGAAGAAGTCAATGTGTAAGTTAAATGTAAAGAAAACAGAAAAACAGAAAAAAAAAAAACTATCAGGAAACAAATGTTACTCTTTAAAGGCAGGACGAAATTGGGAAGTTCTTCATGTGCGCAGTCATCAATCTTGGTAACTATAGAAACAAAGAAGGTGAAAAAAAGAACAACGGTAGTTTGAAACAGGTTGCATGCTACAGACAGGCTGCAGTACAGTCAGTACCTGAGAACATAGCGGAGGCCTGAAGCATCTTGTGCAGGTTGCTGATCTCCTCCCAGCCCGGTACAAACACTAGGATTGCTCCATCCTGCCAACAACAACACACAACATACATACCTGCCAGACTGTGTAGATGACATCAAATGGCAGATGAACAGACTGTGTAGATGAATCAAATGGCAGATGAACAGACTGTGCAGATGACATCAGATGGCAGATGAACAGACTGTGCAGATGACATCAGATGGCAGATGAACAGACTGTGTAGACGAAATCCAATGGCAGATGAACAGACTGTGTAGATGACATCCAATGGCAGATGAACAGACTGTGTAGATGACATCCAATGGCAGATGAATAGACTGTATCAAAAGGCAGATGAACAGACTGTGCAGATGACATCCAATGGCAGATGAACCGACGGTGTAGATGACATCCAATGGCAGATGAACAGATGGTGTAGATGACATCCAATGGCAGATGAACAGACTGTGCAGATGACATCAGATGGCAGATGAACAGACTGTGTAGATGACATCCAATGGCAGATGAACAGACTGTGTAGATGACATCCAATGGCAGATGAACAGACTGTGTAGATGACATCCAATGACAGATGAACAGACTGTGTAGATGACATCCAATGACAGATGAACAGACGGTGTAGATGACATCAAAAGGCAGATGAACAGACTGTGTAGATGACATCCAAAGGCAGATGAACAGACTGCGTAGATGACATCAAAAGGCAGATGAACAGACTGTGTAGATGACATCCAATGGCAGATGAACAGACCGTATAGATGACATCCAATGGCAGATGAACAGACTGTGTAGATGACATCCAATGGCAGATGAACAGACTTAAGATGACATCAGATGGCAGATGAACAGACTGTAGATGACATCCAATGGCAGATGAACAGACTGTGTAGATGACATCCAATGGCAGATGAACAGACTGTAGATGACATCCAATGGCAGATGAACAGACTGTAGATGACATCCAATGGCAGATGAACAGACAGTGTAGATGACATCCAATGGCAGACGAACAGACTGTGTAGATGACATCCAAAGGCAGATGAACAGACGGTGTAGATGACATCCAATGGCAGATGAACAGACGGTGTAGATGACATCCAATGGCAGATGAACAGACGGTGTAGATGACATCCAATGGCAGATGAACAGACGGTGTAGATGACATCCAATGGCAGATGAACAGACGGTGTAGATGACATCCAATGGCAGATGAACAGACGGTGTAGATGACATCCAATGGCAGATGAACAGACGGTGTAGATGACATCCAATGGCAGATGAACAGACGGTGTAGATGACATCCAATGGCAGATGAATAGACTGTGCAGATGACATCAAAAGGCAGATGAACAGACGGTGTAGATGACATCCAATGGCAGATGAACAGACTGTGCAGATGACATCATAAGGCAGGTGAACAGAAAGAAGACTACAGTGAGACAAAAACTGAGCTTCTTGTTGTAGTGACGACTGTGCTCGCCTGTCTCTGACCAAAGCAGGATCCACTGGTGTTGTCCTGAGACTTGGTGCCTTTTCAGTCATCAGTACACCAAGTATCTGGCTGTCTGTCGAAACGTTTTCTTCTGATCCGAACATTTCTCCTGTCAGTCAACCCCCTATCATCCCAAAAGCATCTGTTCAATTCATTTTCACCTCTCTGTGGAAGCTGCCGCTCGGCTTACTGTTTCTTATATTTATCTTACATTGAACTGCTCAACACTTCCTCACAGGTCTTCCTTTCTGTTCAGTCCAGCAGCTTCAGAGTCCAGAACACTGCTGCCAGGGTGGCACTTGAAAGCAGGAGACTGGCTCAGCTACAAGCCTCCAAAGTAATGCTTATGGTAAACACATAAATTAGATACAAACTGGCTATGCTGGCTTTCCAGCCAATGGCACTTCAGTGGCAATCTGCTCTGTGTGTGTGTGTGTGTGTGTGTGTGTGTGTGTGTGTGTGTGTGTGTGTGTGTGTGTGTGTGTGTGCGCGTGAGTGTGTGTGTGTGCGAGTGTGTATGAGTGTGCGTGTGTGCGAGAGTGTGTGTGTGTGTGTGTGTGGTGTGTGTGTGTGTGTGTGTAGTGTGTGTGTGTTGCAATGCTGGGTATGTGTGTGCCAGAGAGACAGAGAGAGAGAGAGAGAGAGAGTGTGTGTGTGTGTGTGTGTGTGTGTGTGTGTGTGTGTGTGTGTGTGTGTGTGAATAAGAATGCCAGTGGCTCTTGTTGTGAGCTCTATATAAAAATAATTCACTATTATAATTGTTAAATCATATCACTACAAAATATTAAATCCAGGCTGCTGTCCACAACCATGGACTATGTATGCTTGTTTTCTGTCTGTCTGCATTAAACATGCTCACACTTAAAGATTATCAGTGGCATTTTATATTCAAGCATGCACACGCGCAGTTTACCTGAGGTAATGCATGCATGGACAAACACAGGAACAACATCGTCATCACCATCAACATCATCACTATCAGCTGAGGTCGGCAAAAAACTAAACAAAACCATGTTCAAGACTCAAGACGCCCAGCGCCAAAACATAGCACAGGGAGTGAAAGACAGAGGGAGGAGGGAATGGAAGCAAGAGAGAGAGGAGCGGATGGGATCTGAAAAAATTACCAATTCCACATCACACCACAGATTTCCTGCCCTCTACACATTCTGAAGTCAGCTGATCCAATAAGAAACATACCTTCATCCAACATGCTTTCAGTAGTGTATGATCATGTTTCTTTCAACCTTTCTTGGTTTTGCACTTTTCCCCAAGGAAAGAATGTTTTTTGGGTTTTATTTTTGTGTGCAGTTTTGCTGGAACAGAAAAAGAGCAAATCCACCAAACTGCTGACACGATGTTCGCCAGCTCAGTTCTCGGCTCACCTCTTTGGTAGTGACAATATACTGAAGTAGCGTAACCACAAGGTCAAGGTCGATCTTGAAGAAGTCCAAGTTCCTCAGAGCTTCGATGGTGGAGCGAGAATAACTGAAACCCAAGGTATGAGTTTACTTTACTCACTGATATTATCAATACCACAAATGAAAAAAAATATATATATATATGTATTGTGTGTGTGTGTGTGTGTGTGTGTGTGTGTGTGTGTATATACTCTTCCATCATGCTTCTTTTCAACTTTCATTTATTTCAGACTATCAGACTGGAGAACAGTGACTTCGAAAAAAATCTCTGAAAAAGGCCGGGGTGCAGGGGCTGCCTAGGTTGTGGTAGGGCCCAGGGGCAACGCCCTAGTGGAGGGTTCGGGTGGGGGGGGGGGGGGGGAATCTAAGCAGCTTTTAAGACCCTATCATGGTCTCTCGTGATAGGCAATTTACTATGCAGAAACAAAAAAACAAAAACAAAAAAAAAGCCAAGGACCCTAACTGCACACACACACACACACACACACACACACACACACACACACACACACACACACACACACAGGCATGCACACTCAAATTTCATAAATTTCCATTAACAAAATTGTTTGTTTCAACAGTCATGCATGTAACCTAATAATGAAAGAACAATGTCTTTCACTGTGGACACACAATCACTGTCATTTTGTGCATCCCATTTCTTGATGTTTATAACTAAGCCCACCACAGAGATACAAATGACATATGACTTATCAGGACTGTCACACCGTCAACATAAAATCCATGGATGTTCATTTTTTTTTTTTAAAGAAAAATGGTGGGGGGGGCTACTCTGATTGCAATCTAGTGCTTTTGAAGCGTCAACAATCTTAGTGCAGCACACATGTTCAAACTGTTAAAACCATGACTGGCATAGTGAAGCCTGATTTAACCTCCTGCCATTCCCGGCTTGTTCACTTTCCGAAAACAAGTTGAAAATTGCTGATCAAAACTGCTCACTTTTGTGTTCTTTTCAGTCCACTCAAATCTCCAACAGTTGACAACTGTGCATCCCTCAAATGTATCGCCCTGATTTACATTTCGTGACACGCAGGACATCATATTACCACCACCACCATCCCCCAAAGCTGAAACCTATGCCTGATACTCAACCAGAAAAAAATGGGTGAATTAACAGCTTTCACAGCCCGCCAGTGAATTGGTCTGATTAATGCACACAGAAGTATCACAATACAACACAACTGCAGGTGGCACTGCGTTGAACAAAGAATCATGGAAACCTGGACTGGAAAAACTCTATACGAGACTCAGGCTGATTACGTGTTTTATAATTTTTCTTTTCAGCAGACTTTTTTTCTCTCAGATGTTCGCTTTTCCTGCCTCTGGAAGTCAGGTGATTTTCTCAGAAATCCTCAGATCCAAAGAGATTTTCTCCAGCCTGAACAAAGTCAACCCACCCACCCATCCCCCACCCCCTCCTCCCTTCCCCCTTCCACCCCAAAGCCCTCAGCACCCCTGCCTGTCAAAGTCGAATTTTGAAGAAGTCAAAGCAAGCTCAGAGCTTCAATGGGGGAGTGGAATGAGAATAACTGAAACTCAAAACACCATCCCACTATACTCACTAATATTATCAATCTACCAAAGACAAAAAAAAAAAAAAAAAATGACAAAAAAAATCTCTTCCATCATGTTTCTTTTCAAATTTCATTCATTTGAAACTATCAAACCCCATTCCCAGTCTCCTCACCTCAGCTTCTTTTTGCCACAAGGATTAATTGGTCATGACAGAGGAAGTCTGAAAAGCCAGACAAATGGCACACCCATTTACTGACCTGCCCTCCAGGTTACGCAGCCAGGCTTGAAAGTTCCACTCTTCCTCTTCTTCTTTTTCCCGGTCGGCTCGTCGGAAACTTCTCTTGGGCTTGCGGCGACTGTCTGGGTTGGGTTGATACCTTTGTTCGCAAGGTAATTTGTCACTGATTATCGTTCCCAAAGACTCTTTCTCTCTTTCACACACACACACATACATACACACACACACACATACATGCCTCTCACACACACACACGGCATACATACACACACAAACAGATATCTGATACATATGCATCCAGGGAACCATTCAGGCATGCATGCAGAAATTAAAATTCTGTTATTGAGAACTTTTCATTTTCTCACATGCACACTTTTGTCTCTCTTTTCTCTCTCTCTCACACACACACACACACACACACACACACACACACACACACACAAACACATTCACATACACAAACACACACACACACACACACACCACACACACAAAGACTTTGAATTTATGAACACACACAAGCATGTAAGCCACTTAAATCCTGCCTTCTTCCTGACCACCTTCCTCTCCTGATCAGCCCCTCTAAAACCTTTCTCCCTCCTCCTACTACTCACTCCCCCCTGCCTCCAACAACGCCAGCACACACATCACCCCCACTTCCCACCCCAACGTACACAAAGTAAGAGCTCACTTCGTCAATTCCAGTACGTCCTCCAGCAAGTATTCCTGTACTGGGTAGGTGAAGCCAGGTATGTTGATCATTGGACACCCACCTGTCACCAAAACTTAAAGCTGGAAGAAAAGGCATGTGCGAGAGTGTGTGTGTGTGTGTGTGTGTGTGGTGTGTTGTGTCCTATCTCTGGTTGAATGCTTTCGTGTTTGGGGAGTAGAGTGTATGTTGGTACAGTCATGTGTGTGTCATATACGAAGCATGTCCAGAAAGTCCCTTATTCTATTGGTATGGAATATTGCCATATTATCAGAATCTAGATATTGGGAGAGCAAGGGAACTAACCATGCCACCTATATCAGACAGATCTACGAGTTACTGCCCTTGAGAAGTCATTGAGAGTGAGAATGCACTACAGTTTCCTGCTTTTTTCAGTTAGGAAGTACCGTAAAGTTCGGACTATAAGCCGCGACTTTTTCCCCCAGCTTTAAACCCTGCGGCTTAAACAACGATGCGGCTTATTTGCAGATTTTTCCGATTTCAGGAGCATCACACCCTCGTCTATTCTTAGCTTCTCTGTAACTCACCATATCGTGTTTACTGTTCATGAATTTTTATGATGCTTTTAACTACGATTTTCTCTGTAATCGTGTAATGGAATCAGTAACCCGTTCAGAAATACAAGAATCGACATAAGTAAAGCCCATTACTGATATCTTTTTTCATCAGTTTGTCTTCTACAAAAATACAATCGCTTCGAACAGCACAATGTGTGGGCCGTTTCCGACCTGTTTAATCTTGACTAACACTAGCTGAATTACGAACAAAATAACTAAGCATTGGCACGGTATTAAGCGAAATAAAACAATCGAATCATTTCATTAATGTTCTGGTTTGTTATTATATGCGTTATCTTACCAAATGCGTCTTGCAATTCAAAAACGATTAGCGCATTCTACTCGGTCATTGTCAGACCTTGGCTTCGTTGCGCCATTGTTGAAATCGTGGACAGGGAGTGAAGGTTTGCATTTGATACCTTCACTTTGATTGGCTTGCGCTTTCGAGTACTGAACCAATCGCTTAGCTTGATACACCAATGAATGCAGGAGAGAACTGCCTTTCTAGCGCATCGTTAATGTGCTGGTTTTCTTTGTTTTTTTTTTTAAAGCAATGATGTTGGAAAGACAACACTTGTAAGAAGCCTCATAAAAACTTCGATTCTAATTGATTTAAAACACATCGTACTAAAAAAAAAAAAAAAAGACTGAAGTAAAGCTGGAAACATGCTCTTGTATTCTGACCTATTTTAAACGCCAATGAATGCAATGAACACATAGTATGTGTTGATTTTTGACACTATGTTAACTCAATGCTCGGCCAGCTGCTGCCTGCTTCACATCGGACTGTGTTGTATATATCTGCGGCTTATAAACCAGTGCGGCTTATTTGTGAAAAAAGTTCAGATTTTTAAAAAACTTAGTGGGTGCGGCTTATATACAGATGCGCTCAATAGACCGAACTTTACGGTAAGTCCTCTGTTCTGGCATTTGGGGACTTCAAAAACTGTTTCAGCTATGGATCCCTAAAACGATCTTTCAAGCTCACTGTCATGCATGTGAGCGTGTATATAAGCGTATGTGCATGTGTGTATATGTGTGCATATGTGTATATGTTATCACCCTTGATGAACCAAAATCCTATCCAAGAGAGAGCATACAGCCGTTTCCTCCTTTACTTTGGCAAAGGGAACATGCTCCCCTCTGTTCTGCCATTTCTCAGATCTCTTAACTTTTTTTGGCTATGGATCCTCTTAACTCGTAGAGTGCCTTTAAGCCGTCAGCCGACGCCGCATTAAAAATGCTTTCCCAGTGCCTATGGGCCGTCCACTGACGTCATGCATTTTTCTTGAATTTTCATTCGTTACTATTTCTATCAACGGACTTAAATAGAGTGTGCGTAGTAAGCCTTATATGTCTGTAGTATTAAAATGATATGTAAATGACCACACGTGAGGGGAAAGCCCATTTATTCTCATCACTGACTGGATGACCAGCCAGCACTTCATCTCGCTTGCAAAGATGGCGGCGCAACCTTCGACAAGCGCAGCGACCAAATCAACGTATTTACACAGCTGAGCAGGCTCTGCTAATGATTTTTGACAAAGACAATAATCTTTTATTCAACGACTCACTCGAGCATGAAGGTGAGATGATGATAGTGATGGAATTGCCAACCGTATTCGTCAGTTATTGTGTCGGGCTGTGTGACCTCAATGTGTGTTCAGCTGACTGGTTTGCCAGCGTCGAACGAGCTCGCCTAGTGTGTACTCTGCACTGCGTGCCAGTGGTCAGTGACGTGGTAGTCAGCGTGAGAGGGGAGCGCGGCCTGCTCGCGGCGCGGCACAGGGCAGAGGGAAAGGTAGGGGAAGAGGAGCAGTGAAAGAGAGGGTTGAAGTCCAGCAAGGGGGCGTGGTGGGGAGAGGGGGGCGTGGTCGTGGACTGACCTGTCTGCATAGAGTGTGAGCGTCTTGATAGACTTCTAAACTGTTTTACTTTCATTTACAGGTGTAGTGTGACAATACAAACTTTATTTTCAACTTTTTTGCTTTGTGTTCTTGTTTGGATGTGAAGATGTAGTGGTAAATACATATGCTTTTGATCGTGCAAAAAAATCTATCCAAATCTAATTGTCTAAATACTTTTTTATTATCAAAATTAAAACAAAAGAAGCCCAGATTCAAAATCTTCATTCAATTTCCTTCAAAAATCATATATATTTCATTGTTATATCTTTTGTAGTTTCTGAGCTAGAATTTTTTGTTAATTATTACCCCCAAATCATTAGATTTCCCTGGCACTGGGAAAGCCTTTGTTTGTAACATTTTCAAGCAGCGAACGGGTTAAGCAACTTTCCAAGCTCGCTCTCCTCTTCATGTGTTTTGTGTGTGTGCGTGTCTGTATGTGTGTGTGTGAGTGTGTGTGTGTGTGAGTGTGTGTGTGTGTGAGTGTGTGTGTGTGTGTGTGAGTGTGTGTGCACGTGTGTGTATGCATGCAGGTATAGTATATGTGAAAAAGAGATGCACGCCAGTGTGTACATGTGTATATGTGCATGTGTGTCTGTGTGTGTCTCTGTTTGTGCTTGTGTGCAATATGAATGAGTTTTATGTACATGTATGCGCTTGTGATGTTTTATGTATAAGTTTTGTGCCTCTATAAGCATGTACTTATGTGCATGTGTGTTTGTGTATGAGTGTGTAGGCATGGCATGTACGCATGTAATAGCAGAACAAACGAAACAAAAAAGAGGAACACAGACAAGCACAGTCATGTCATAGACAGTGAACATCTCACACACACACACACACACACACACACACACACACACACACACACAACATTCACAGCAACGACAGTACATGAACAAATGCAAACACATACATACATACAGATACACATTAGACCTGTTTACCCTAAATTCGTGTACCTGTAATATCTCAGACAAAAACCTGTAATTTGAAAAAAAAAAAATGTAATCTTCATAATCGCAATACTCTCGCAACTTTTGAAGATTTGGAAGAGCTGGCTGTTGGCGCGTAAGACCGCTTCGTCACCATCTTTGACAAGGTAGAAGATGCAAGGCACGCTGGGAAATGTCATTTTACTGCTTTTGACCGAACAGCAGACGAAACTTCGCGTTTAACCATTTTCTTTCTTTTATTTTTTTCCTGTAATTTTCTTTCTGGGAGGGCTGTAATTCCCGTAATTTCGATTTTTTTCCGTAAAAATGACAGCAAAATCGTAAGGGTAAACAAGTCTGTACACACTCACACATACACGTCTCAATTCTTCCCACATCAAAAAGAAAATACACAGGCATCACATCAGCATGGCATCAGTGATGACACTAATCATCACTCACTGAAGTATTTGGAAAACATCTCGGCATTCAGAGTGGCAGACATGAGAATGACCTTGAGGTCAGGTCGCCTTGGCAACAGATCCTTGAGGATAATCATGAGAAAGTCTGACTGTAGGTCTCTCTCATGGATTTCATCCAGAATAATGTGAGTGGTTCTCCTTAACAGTCTGTAAATGCAGAGAATCATGGAGCAGTGTAACCCATACAAAACCACATACACAGTGAGAGTACATATGCACATGCATCTTGCACATAATCAAGTACATATCCTGCACACAGTATGAACTTTCAGACATATGCACATTTACTCTTAGACCATCAATTTGTATGCTTAGTTACCTATTAATTCATTTACAGACTATGCATAGTGCATGAATGTGTGTGTGTGTGTGTGTGTGTGTGTGTGTGTGTGTGTGTGTGTGTGTGTGTGTGGTGTATGTGTGTGTGTGTATTCATGGATTCTGGGGTATTGCTTTCATCCACACATGTGTAAAAATGGGTTCACGAAAAATAATGAGTTTACAATTTTGGACCCCAGTTTTTTAATACTTGGAATGAGCAGAGGGGCTTGAAAGGGGAAAAATTCATTTCTGCAACATTTCCTCAAAATGACAAACTTTCTGATTTCGAGTGTTAAGGTTGTTAACACTCCAATGTGTGTGTCTTTGACCGTGATTTAAAGCAAAACCAGCCATAAATCGTTCGCAACATTTTAACACAGACTTTGAAATACAAACTTGAATTGGCCTCCTAAGTGTCAATAACTACTTGGTCCATTAGAAATTGAGAAACCCATAATGACATGAGGAGCAAAAAAAAACTGTTGTGACATATATACACGTGTGCATGTGTGCATGCGCGCGGGCGCAAATGTGCTCACAGGCATTATGTACATGTGCAAGTACGAGCAATGGACAAAAGTTTTATATCACCCTAAAAAAATCTACAGTGAGTTACACAGAGCAAAACGGTGCTTTATAGTTTGAAGACCCATTCTTTCGTTCCATTCTTCAGTCTTCTCCCCTCCATGCATGCATCCATCCTCTCTCTCTCTCTCTCTTCTCTCTTTTCTCCCTATCTCACTCCAAAAAAGGAAACACTTACGGATCTCCCTCCAAGAACTTGAGTACAATGCCAGTGGTACAGAACAACATAGAACCTTGTTTTCTGGGTTGACGTCTGTTGAAACATCACACACACACACACACACACACACACACACACAACACACACACACACAAATGAATGCTCACTCATTCAATATACGAATGTAAACTCAAACATGCTTTCACATACATGGCAAGACTCATTTGAACATATACATACACATGACCATAACTATTCATCTATTATATAAGACACTGAGATATAAGTCTGACAACTGGAGATCAGCCTATAATGCTAACTGCAGCTCAAAGCATGTACAGTTCCCAATGGACCTGATGAATCTTCTTTAGCCACATCCATACTGAGGAAAATGCTGTTGTCCCATCAAGTCCTGACAAAGCTTAATGAGCTGACTTGTCCCCCTATCTAAACAGACAAAGAAAGTAGTCGTATAACAATTGTTCACCAAAACTTCTCAGCTATTTCTCTACTACAACCAAGAAGTCAAAGTTCACAGGATCTTCTTCACATCGATTTAATGTCTATCCCCAAAGATGTGATAAAGACACAGGCAGGTCAGCACATGTATTGAACTGCAAGATGAGAAAAGTCATGTTCCACACTTCCACACCGTGGTGTGCTCAGGATCAAACCCACACTTCAGGAACTCAGAATCAAATGTTCTAACCACTTGACTTATCTCACCCACAGACAGTGAAATAGTAGGGGGTGGGTGTGAAATGAATGCTGCATTTTTCTTTCAAACTTTTTGCATTTTAAGTAGGGGTGCTTGAGGTTACTGCTAACAAAGGCCTTCAAAGCAAAAAGGGAATCAGACAGAATGAAGAAGTCTTTGTGTTTTAATTCAGAGAACGTTTGAAGTGCCAGCACCTGTTAAACAACTATTTGGCGTCATATACTGTACCATGTCAGACCGTAGCATTCACGGCAGTTAGTCAGCTCTATCAGGCTGAAGATTTTGTGTGGCTAATGCAGTAATAAGACAGTCACGTGACGCCCACCCTACTTCCGCCGAAGGAAGAAGCCGGTGTAAACTTCCTGTACATCATTCTCTCTCGGCCTGCCGTCCAAGCAAGATAAGTCTTGTGCTCTGTCTCGCCTTTCTTTGCCGTTGTGTTAAGATAGCCTTGTGTTTGCTTGTTTTGTTGTGGCTTGCGCGCTGAACCCTTGTACCCTTGCCGGTGAGGCTTTGGTTTGGCGTGCTTTATTGATTTTACTGATTTTATCATACACGCTTCTCGCGTTTGTGCCTTGTTCTCGACATTCGCGACTTGCCACGCTTCTCGCGTTTGTGCCTTGTTCTCAGCATTCGCGACTTGCCACGCTTCTCGCGTTCGTGCCTTGTTCGCGACTTGCCTTCCGTGCATCTCGCATTCGGAATTCCGAGCTACACGCCGATTTCCATCTCCTCGCTTTACTTAGCCTTACGGCCTTTGTCTGCGAGTCCCATTTCACTTCCATTTGGATTCCTATTCGACGACCTTCCTCGTCGTTCACTCGGTTTCCATTACTTGCGCCGGTCGTTCCGCCATTTTGTGTCGGTCGTTCCGCCATTTTGTGTCGACCGGCCATACCGGCACACATACGATCGCACTGTTTTACTCGAACAGCGCGACTTCTGCGCATTTCCAGCACTATCAGTGCCCCTCCCGAGGTTGGTCGAGCTCTTCCTATCCCTCGATCCACCTCTTTGTCTCCCCTTTGCGATCGTGTTTTCCAGTGTTTGTCTCGCCACCAGTGCCCAACATGGTGAAGGATACTAACGGGTCGAGCCGCTCCTTTGTTCGTGAGTCGCGCTCTGCCCCGGAGGACCCGAGTATCGATTCCAGGGGACAAACCGCTCACACCTCTGAGCGTACGGTCAGTGTGGAGGAGGGTTCCGCGCAGGGGACGCGCGACCAGCTTTGCTATTCCTCCTCTTCACGATCAGCGGACACACGATCGTTGCGATCGAAGTTGAGCAGGCAATTGGCCGAATCGAACTTGCAATCGGCCGTCATTGCCGACTGTTTTTCGTTCTATTCTGACTCTAAATTGAAATCCAAAGGCAAGGCCCCCATGAAAGGACCTGCCGTTCAAAATCTTCCCGTTCTCCAAAATCTTCCCGTTCTTCGGCAAATCGCCTGCTCAGTTTCCATCGCACAAGGAGGCTCTCTATCATGCTGCGTCCGGCGATCGTCGGCCCCTGGGGACCCTTGCCGAGACACGGACCAGCACGGGTGACGACTCGCGGCCGGAATCACTGCTCGTCACCCGATCAGATGAGACTCGTGACCTAGCTACCCCCCCACTAACGCCACGCAGTCGAATCACGCTCTCCCCAACCGTGTCCGGGGTCAGCCACTACTCGGACACGAGGAGCGTCATCACTCCGGTGGAGGGGCTGTGGGCAGTCTTTGGTGTGACTTCCCCCGGGTCAGGGACGCAGGCATCGACCAGGTGGATCTGCGCCCTCACCCCCAACGGTCGAACCACCCCGATCGACCGTTGAACTTTCCCCTAGGGGTACAGGACGTTGGGGAGCGGACTTCTTTCGCTCCCCGGTTGGGCATCGTCGCGGTCCCGTTCCTCCGGGGGGAGGATCGACCAGCGGGACCAAGGGTAACCTCCCTTCGTCCTCTGAGGTGGACCCGTCGCCGCAGCCATCCCAGTCCGCTCCCACACGGCCAGGAGGCTCGGCTACCGCACCACCCACCGGCCACCTTGCCATGCAGGGGGCCGGCACGGACCGCACCCGGGAGATGCAGGAGGCAGTGCTCTCCCTGGGGCGGGTGCGAGACAGCTCGCCTTCTCGCTACCCTCCCCTTGGTGCCCAAGGTTACCCGGGTCCCCAGGGGAGACTCTGCCCCAGGGCCGCCACAGCCCGTCGTACTCTCCGGGGACCGGTGGCTCTATTCCCCCGAGAGGAATCAGTGGCTTAGGGCTGACACTCTTCCCGACTCCTCCTCCGGTCGCATGTGGCATCCTGCCTCCCGGAGCTGGATCGACCTGGGGCCCCCTTCCTCTCGGGCACTGTCCGATCGGCGATCCCCCAGTCTGCCCGCCGAGTATGGAGCCACCAGGGACCCGTCCTCCTTTTCCCCCATTACCCCTCAAGGACTGGACTCCCACGCACCCCTGCCCTGGCCCTCCGAAGGTGGATCTGATCATCCCCTTCTGGATTACTCTGACCCTCAACTCGAGGACGGGGTCGAGGACTCCCTCCCCCAGTCTGGTGACCTCTCCATCCTGGAGAGCTGGCGTCCAGATCTTGTTGTGAGGGAATCCCCTCCCTCTGACAACATCTTCTCCTTTAGCCGTTTCACTGGGGAGCCCCCTGCCCAGCGATCACGGCCAAGGATAGTCGCCCCCCAGACCCTCCCTCCCTTGTGGGACAGACCGGCTTCTTTCGCCAGGGGTGCACATGCCATTCCCCCACCGGGGATTGACTTCTTGTCAGCCCCTAACGCGGCTCCAGTAGGAGCTTTCTTCAAAGACCCGCGTCATGGCCCCCATGTCTTTTCCCTCTTCTCTGCCAATCCGGCCACCAGGGACATTGCCATTTCCTCTGCCGACCTCAGGCTCACGCCCAACCTCGCCCCCCCCACATCCACCCCTGTTCTCATCAAGAACTTGATGGAGTGGGATAGAATTGCCAGGACTGGCATTCTCCACACCACCGCGGGACATGCATTCATTGACATGTTCCTGCAGCGAGCGGAGGAGCTCTGGGCAAAGGAGGGCATCACTGCCTCGGTGGCTTCGGACCCCGACGACTCTGAGGCAGATCCTTGCCTATTCGGCGACCCCCTCATGCGTTTCCTTGTCAACAAGATTTCGCATCACCTTTGGGCTGCGGCGGACAGCGCGGCCAGGTGTCACTTTAACTGCCTGTTAGCAGTGAGAGATGCTGTGCTATCTCAGGCCAATCTCTCCCCGGCGCTCAAGGCGGCCTTACGGTGCATCCCGGGTCAGGAACAGTCGCTCTTCGGTGACTATTCCACTGCTGTCATCACTCATGCAGTCGAGGAACGCAAACAGGCGGCGTCTTTTGCGGCCAAGCCCCCTCCCCAGCATCGTCCTCGCCAGCATCGCCCTCCTGGACCCTACTCCCGTCCGGCCCCCAGACCCCAGCCCTACCCCAAACAGGCCCCCCCTCACACCTCAAGGCCCGCCAGACGCCCTTCTTCCGCCGTTGCTAGGTCAAAACCCCCATCAGAATTTTCGGTTCGGCCAACAGGCCCGGCCTCGGAGGTGACAAGTAGACTCACCTTCGGAGGAGCGAGAACTGGCAGACTTCTTGCCCCTCCCCGGCCCCGCGGCCCCTTTGGCAGGCAGTCTGTCCCGACATGCCCACCAGTGGCGGCGTATGGGACTCAACTCTTGGATAGTGTCAGTGTTACAAGAGGGGTTCCGTCTGCCCTGGGCACACGATCGCCCCCCTCTGCTATCCTCTCCTCCTCCTTCCCCCGGCGATCCCCCCCTGGCCCAGGCGGAGGCTCTTCGCCTGGAAGTCGAGGACCTTCTTCGGAAAGACGCCATCACCCATATACCCCACCCAAACCCCGGGTTTTACTCCCACCTTTTTGTGGTCCCCAAGTCCTCGGGGGGCTGGAGGCCCATCCTCGACCTTTCTCCACTCAACAAATTCCTCAGAACAACCAAATTCAAGATGGAGACCCCGGCCCAGATCAGAGATTCCATCCACCATCTGGACTGGGCCACTTCGCATATTTTCAGATCCTCATTCATCCTTCCCACAGACGATACCTTCGGTTCGTCTGGCGGGGACGGGTATATCAGTTCAAGGCGCTCCCCTTCGGACTCTCCCTGGCTCCCTTCCTTTTCACGAAGGTAGACAAGGAGATGGCCGCCCTTGCCAGACAGGAGGACATTCGCCTCTTGGTTTACCTCGACGACTGGCTCGTCTTGGCTCCCACTCAGGCCCTGTGTCAAGCCCACACATCCAAACTTCTGCGCCTTTGCTCCTCACTAGGGTTCGTCACCAACCCCGAAAAATGCGAGCTCTCGCCCAGTCAGAGATTCTCCTTCCTGGGCATGAGTTTCGACACCACCTCCATGCTAGTCTCCCCAACCCCGGAGAGGTCCACCCGCCTGATGGACCTCATCTCCCACCTCCGCCTCTCTCCCCTCGCGTCGGCAAGGACACTGTCCTCCCTTCTGGGGATGATGGAGTCCCTGTCGCCTCTCATTCCCCTAGGCAGGGTCCCCAAGCGACAGCTTCAAAGGGAGTTCCGACGTCGTTGGTCGCAGACCGCCGACCGCTGGGACCAGACCATTCCCCTCGGGCCTTGGTTCTTTTGGGCCACGGAGGAGTGGCTCAGCCCCTCCACCCTGAGCCCCGGGGTTCCCATCTCCCTCCCATCCCAGGCCCTAGATCTTTACACAGACACCTCCAACTCGGGCTGGGGGGCCCATTTGGAGAGCAGTCATGCCTCGGGGGTGTGGGACCCATTGACTGCCCGTCTTCACATCAACATCCTGGAACTGGAGGCGGTCCGACTAGCCCTCCTCCACTTCCAGACACTGGTCTCGCACCGATTTGTTCTCCTTCTCACGGACAACACCTCGGTAGCCTGTTACATCAACAAAGGGGGGGGGGGGGGGGGCACACTCCATCAGTCTCTCCCTCCGGGCAGAGGCCCTCCTCCGCTGGTGTCACAAGCAAGGAATCACCCTTCGCACGAGACACATAGCAGGGACGCACAACATTCTGGCAGACTCTCTCAGCCACTCCGGGTCCGTCCTCCACACCGAATGGACCCTCAGCAGGCACACGCTAACCTCGGTGTGGGAACATTGGTTCACTCCCATGATCGACCTGTTCGCCACCCGATTCAATCATCGTCTGCCAGTGTATGTGTCTCCCGTCCCGGACCCTCAGGCGTACGCGATCGATGCCCTATCCCTTCCCTGGTCCGGCCTCATAGCTTACGCCTTTCCTCCCTTCCCGATCCTTCACAAGGTGATCAGGAAGGCGAGACTCGAGGGACCCAGGCTCATTCTCATAGCCCCATGGTGGCCCACTCAGTCCTGGTTTCCGGACCTCAAGTCCCTCACTCATGTTCCCCCTCTCCAGTTGGACGCCCGGTGGGACATGCTCAGGCAAACCTCCTTTCGAGCCTATCTCCTCCCTCCCCTTCGACCTTCTTTCTATGAAGACCACCTTTCTCCTCGCTTTGGCCTCGGCCAGAAGGCGGAGCGAGATCCACGCTCTCAGCAAGGACCCCAGAAACATTGCCTTCCACACGGACGGCTCTGTCTCCCTTAAGTTCCTTCCCGAATTCCTGGCTAAAAACCAGGAACCCGGTAGCCCCTCCCCTACCTCGCCATCCGCCCATTGGCGGATATCCTAGGTGGAGAGAGCGGTGGTGACAGGACTCTGTGTCCTTCCAGGTGTCTAAGACATACTGGGAACGTTCACGCCCCAGGCGCGCTTCTCAGAGACGTCTCTTTATTTCCATCAACCCCAAGAATAAGAAAGACATCTCAGCTGGCACTATCTCTAGGTGGCTGTCCAAGACGGTCAAATCGGCCTATGCCCAGACGTCCAAGGCCCTCCCCGTCTTGTCCCCCCGGGCCCATGAGGTCAGAGCACTGGCCGCTTCTGCAGCTTTCCAGCACTCTGTCCCCCTGCGCCATCTCCTGGAAGCAGCCTACTGGCGTTCGGAGAATCCCTTTATAAACTTTTATTTAAGGGACATCCGCATGACCAGGGCTGACGGTTCTGAAGGGATATCCTTTGTGGCGGCTAATGCAGCCATATCGGTTAACCCCAAGAACCACTAGGGCACTCGCCCTCCTTTTACGATAAATTCTGCTATGGTCTGACATGGTACAGTATATGACGCCAAAATGGGGAGTTTGTATTATACTCCCTGTTTGGCTAGTATACTTACCATGTCAGACTCTAATGCCCGCCCTACCTTCCCCACTAGCGCCAAGGTCCTTGGGGTTACCTGGCGTGCAGGCCTCGACGAATGAGGTACAGGAAGTTTACACCGGCTTCTTCCTTCGGCGGAAGTAGGGTGGGCGTCACGTGACTGTCTTATTACTGCATTAGCCACACAAAATCTTCGGCCTGACAGAGCTGACTAACTGCCGTGAATGCTATGGTCTGACATGGTAAGTATACTAGCCAAACAGGGAGTATAATACAAACTCCCCATTTTTCACACCTTGTAAATTAAAAAAAATGTCCAGCTATGTTTACAAGATGCTATGACAATGTGCACAAATCAAAGTAACTTCAAATAATGATAAGGCTAAACAGAAACAAAGTTAATACTTCTGACGCACATAATTCTGCCAACAATGACAAGAAATGCACCACAAAAACATACTACAATACCTTCAAATCTACTGTAAGGCACAAGAGGTAAGATTTCAAATTCCACAAAAGAAATCCAAAATCTTCTGTCTTGGAAAGCTCATCTGGACAGTCAATGGATGGACATTGAGCTGGTCTATTTTCAGAGAGGGATGCACCCTCACGCTGTTTCCATGACACAATAAACGTCATCACTACGATCTCCCTCACCTCCCCACACTTTTCTAGGACAGGTGTCAAACCCCACTGGCACTTCACAAGTCCTGAGTGATGTTTGTCACAGGAAATAATCCTGCAGTCCCAGTAGAGCTGAGTTTATTGGGGCTACGGATTTAGCTCCCTCATCTCCCGTTTCTTTTTTGTTTTTATTGGGGGGGGGGGGGGGGGGTTGTTTTTTGTTTCTGTGGCATCCTGACTGGCTAGGGCACACCACACACCAAGCAGGAATAAGTTACTACCTTGGACAGTTAAGTATGAGAAAAAGACACCTAAATCTTCAGTGTTGGCAAATTCATAAGAATGATTCATGTTGGACACTGATGCTCCCTCATGCTTGCT
This sequence comes from Conus canariensis, assembly GCA_033310375.1. Lineage (NCBI taxonomy): Eukaryota > Metazoa > Mollusca > Gastropoda > Neogastropoda > Conidae > Conus > Conus canariensis. The sequence goes on along the minus strand of CM065731.1, from coordinate 69,224,515 downwards.
CAGCGGCTACGCAGTAAGTGTCATCACCAGGGGTCTAGCAACACCATGCCCTGACTGTCACTGAACAACTCTGGTGAGGGACCCAGAATGAGCCATGCCAGACACAGCAAGTTCCCATAACATCTGCAGACTTACACTTCCAGACGGATCTGATAGCCTACACTGCTGTCGTCTCCTCCACACCTCTCACACCTCTCTGCTGCCACTCGTTCTGCTACCTGGTAGACACATGCAGTGATACATAATGTACTCTGTCAAACCAAGTTCCTTTTGCTAGAGTAGAACACAGTGTATCTATTCATAAACCCACATCCAAAACCTATGTACCGGAAATGTGTGTATTCACAGTGAAAACATGAATGTGTACATACACTGGTGCACAAACACTTTGAAGACTCAGCACGCTAATGCACATTCATACCTGCACACACACACACACACACAACACACACACACACACACACACACACACACACACAGAAGCACGCACATGTACACAGACACACAGAAGCACGCACGTACACACACAAAGAACTTACATTCACACTTGAAAACACACACACACACACACACACACACACACACACACACACACACACACACACACACAAATGATATACACATTAATACAACCATGAAACACACACATTAACACTTGAACACTCATGCACATTCCAGAAAATAAAGCACAGAGACACAACAATGCACACACTCCTCCACCTCCTCCACCCCTCACCCTATCCAACCACCTCTCCTTCCTTGCCTTAAAAAAAAAAAAAAAATGCCATAGTCATTTTTCTTTTTTGTAAATTTTCAACACAAACCACACAGAAAAAGAAACCAAACTCAAAACAATCCATCTACCCACTCACAGAAACAGCGCTGATTCGGCGAGGTTGGGTGCAGATGATACGACACTGTGAACCTAGTCCTCTTTCAATGAAGTCATCCAGGATGAACTGTGGGACCTGTGGAACAGCCAGCTCACACGTGTCAACACCCAATTCATCCTCATGCGGCAAAGAGGCCACAGTCATTCTGGAGAGACGATTAAATCTCTACAAGTACTTTGCTCTTCAGAAAATGCAACTCAACAAGAAATGAACAAAATTTGACCAAAACAGGAAGCATACGAGGATAAAAAAGCTGTGCTGTTTTGTTCTAGGATCCTCCATTGTGTTTCCTGCCTACGGGTGGCATGACTTTGATGCTGCTTATCCCAAGTCACAAATGCACAGCCTCACCCTGAAGTGTGTTCAGTGTCAGCTTTCAAAACTCTCATTGTGTTTCCTGCCTACGGGTGGCGTGACTTTGATGCTGCTTATCCCAAGTCACCAATGCACAACCTCACCCTAAAGTGTGTTCAGTGTCAGCTTTCGAAACTCTCATTTGAGACAGATAAGAAACATACAGGTCCTTTGACGGATGCTGTGACTTAGAGAGACAGAACAAATTCTTTCGTCATATTCTGTTCATTAAACAACTCAAACCATTTCATTGTGACTGGCTGCTCTGTAAAGACAATAATAGTAATATTAAAAATGATGATAGAGAGAAGGAATCATAACTTCTATCCCTAAAGGTGATAAACCAAGGCAATACATAAAAAACTGGAGACCTATCTCACTTTTAAATGTAATTTATAAAATAGGATCATCTTGTATAGCAAATCGGTTAAAGCAAGTTCTACCAAATGTAATTGATGATGATCAAACAGGGTTTATCAAAATAGATATATTGGAGATAATTTAAGGTTAATATATGATATCATAGCTTATCTAGACAAACATAATCTACCTGGATTGCTTTTGAATATAGATTTTGAAAAGGCTTTCGATTCGATAAACTGGAACTTTATGTTTAAAGTACTGAAAGCATTTGGTTTTCAAGAAGATATATGCAGATGGATAGGTACGTTCTATAAAAATATCAAATCATGTGTAATTGTAAATGGTCAGGTTTCGGACTGGTTTAAAATTAAAAGAGGCTGCAGACAAGGAGACCCTCTATCTCCTTATATATTTGTGTTATGCGTAGAAATACTGGCTGTTATGGTCAGACAGAATTCTAATATCCATGGGATCTCAGTGAATAATGTTGAACACAAGATTTCTCAGTACGCTGATGACACAGAATTCTTACTTGCAGGAGATAGGAGTTCTTTTGAAAACTGCATAAATGTTCTTGATAAGTTTGGTTCTGTGTCAGGCCTTCATATAAATGTAGGAAAAACTAACGCCGTTTGGCTGGGAAGTGAGAAAAATTCTGAAGTCCGTTATATGGAACATTTAAGTATGGAATGGAATCCATCTAAATTCCGAATATTAGGAGTGTGGTTTACTAACGATCTGAAAGAATGTGTAGATATAAATTACTCGGAAAGACTAGCAGATGTCAAACACTTATTCAAAATATGGGTAAAACGACAGTTAACACCTCTTGGTAGGGTAGCAATACTAAAATCTCTTATCCTCTCAAAGTTGACACACCTCTGGTTACTATTACCAAACCCACCAGACATATTTTTTCAAACATGTCAACAGGCTTGTTACAAATTTGTTTGGAACAAGAAGCCAGATAAGATTAACCGAAAAACTGCCCATAAAAGTATCAAAGATGGTGGTATTGGTCTTCCTGACCTAAAAACGTTTGTTTTATCTCTGAAGCTGTCCTGGATACGTAAAGCTGAAACGTCAACCCATAAATGGCGAAATATTCTGTTGCATAACTTCCCTAAGTGGTCGCTTATGAAAAAATGTGGTCCAGAATTCGTTTCAAAATTCACCAAGTATAATCAGTTTTGGGTTGAAGTTCTTGATGCATATAAAGTTTTTTACTACAAGTGTTCCCCGCAAAACTCCACCGAACTTCTTGCCGAACCATTATGCCATAATAAGCGATTTCAAATTGGAAAGAAGTGTATTGTATCGAAAAAACTAAGTAGCAAAGATATTAACTGTCTCGCCCACTTTTTTGATGATAAAGGAAAGTTTTTGCCACATGCACTTTTTAAAGAAAAATGTAATGTAAATATTGATTTTGTTACTTTTGCTGGCTATAAATCGACTATAATGGACTATGTAAAAACGTCTGGTATCACTATAAAAAATGATAAGTACATAAACTCATCATTGTGCTTTAAACACCTTTTTGCTATAAATAAAGGTTCCAAATTGTATTATGATATCTTTATTGCAAATAACCTTAAGCCAAAATGCTGTGATAAATGGGACATAAAATTGTTAATGCAAAATGATTGGAAATCTTGCTTTTTGCACGCGCATAAGATTCGTGATGTAAGGCTGCAGTGGTTTCAACTGAAAATATTACACAGGTGTTTATGCACAAATGTTGTTTTAAAGGAGATTGGAATCCTTGAAAATAATAACTGCAGTTTTTGTAGCACATTCAAAGATAGCATTGATCATATGTTTTGGAAATGTCACCATGTACAAGTATTTTGGAATGCCCTCATTGGTTTAATGAAAGAAAAATGTTTGAATGCTGAAAATGTACTTTTGACAGAAGCACTCGTACTATTTGGCTATGACAATATGATTGTGGGCGAAACCGTCTTTTACTTTATAATACTATTTGCGAAGCATTACATATACGTTTGTAGAATAAACAACACCCTGCCACAAATACATGTATTCATAAACAAATTAAAATTTAGATACAAAATTGAGGAACATGTTGCATATTTAAAATTAAACCATGCAGAATTTTTGACCAGATGGCTGGCATACAGACCATTAATGGATACTGTTTAACAGTTATACCCTTTTGTTATTGTTTTCTTTTCTTTGTAAACAACTTGCACTAATAGATTCAGAAGTGTAAGATGAAGTGTATGAATGAACACTTTTTTGTGCATTATTAGAGGCCTGAGTGTAATATTTTGCCAAATGTAATGATGTAAAAAAACGTCCCTGTCAGCATGATTTTTCTTAATACATCCACCCCCCCCCACCCCCCACCCCTCTCTCTCTCTCTCTCTCTCTCTCTCTCTCTCTCTTTCTCTCTCTCTGTTTTTGTTTTGTTTTGATTCGATAATGTTTGCATGAATATATGAATTCAAATTGTTTGGGATGATTTCTTTCTTTATTTATTTCTTGATATACATATTTGCTTTCCCTCATTACTTTTCTCCCCCTTTTTGTTCCTGTAAATATATATGAATGCAAATAAAAAAGGTTTAAAAAAAAAAAAAAAAAAAAAAAATGATGATAGTTCAGATGACTATGATGGTGATGACGAAGAAGATAATGAAGAGAATGATGGCACCGACACCACCATCACAGGCTATAACTCAAACACTCACAAAAATAATCACTTCCTGTTTTCTAGCATTGTATTTCGCGGTGAAGAAACACTCTGTGAAGGCCATACACAGCAATGATCATGACATGGAGAGCTCTGCACTGAGAACAAGTCATGTGAAGAAACACTGTGAAGGCCATACACAGCAATGATCATGACATGGAGAGCTCTGCGCTGAGAACAAGTCATGTGAAGAAACACTCTGTGAAGGCCATACACAGCAATGATCATGACATGGGGAGCTCTGCACTGAGAACAAGTCATGTGAAGAAACACTCAGTGAAGGCCATACACAGCAATGATCATGACATGGAGAGCTCTGCGCTGAGAACAAGTCATGTGAAGAAACACTGTGAAGGCCATACACAGCAATGATCATGACATGGAGAGCTCTGCACGGAGAACAAGTCATGTGAAGAAACACTCTGTGAAGGCCATACACAGCAATGATCATGACATGGAGAGCTCTGCACTGAGAACAAGTCATCTCCCAGAACGTTATTAATTTTCAGCATCCGTGGATAGTAAAGCTTCTTTTTTTCAATGCTTTTATGCCAAGAAATATGAACACAAAACAATATAGATAGATATATATGAGTGTGTGTGTGTGTGTGTGTGTGTGTGTGTGTGTGCGTGTGTGTGTGTGTGTGCGTGTGTGTGTGTGTGTGTGTGTGTGTGTGACACCTTGATGTAGAGTGATATAACTTCTATCTATAAAAAAAAAAAAATTTTAAACGATGATCGTGATATAACTGTGTCAAGATACTGATACTGATAATGTCATTTTCTTTTTAATACATTATCATCATCATCTGCATTTATTGTACATATTGTATACAAAGGGGAAAAAAATCAATGGAGTCTGAAATGACATCACAGGAATGTAGACCCACCAGATAGTCAAAAGATTAAAGGTTAACCTCTATACTACAGACAGATATACGACAGACAATTTTTAAAAAATTCCAAGAAATACACATCTTTAAATGAAAGGAGTCTTCAGTGGGAGGTTCCACTGTACCAGCGCCACACACCTGAGTGGTTTTGCCACAGCCTGTCTCTCCGCTGATGACCACCACCTGACTGTTCTGAATCAACTCCACTAATTCCTGAACAAACAAAAACAAAATGACATGAACTATCACTCAACTACATAACATGACATGACACATCGCTGACATCATGACACGTCACTGAACTACTGAACATGACATGACACATCTCAGGGTTTTCTTTCTGACAGACATATTACTGGTCCCATCTGACAAGACATGTCACTGAACTACTGAACATGACATGACACATCTCAGGGTTTTCTTTCTGACAGACATATTACTGGTCCCATCTGACAAGACATATCACTGAACAAATAAACACGACATGGTAGTTTCTACTTTTATCCAGCAACAAAATGGATGATGTTGGAAAATTTTCCATCACAGCAGGAGACTTTTACCTATCACTTGCCCGAAGCTTTCTGCAGTATTGAGATTGTGTAGAACAACTAAACTAACGAAATACCGACATGAGTACAACTAAACTAACGAAATACCGACATGAGTTTGGCGGAAGGATCATGGCATATTTCCACTTCCTTTCTGCTACAAAGAGGCAGACTTACTCATGATGCATTAGAGGAACTTCACAGATCCTGTGGAATGCAACGTAAGCCCTCTTTACATCAAGTACATTGCTCAACTCCTTCATCACTATTGGGAACTTATTTACCAGTAGTTGTCACTGACTCCCAGTTCCCAACTTTGGCACGTCGTTTCACATTTAGCACCTGACCCTGCTACTTCGTTCCTCTCTCTGAATAGAATCCTATCCGCCATGAAAACAGATGGCACTGGAGATTTCCATCAAGCTTTTGCTTGTAAAATCCAAATCATTTGTCCATTTTCGTAATCCCTGTAACACATCACTGGACTATCTGACAAGACATGTCACTGACCTACTGAATATATTATGACACATTACTGAATTGTGTTGTTTGATAGAGTTTGTCTGCTTGACTTCATTATCTTTATCATTATGGTGAAAGTTAACCAAAACCAACAAAAAAATGCGCTTACGATCACAACAGGCTAAATAAGCCATAAATTTCAATAACTTTAGCAAGCCCTGTTCTCCATAATTCCAACATAAAGTCATACCATCATGAAAAAGTGGAGAATACTTTACTGACATAAACTAACCTGCAACTTTTAAATTATCAGAAACCTGATCTTTTCATATGAACAATTGAACATGGCCAATCAGTGTGATTTTCTGTTGTCCTTTTTCAGAGGTATTACACAACTATAATATGTAAATTTAATTCTGACAGGATGGAAATAAAAGAAAAAGTAACCACAAACAATACTCGGATATTCTTGGGCTCTAAAAAAAATCTCTGTCTGGAGATATTTTAAATAGAAATGTCAACTGATTCATTTGTACAATGCTTCTGGTTGGATATGTTCTTTCAACTCTTCGTCAAACTGCCTGGACTCAGGCCTTAGGCATATCAACAGGCACCCTCGTCAATCCAAGAATAATGCCAGACTTGTAAAACATGCAATCTATCCCATCCAAGTCTGCATCTTGAGGACGCCATACATTTTACATGTCAGGGTCACTCAAGCATCCTGAATATCTGAATAGTTCAGTTGGTTGGAGCTCCAAGATCACACTGAGAAGGCTCGTGCAAGTAGTGGAGTTGACATGGGGAGTTTGTATTATACTCCCTGTTTGGCGTCACATACTTACCATGTCAGACCATAGCATTCCACGGCAGTTAGTCAGCTCTGCCAGGCCGAGATTTTTTGTGGCTAATGCAGTAATAAGACATCACGTGACGCCCACACTACTTCCACCAGGGAAGAAGCCGGTGTAAACTTCCTGTTCCTCATTCAACGAGGCCTATGCGCAAGGTAACCCAAAGAACCATAGCGCTAGCAGGGAAGGTGGGGTGGGCATTAGAGTCTGACATGGTAAGTACACTAGCCAAACAGGGAGTATAATACAAACTCCCCATTTTGGCGTCATATACTTTACCATGTCAGACCATAGCAGAATTCAAAGGAATCGGAGGAGGGTTTAGTGCCCTAATGGTTCTTGGGGTTAGCAGCTAATCCAACATGGCGAATCGATTGACCGGGAAGGGATCGATCGCCGAGAGTCACGCGCACTGGCGCGCGAGAGTAAAATACCCCTGGTGTACCTTGTAATAATGCTAAGGAGGTACTAATCAATGTGCACCAGTTGGTAGATGAAGAGACCGTAAAGACCATTGATCTACCTGTGACAAATTAGGTACTAATACATGTGCACCAGTAGGCAGATCAAGAGATCGTAAGTCACTCGATCTACCTGTAGTAAGGATACATAGAGTGCCACATAGGGTACAAATAAATGTGGTCTGGGGAAATCCCCGTACCGGCAAGCATGTGCGACCGAAAATGGGCACCATGCGGTGAGGCAATATGGAGGAGACGCCAACCGTAGTGGAAAATCCAAAATGGCGGGTCGATTGACCGGTGAGGGTTAGGTCATCGAAAGAGAAGCAATGGGCGCGAGAGTAAAATAGACTGACGCGCTGAAGGTATACGAGGGGCCGAAAGGCGACTCTGTAGAGGTAATGTTAGGATAACAAATGTTTATTACTGGCTTAAATGAGTGACAGGAGATAGAAAAGCGAACTTTCTTCTTACTCTTCTTTCTTAAAACATCCGCCATCCTAATTTGATGGTAGCAATGTGGGTACAAACCCGATTGACCGTACTAGACGAGCGATCGAAGAAGACAATCAGGAGTAGTGATACAAGGAAAAGAAGGAGATAATAACAGAGGAGGAAAACCTCCATAGCAGTGAACAGGTATGACAAACAAGGACAACCACGCAGAGGTCGGCCGGAATGGCGAGAATAAAGATGGCGGCTCGAGCGACCGACGAAGATCAATCGTCGAAGTGAATGACCAAGATGGCTAGTGGGAATAAACAAAGCACCGAGATCGATGGAAATCGAAGGAAATGGGGAAGAAAATAAAGAGAGAGTGGGGGACGCGTTACTACAAGGGTGACGCGTTCCCACACCCGGCGAGTAAGGGAGGAATGGAGAACAATGGGGTGAAGAGAAGTCATGAGCCGTCACGCCGTACAGCGTGAATAAAATGAAATAAAATGCCATCCATAAGCCTCACGCGGCAATGGTACCCATTGTCGAAAGTAAGCCACAACAGAACAAGTAAAGAAGGCAAGCACAACAGCAATCTCTACAAAAACAGAAGTATAGGCGAGACAGAGCAAAAAACCTGTCCCTGTTAGGCAGGAGGCCGAGGTTGAATGAGGAACAGGAAGTTTACACCGGCTTCTTCCCTGGTGGAAGTAGTGTGGGCGTCACATGATGTCTTATTACTGCATTAGCCACAAAAAATCTCGGCCTGGCAGAGCTGACTAACTGCCGTGGAATGCTATGGTCTGACATGGTAAAGTACATGACCCCAAATGGTGGAGTTGGTTAAATTGCAGGCCCCCTCTCCCCACTTTCCCATCCCTGTATAAACGGAATAGGAGCAGATGTCAATTCTAACAAATATCCCATACTATTTTTTTTATAACAAAAAATAAGACCAGTAATGAGTACATATCTGCATAAAGAAAGTATGTGAAGACAAGAAAGACGACAGACTGACATCGACCAAAGACGGGACAGACAATCAGCTAGCGCTCACTGTTCTCATTTTATAGGAAGGCAGTTTCTTGCGGAAGTCCAGCATTTTCTGGTACTTTTTGTCACTCAGATGCTGTTCACTCTGCTCCGCCATGTGCCTGTCCAACGCACTGTTGGCCTCGGGACCCAGGTCCTCCAGATCCTGAGAAAATTCTGAAATTTGAAAATAAAAAAATTAATCACAATGATAAGGCATACATTTCGTATCAAAATTGTTTGATGGTGTCTGATGTAACACAGTTCTGTGAGTGTGTGTGTGTAAGTGAGTGTTTGTGTATGAAAATGTATGCCTACAAGTAAAATCAGTGTGAGTGAGCTGAGGTTGATTCATGACACATGTATGTACGTAGCATGTGCAAGTGTTATCAGCATGTGAGTTATAGCTTCTGATAATTTAATGCACTCCACCCCAATTTCTCTACTTTCTCCAACCTGAAAAACACTTCAAACATAGTAATGTTGAAATCAGAAATGATTTTCAAAAACTGTTTAAATAAAGAAATATGCGTTGAGGTTTCTTCTTCTTCTTCACTCACATAGTTACAGTATCAGCTGGGTGACAAATGGAGTGGTGGCCACTAAACATCATTTCTAGCATTTGTCAGGAGATGGCAGATCTACAATACAAACCCAGTTATGTCTTCTGCAAATATTGTAATACAAAATGGTAAAGGTGCTAGCTGCAGCTTTTTAAACAAGGGGCATTAAGATGGCATGGACCAATCATATCAAAATCAGCACTACACAGTTTCTAAAAAAGGGACTCTTTTTTGATCAACCATATTTCTTCTATGCACACAATTCAGTCACATCAGACATTCCTAGACTCAACCATTTTCTCACACCCCTTACGACTGACCTTCGATCATCTCATCCCCCACATAGATGACATCACCATGCGCCCGTTCATACTCCAACAACCCCGCAACTTGCGGCATCTCGTCCTCCTCCAAATCTGCATCATCATCCTCAGCGTTCGCTTGTGGCAGTCCACCCGAGGATGACGTGCGTGACAGCCCCTGGCTTGTGGATGGCCTTGACCCATTGGCGTTGGAAAGGTTGTCCCGACTGCTGGAAAGCCTCTGGGACAATGCAGGGCCACCCCAAGACTGTTCAGCAGAGCCTTTATCATCATTACGCTTTGCTGAGCTGGAGTAGGTAGAACTTCGATCTGCACTCATCTCCCGGCTTCTGTCAGAGCCTGGCCTGGCCTCATCTTCATCCAGTTCCTCCCAACTATCCACAACATCTGCCGACGCTGAAGTGGAAGGGCGAGAGGAGGCTGCCCCTTGAGAGGCTCCTGGGCGCCCATCCCACCATCCACCTCCTTTCCCACTGTCCTCCATTTCGTCGTCAAAGTCACGGGACATCTGTGGAGGCACATTGTCTGCCTGTTCAATGTCGTCGAGGAGGCGTCGGATGTTGTCTTCCCTTTGGCGGTTCATGGCTACCGTGGGACGCTGAAGACAGACCCCACTATGTTAGTCTGGTTAAACAGAATGTTTAACAAAAAGAAGTAATAATGAAGCAGCTTTATCCTTGCCTCTGCTTGTCTCTCCCCTGTATTTCTCTCTCTCTTTCTCTCTTTCCATCTTGTCACCTTCATCTTTTTACTTCTAATCCACATTCATTTCACTCCACCTTTACCCCCAACAACCTCTTCGCTCACATTTAATCTTCTCTTCCTTCTCTTCTTAGGCTCTATGAACCCAAACACAGCCAACAAGGAACAATGAAAGCATACTGCAAAGTCAGTTTACCCTGATATCCACTCTATCTTGCTGCTAAAACACTTCCGTGAAGTTCAGTCATGCTCCCTCTGACCAACTACACCCAGGGTGTGGCCAGACCTCCCAAGTCCCCCATTAGCTAATGTCAACATGAATGACTTTGCTGTTACACAGCTAGACCAAGTCAGCATCCCCACCTTCCTTCTACACTGATGAATAGAGAAAAAAAAAAAGACATCCAAAACAAAACAAAAAAAAAGGCCAGCTGACAAAAATATCCCCCAATTTTCTTTTCTAATGAATAAACCAGAGAGAATAAGAAACTCCACTCACATTGACCTTCCCCTGCTCAGCCTTGCGGGCCTTGCTGCGCCGGGCATACCACATTCCTATCTCCCGTCCCGACAGACCAGGGGAGGTCGCTCTCTTTCTCCACTTTCGTCCCTTCCACCATCCGCACCACTGCCACCTGCATCACCTGACACAAGAAGTGCACGTCTGTCCATGTGTAACCAAGCTACCTGACACTACAGCGGCCACATGGTAACTCTTTTGTGTGTGGCTGCCCATCTTTCAAAAGTAAAATCACTAACCTGTAACTATGTTGGGGAGAGATTTTAATGGAACACCTTGTCTCTCTCTGAAAACTAGGACAATGGCAGTTTCTGTTGGGGACAGAGTTCAAGGAAATGCCTTATTTCCCTCTAAAGATCTTGACAGAGGTTAGTATTTGTTGGGAGAGAGTTCTGGGGAAGCACATTTCCCTCCTTAGAGCAAGAGCGGTTAGCACCAGTTAGGGAGATATGGAAGGATATCTCTCCCCCCGAGATTACGGTAATAGTTAATACCTGCTGGGGAGTCAGTTCTACGGAAGGACATGCCTCCCCCATGAAATCATAACAGTGGCTAATATCTGTTGGAGAGAGAATTCAGGTGAAGAGCTTGCCTCTCCCTTCAGATCATGACTGTGCTAGCACCTGTTTGGTAAAGAGTTAGGGAGGATAGATCTCCTTCCGTGATTATGACAGAGGTCGGTATCTGTCAGGGAGAAAGTTCAGGGAAGCAATGCATATATCTCCAGATTCAGATCATAAAAGTGATTAGTACCCTCTAGGGAGAAAGTTCAGGGGAAGGACATGTCTCCTGCTGAGGATCATGAAGGTGGTTAGTTTCTGTTGGTGAGCAACATCAGGAAACGGGCGTGTCTCCCTTTTCTTCTCAACCATGTATGTTAAGAGAAGCCAAAACTCAATTTGTGGAAGGTTATTCCTTTAACACTTGTGCACAAAACCCATGAACCCGACTAAGTAACAATTTCCAAATAAATGAACTTGATCGATCACAGAAATTTCCTCTTTTTTTTTTTTTTTGGTACACTCAAGAAAGAGGACTGTATGAACGCTGCACATTGACTGAAAGGAAAGAGAAAGAAACTAATCTTCAGCAGAGGCTGCTGTGCCCATTCTTACCAGCCACTGACTTATGAAGGCTACATTTTCACCGGTTCTTGGTTTCTTTGTCTGTCTTTTCATCAGTCATCACGATTACACAAAAACTACTTTGCTACTTGTTATGAAAATTGGTGGAAAGATGGAATATGGTCCATGTTTGAACCTATTCAGGTCTGGAGCATATCTAGATCAAAGGGGCAGATTCACGATCAGTTTTTGACTATGGCAGAGATCTGATCTCTCCCTAGAGCCCTTGTAGTTCATGAAGTTTTTGTTTTCAGCTAGACAACACAAAGGATTGTAAGTCTTAGAGGAAAAGGATGTTTTGGTCAAAGTTGAAACAGGATATGTCTAGGTCAAAGTTGAAACAGAGGTGCTATGGAGCAACCAGAAAGATCTACGGCACAGGTACAACATTTTTCATCCTGTGGTGGAAAGGGCCTGGGCAAGGAAGCACCAACCCCTGAGACAATGGCTTTTACTATTTAGGGAAACAGCATGGTCCACATTCGCATAGAATACTGTCATCACATTAAAGCATGCAGACCTACAACAAACCGCTGTGTACTTTTCTTTCTTTTTGATAATCGTATCTAAGCTTTCTCTGTCTATCCTCTGTATATAAAACTAGTAAACTGCTGAAGAAAAACGGAATCTTGAATGAAAAAGTAAACACAAGAAATTAATAATGGCTGATTGACAATGATAAAGCAACCATCAAAATTTCTTTTGATTTGCATCACAGAACATGCATGGAAAAAAATTCTGTCAACTCCTCATTGCATCAGAATGAATAGGACAATCATGGAATATCTCACGCAGTGGTATATATAGTTTTAAAGAAAAGTATTAAGAGAGACAGACAGAGAAACTGAGAATGACTGCAGCACATACTGAAGTAGCGACCTCGCCCACGCCCACCACGACCTCGACCTCTTCCTCTCTTTCCTCGCCATCCACCTCCACCTCCACCACTCTCCCGGCCACCTCCTCCATCTTCACGATAACCTCCCTTATGGCGTTGGTCTCTGTTCATTATGTGGCGCCGAGCTTGATCGAACAGCTGCTTGTATTTCTCAGACCCACTCATCTGGAGAAAGAAGGATCCAGCTGCCGTTATAATCAAGACAAAACAAGTCACAACATATCCAGCTTTGTTTGAACCAATTTGTAAGAATACATGTATTCATTTTGAATTTTATGACTGTAGCATCACAATTTGACATAACGAGAAGTGATTTTATCATGCTGGAACTAAAATCTTAGCTGAAAAATATGCTTTTCCTTTTGATTACAATTTGTAATAAATGTGGCAATCTTGAATGCCACCATCTTGGATTTGACTATTTGACCTCATGTGTTGTGTGTGTGAGAAAGAGAATGTATGTCTGTGTCTCTGAGTGCGTTTTTACAGCAACAGAAAGACAGAGACACAGACACAGAGACAGAGTTCATGTGTGTGTGTGTGTGTGTGTGTGTGTGTGTGTGTGTGTGTGTGTGTGTGTGTGTGTGTGTGTGCGTGTGTTTGTGAGTATTTACGTGTATGTGTGACTGTGTGTGTGTGTGTGTGTGTGTGTGTGTGTGTGTGTGTGTATGTGTGTGTGTATGTGTGTGTGTGTCTGTCAGTGTGTTTGTGTATATGTGTATGTCACTGTTTGTGTCACATTCTGTCTGCATGTGTGCTAATTTTGAAAGTTTGAAAACACTTTGCACAGCAAAAAAAAAAAGAAAAAAAAAACATAAAAAGTTGAACATACCGTTTCAGTTGAAAACCCCCTTAATGCATGCCTCTCATGAACTTTGGTTTTTCACTTATAACGATTCATTCTGACCTATTCAAGTCCTCATAATCAGGATTTGTTTGTTTTTTTCCAATTGTGCATGTGTATATCGATGAGTCTTCAAATTGAGTGCGATTTCACACAGTAGTCTCAGCACAAAATATACCAACCAACCAGCCGCCGTGGCAAAGTGGTTAGCATCACGGACTCCCAGCTGGGAGGTCATGGGTTCGAATCCCATCAGAGTCATGTGGGTTTTTCTGCCCCGACCGGCTCCTACCCTGAGTTGAGTTTGCTGCGGACTCAGTTGGGAAGACTGGGACCAGACAGACGAGTTCCATCCACTTAATGGATGCGTTTCTAAGAGTGTTGCTCAAATTTCTTCACCAACACTGCAGTTGCCTGTATCTCTCACGCCTGGTTCACACTGGGATATATTATGAAAGGAAGCATAGAGTACAGCCCTATCAATTATCATATAGTCTCAGTCCAAAATGGAAATCTGTAGCATCATCTTAATCATCCTCATTCTCATCGATCAGCATAAAAAAATTTTTTTAATATCAACCAGTTCATCCAACATGGACTGTATGGGATCAGTAACATTACGCTATAAGTAAAAGCAATGACAAAAAAAAATTTTTTTTCATGAACTGAAAAAATCTTTTTTTTTTCTAAATGGCATCACAGTCACACAATATTCAAGACCTGCAAACAAATGAATTATCCAGTAACATATTTTTCTGTCTGTTATTGCTTTTGTATAAAATTGCATTTGCTTCTCTTGACAATTATTACAATTCTATAACAATGTGTGCCTTTTGCATTGTGTTTGTCACTTTGTGTTCTATTCATTTGTGAATGATGTTTCCAGCATTAACAGGTAAGAGTTACACTGAGCAACTTATTCAAATTCATGTCATTTGACACCGTACACTTAAATGTCTTTGGATCTAAGAGCATAAAACAACTTTCTAATTCTGATGTTATTGTTATTATGTTAAAAGGTTAGTTGTTGGGTGGTTGTCGGTGCCTTTTTTTTTTATATAATTTTTTCATATAAATTTTCTGTTGTATCTGAGTTTTCTACGTACTTACATCATTCAACTTATAGTTACAAACTCTGATTATAAGTTCGCTCTAATGAAATCTGCTACCGTCTTCACAAATTACATCAATGAATCAACCGTATTCACCCGGTTACGCTCTTTCAGTTTGAGCTTCACTCTATTAGACTTCAGTTTAACTAAAAAGGGCAGGTACGGAAGAGTTAAACTGAAAGTCTGATGATAAATAAGGCCAACTGCTTTTTGACGAAAGTGAATCATACAAATCTACCACTAACAGTGAACGGTTGAGTCTTCCTCACCCATGCGCCTTGCAGACGCCGACACAGATCAATCCATATCTGCACTGTTTTGAAATATAACAATTCCATCTTGTGTCAAGTCGGAGAACGGAGACTATACACAGTGCAGGTGGAGGGAAATAGTGACTTTTGTCCCCAATTTATCTGGGTCAGCTAAATGAGTACATTATGGAAGCAACTCAAAATACAAATAAACATACAAAACAAGATGTAAAGTAATGCAAATTTAAAACAAGCAAGTGAATTTTTGACACAAAGTCTTCCTCAGACGTGACAATTGCAAACAATCATGAACAAAACAGTACTTCCATTTTGGCTGACAGGAGAGAAATGACCATGCATCCACCAGTAGGAAAGACAGTGAGGACTGTTCAGAAAAACTCAGTAAAGAAGCAGGCTGCAGGGAGAGGTTAAGGTCAGAGGTGGGAAGGTGGAATCTGAGAACTGAACAGTCAACAGCAGCAACAGCAAACAAAACCAAAAAGGAGGGATGTGGGGTGGGGGCTCTGAATGTAGGTAGTGTGTCTGCAGTAAAAAGGGAAAATGTACGGGAAGTGAATCATAGGCGGAAAATAATCCTTTTACAAAACCTCTGTACATTTCACTGCCAAAATCCAAAGTGCAGAGTGTGTCCTTTTGTTTGCAGCTTACCAAAATCCAAGGACGTCGATGTGTTTTCTTCATTACCAAAAACTTCTCTTGCTAGACTGAAAACTTGGTCTATGTTCTCCATTGTCAAAAATGCAGCCAACTGTACATTGGGGAGACAGGTCGCACCCTTGCCACCCGTTTCAAAGAACATCTAGCTGATATTCTACATAAGAGACAAACCTGTCGCACATCACTTCAACCAGCCTGACCATTCTGCATCAGATGTTCGTGTGAGGGAATTGTGGCTCATGTTTCAAGGCACTTCTTATGACAGAAAAGACATGGTATCGTATCTCATAGACAAACTGTGCACAAGGAAACCGTTTGGACTGAATGAGAGACCATGAACTGTCCACCGCCAGTTAGCACAGCTATTAGCTCCCACTGCTAATGTTTAACCCTTTTTTTCCTTCAGTCAATGATAGTGTGTTTACCAATGTGGTCTTTTCCTTCTTTACCTTCTTTTCCGTCTTAACACACACACACACACACACACACACAACACACACACACACACACACACACACACACACCACTCCCTCCCCCACTCCCCTCTTTCTTTCTGTCTGCATCTGTTCCAACCTCTCCATGTTCCCTTCCCTTTCAGCCCCTTGCCTTCGCCCTGCCTTCATACAATTTTTTCCTCCAGTCAATGACAGTGGGTCTACTTTCGTGGCCTTTTCCTTCCTTACCTTCATTTCCATCCAAACCCACCCCCACCCCCCCCACCCCCCTTCTCTCTTTCCTTCTTTCTTTCTTCATCTGTTCCAAACTCTCCATGTTCCCTTCCCTCCGCCCTCATTGCCTTCCCTCCACCCTCATTGCCTCCCCCCTGCCCTCATTGCCTTCCCTCCACCCTCATTGCCTTCCCCCTGCCCTCATTGCCTTCCCTCCACCCTCATTGCCTCCCCCCTGCCCTCATTGCCTTCCCTCCACCCTCATTGCCTTCCCTCCGCCCTCATTGCCTTCCCTCCACCCTCATTGCCCCCCCTGCCCTCATTGCCTTCCCTCCACCCTCATTGCCTTCCCTTCGCCCTCATTGCCTTCCCCCTGCCCTCATTGCCTCCCCCTGCCCTCATTGCCTTCCCTCCGCCCTCATTGCCTTCCCCCCTGCCCTCATTGCCTCCCCCCTGCCCTCATTGCCTTCCCTCCACCCTCATTGCCTCCCCCCTGCCCTCATTGCCTTCCCTCCACCCTCATTGCCTTCCCCCTGCCCTCATTGCCTTCCCTCCACACTCATTGCCTTCCCTCCACCCTCATTGCCTTCCCTCCACCCTCATTGCCTCCCCCTGCCCTCATTGCCTTCCCTCCCACCCTCATTGCCTTCCCCCTGCCCTCATTGCCTTCCCTCCCCCTCATTGCCTCCCTCCCTCATTGCCTTCCCTCCGCCCTCATTGCCTTCCCTCCGCCCTCATCGCCTCCCCCTGCCCTCATTGCCTTCCCTCCACCCTCATTGCCTCCCCCAGCCCTCATTGCCTTCCCTCCACCCTCATTGCCTTCCCTCCACCCTCATTGCCTTCCCTCCACCCTCATTGCCTCCCCCTACCCTCATTGCCTTCCCTCCACCCTCATTGCCTTCCCTCCACCCTCATTGCCTTCCCTCCGACCCTCATTGCCTTCCCTCCACCCTCATTGCCTTCCCCCTGCCCTCATTGCCTTCCCTCCACCCTCATTGCCTTCCCTCCGCCCTCATATGGATTTTTTTTTAAGGGGAGTTTTGCAGCTGTATTCAAAAGGCCGGCTGCGTCTGTCTACATGTTTTTTTTTCCCGGGGTTCTCCCGTTTTTCATCTCACCCTTGGTGCCAGGATGGGCAGCCCATCCTGGGGACAGACTTTGGGTGGGTACTACAGGCGGCTGACCATTGTATCCCTTTATTTCCGCCTACGATTCACTTCCCGCACATTTTCCCTTTTTACTGCAGACATACTACCTACATTCAGAACCCCCCATCCCACCCCCACCCCCCATCCCTCCTTTTTTCTTTTTTTTTTTTTTTTTTTTTTCTTTTTTTTTTTTTTGCTGTTGTTGGTGTTGACTGTTCACTTCTTAGATTCCACCTTCTTACCTCTGACATTGACCTCTCCCTGCAGCCTGCTTCTTTACTGAACAAATTTGAAATGCAATGAATAGTGAACCGCCAAGAAAACGTAGACAAACGAATCACAAGACAAAACACGACGCGTTTCGACCTCTTAGGTCTTCTTCAGACAAGGTACAAAAAACTCAGGACAACGAAAATGAACGAGCAATCACTTACCTTAATTCACTTCAGCGCAAGATGAGTGTTTCAGTCCTCACTTTCTTTCCTGCCGGTGGATGCATTGTTATTTCTCTCCTGTCAGCCAAAAGGGAAGTACTGTTTTGTTCATGTTTGTTTGTAATGGTCACGTCTGAGGAAGACTTTGTGTCGAAAATTCACTTGTCTGTTTTGTACAGTCCATTAAATTTGCGTTACTTTACATCTTGTTTTGCGTGTTTATTTGTATTTTGAGTCATTTTCAGTAACGCAGCAGCCTGCCTGCAGTGTTTATCTTTTAAAAACATCATGGAAGCCACAAATGACTATATACACAAAAGTGGGAAGGGGAAGAGGAGCGGAGTGGACTATTGCGACGTGATGATTTAACTATGCACACTGAACTCTTTCCTGAACTTGCTTTTGAACTCGCACCGGTGAAGAGGTCTGTCTTTTAACTCCGGAATACCCTATACTGTTTCCATACTTCAAATGGAGCGTACTCATGCAACTGCTTTAGGTAAAAGACTGATTTTGTTTGTCTATCTATTATTTAACAAAAACAACAGAAAGTTTGATTAGTCCAGCCGATTTATTTCCCTCATCAGTTTTTGAAAATACTTCTGGTCTGCAGAAAAGAAATGACTTAGCATGTGACCAAATATATTGAATATGGATAGTGTTCTGGATTTGAATGTTCTACACAGATGGAGTTCGTGAAATAGTGACTGTGCATATGCGTCAGAACAAATACATGCTACAATTTAAGAAGGAAAGGACATAGAAAGTGCCAACGAGAAGGGGGGGGGGGGGGGGGGGGGGGGGGGGATCAAACTCTAAGTATTTTTAATCTAGTCTGGCTGGTTCTAGGACTGATCTTCACAAGTGTCGGCAAGAATAAATGATGTTCTTCCTATTTCAGCTACTCTCATATGTTAGTAAGTTCATAAAGACAGCAATCGCGCGCGTGCGCGTGCGCACACACACACACACACAACACACACACACACACACACACACACACACACACACACTTTGCGCCCATTTTGAGAAGATAATGGATTGTTCATTCTTCGTTTCCGTGGTCTTGAATGTTGTTTGTCTTGCCTGAAGAAGACCAAAGAGGTCAAAACGCGTTGTGCTTTGTTTTGTAATTTGTCTCTCGTTCAGCGGAATAGTGATTTTTTGTATAAGTTTGCACTTATAAAATCATATTGCTTATCTGTTACCTTTGGAGATAGAGATTATCGATCAATCAATCAGTCAATCAATCAATCAATTAACCAATCAGTCAGTCAATCAGTTTGTCATCCCAATGATCTCTCTTCCCTGATGCGACATGAACATGCAGATATGAACACCTTTTCTTTGTATATTCATATACTTTGTTTACTCTCGCGAGGTTTCATTTTTGTGCTGTTTAAGAAACTGTCGGAATTCAGCCTTCATCATGGAAACATCGTGTGTGGAAGCAGACGATCAGATGACAATGGAGCCGGCGGAAAACTGTGATGAGTACCACTCGAAAACGCAGATCACAGCAATTCCTGAAGAAATTTTGGAACTAATTTTTGGTCACCTATCACCCTATGGAGATCTGAAAAACACCATGCTCGTCTGCAAACAGTGGCATCGTGTAGTGACAGGTGTGTTCAGTATGATTTGAGAGTTGGGCAATATCAACATCACAACTTAAGGTTTGCGAACAGTAACTTACAAAAACAGAATACCCATGGTTTCATAAAAGTTTGAGATGGTTGCTTTTACATACTTCCAACAGAAGAGTATAAGTTAATGTTTTTTGCCCAGAGTTGAACGTTGGACATTCTCCCAATTTGATGTTATGAGCATTTTTACTGACATATCACTTATCAGGCAAAGTCCTAGTTTAGCAGCTCTCATTGTGTAGATCTCATTGATTGGCACTTTACAAAAAGAATAGCCATTCTCTCTTTTATGCAGCAGTCAATAATAACCAGACATAATGGGGATGGGCATTCCTAGCTTAAAGAATTGGTAGATGGGGACCAGATTGGCACTTCATTTCTTATACTATCTGTGATACTGTTTGTAGGGCAAATCTGAGATTCTGTGTAAGAAACTCCAGCAACTTTAGCTGATAAAAATTGTACTTCAAACACCTCAAGTACAAGTTCAAGTACAAGTTCATGATTGGGCCATCAGAGGTGAGAAATGAACAGAAGGCCTATGTAGGGGTTGGAGGAGACCAGTTACAGCATAATAGTATTGTTGAGTGAATAGTAGAAACTAGGGTGAATGGCATGTCAGAGTCACCATGTAGCACTGTGCTACTGAGACATGTTCCATTGCCCACTACTCCAGTTGGTGAAGGTCCTTTTTGAGAGTATGGTCATTGCTCAGTCATCTGCCAAGATTTGCACTTGGGACATGGTTTGAGTCTGAAAGATTGTTTATTAGCAAAGGAAGCTGAGGGGGCCCAAAATGGGGCCCTGAAAAATGCTGAAATCAATTTCAGAAGTAGCTGATAAAGTACCCTCAGTGACTACTCTCCACAAGTCACAGTCCAGTCTGTTAGAAAGCTTCAAAGCTTATCATGCTGTAACGTTTGCTATGACTATTTAAGAACAGACAAAGTGAAGGAAAAAGAGATATGTTTAACAGTTCTGTTCTAAAAATGGCTCCCTCCCATGCTTCTTTTCAGATTTAATAGTGAAACTCCGCCGCAACTTTGACCAGATGCTGCGATGCAGTCAGATGACCTGGCTGCCGGTGGGCAGTGAGCAGGTGCATAGCATCACCGACCGCTACTCCCACAGTGCCTGTTATTTCCAGGGCTCCATGTATGTCTTTGGGGGCTGCTCATCCACTAGCACCACTTTCAACGACCTTTGGCGCTTTGACCTCGCCCCCAGACAGTGGGTGCGGCCGCTTGCCATGGGTATGTGGTGGTGGTGTAGTTCTTCTGTAATTGTCTTATGTTACTGTTACTTATCATGTCTGTTTAGTCGTATTTTGTAGGGAATTAGGGATGGGGGATGAGTGGGTGGTCGGGTGCAGGGACAGGTGGTACTCTCTGGGATCAGAATTCCTTTTTTCTTGTCTTTGTATTGTGTCTTTACTATGTGTGTGAAAACACATTGTCATGTATCATGTACATGTGTGTGTGTGTGTGGTGCGGAGTTATGTCCTGTTGTGTACATATATGTGGTTCATTTTGCTGAAACTAAGAACTGAAATCAAGGAACCTAGCCTTCTGCAGAGGGATGTGATGAATAATTTGATTTGAAGTAGATGTCACATCTGCTTTATTACTTTTTGTTCCTGCATGTGTACCAATTTTTTTCTTGCTGTTTGTACACCATGCATGAAAGTGTGTCAGATATTCAAGGTACACTGTTGCCCAAACTTTGAGGTCTGTTCTTTGATTTAATAACTTCAATTTTTTGTCAAGAAGGCATAATTGTATGTGGACTAGTCCATTATATTTCATCACATCTGCCCATCAATGAGTTGACAATCTTTTAGGGATGAAAATAAGTGAAGCTTTGTTTTTATCAGTGAATAAATAGAATTAAGTAAATAGAATATTAATGAATAATGATTAGAAATAAGATGACACTTAAACAAAACATGTGTCCTCTGATGTTGTGTTCAGACATCATGATCATCCCAGAAGATGGAATTGGACCATCTTAATGATTGGATTTGAAAAGATCACAAAAGCAGAAAGTTCACCAAAGGTGAACCTCAGAGTTCTAGCAGAGGAACAAAGAGAGAGAAAGAGAGAGGACCAATGCTGTAGCCTTATGCCAGGATGTGATGGTTGTTGATAACAGGCACCTACCCATCACCCAAAGCCTATGCATCCATGGTGGCCTACAAAGATAGTCTGGTGCTCTATGGGGGGTGGAGCCGACCAACCCCCATGCCTCTTCATCAGGTAATGGTTCTTCCCATGTGACTCATGTGACATGAATATGTGATCATCAGTGGGTCATGTCCATTTATGGAAATTAGTATTTTGAGATTAGTTTTGTGCATGCATGTATTTAAAAAAAAAAGAAAGAAAAATAGGTTGTCACTTGCTTTGATAGATACAAAGGTATCTTCAAAGTATTCAAAGTCTGAAATTCAGACTATCTTCAAAGTATTCAAACTCTCAGTATCAAACTTCATAAACATATATTGTTTGACTGCTTGTTTTTTTGTGTCTTTGATAATGTATTATGCATTTCATGGGGTCCATGTTGATAGAGAGATCTGCTTTCCTTACCTTGTTAGTTTTGGTGAGCTGTAAACTTTGTGCCATTTGAGTACACTTGCCATTGTATTTATGCCATGCATATGGTTTGGCGTCTTTCAGTATGTATACTGAATTCAGTATTGGGGAATTAAAAAAAAAAAGGGGGGGGGGGGGGGGGGGGGGGGGAAGCACACGAGTCTGTTCATGTTCAGCAACATGTTTAGGAGCTCACATCAACATTTCCTGCTTCTGTGCTATCAGTTCATAACTTGAACATTTCTTAATTTAATGCTATAATAAAAAATAGAATTGATGAAATATTAACAAGGCAACTTACTTGGTCACAGGCCAAGAAAGATTAAAGGAACTTTATCAGTATAGCTGAAATGTTACTGTTGCCTATGGATTCATTTGAGTGATAATAATATTAATGGTAAAAGTAAAATGCTCTTTATTGTGCATTCAGGCAACCTCGTTCTCTCTCTCAATCCCAGAGTAGTGGCTGACTGCACAAATATTTAAACACTTAGAAAAGAAAAGGTTATTTTGAGCTTTGGATTTAGATGAAGTAGGCAGAATCTTTTAGGCTTGGAGGCAGTATGTTACAAATAGTCTGTTTTCCTGACTGAATATTGGAAGGAAGTACTGTCAGGAGTTTTTCAGTGGAGGGCCACAGAGAATGCAACCGGTGTTGGAGACACATTGCCCTGATGACAGAATGTATTTCCAGGCACCTCGTTACTTCAGTGAACTGCACATGTACACACCGTCCACCAATCGCTGGTCTCAGATCATGGCTGTGTCAAATGATGCCTTGCATCATGTAGCTGGGCATTCGGCGTCCATCTTGGGTGACACCATGGTGGTCTTTGGAGGGTCACATGATGCAGGTTCTGGGTGAGTGATTGGGTGATGTCTGATTAGATACATCTTATACATGTATGAAGCGATGTTGATGCAGTTTTCTTGTGGAAGTATAGCTATGTCATTGCTGGCCAGACAGCTTAATGTATTTAAAGAATATCAGTTTTAAGAAAGAAATTATCCTTGACTCCTTGAGTTGGTGAGAATAAATAAAGAATTTAAGACATGTCATCCCAAAATGAAGGTTTGGGTCATTATTTGAAAGGGTGATTTTGAGATTTTGTTTGGTAGAACCAGAGTGATGTACAGTTTTGATCTGAACCAGGATCTGAATGAATTACGGGCATTGCATTCTCTTTGTGAGACATCCACTGAAGCAGTGTGTAATAGAAAAAATGTGTTTTCAGATTAAGAACAAGTCTCTCTTCTGTCATCCCCCAGCTCCTGATTTTTGGAAAGTATGTTGGACATGAACTCTTGTCTTGCCATAAAGCATGGGTGGGAGTAGTTCCGTATTATATGGATTTCTGTACTGGCGTTTTGGCGAACCCCACCCCCACCCCCCCACCCCCCACCCCTACCCCCCCACCCCCACCCGTGCAAGTATGAGTATAAAATTCAAGTTTTGTATCAAAGGAAAATGCAGTAAACTGTCCTTGAATGTCAAGTTTTCATCAGCGTCTGGGGGGGGCAAAGCCGCCCAGACCCCCCTGCAGGGCGTTGCCCCTGCACCCCACTGGGGGCCTTAAGAGGCCCCTGGACCCCCCGGCCGCAAACTTTTCAGTACTACAAACATTTCTCACTCCCACCCATGCATAAAGAGTGAACTATATTTTGTCTGGGGAGGGGGGGGGGGGGGGGGAAGGGGGGAGGTGGGGAGGTTCATACCCCCAGTGGATCCATCATAGCCCACCCCCCACCTCCCCCAACCCTTGCTATGTGGCCCTCCCTTCTCCCCCACTGCCCTTCCTCCTACAAAGTTGACTTGGCTATAAATTCTATGTAGTGGACCCTTGTGAGTTGCTTGATGTATATGTTGACATTGATTCTGCGTTACTGATTTTCAGGAGTAACGATGTCTGGGTGTTTGACTTCATTGAATCTGTGTGGAGGAAACCAGTCATTCTTGGGAAGAAGCCAAACCCTAGATACGGACAGTCTCAGGTAACTGCCGTTAGTTTCTGTTGTGCTTGTCTGTCAGTAGAGGTGGTGGCTTTGTTTGGTTTGATTTGCCTCTGAACAGAAAATGAAAGCTGACAAAAATCACATGTATAAGTATCTGATGTTAATGAGAAAGTTATGCTAAGTAGAGCTTTGCCCCCAAATAGTAGGTTAATGACCAGTACAGTGTTTGGTTGATTGGTCAGTTGATAGATTGATCTGTATGATGCCAGGTGTTTGGCATGCATTCAGAACTGTATAGAGCTTTGCCTAGAAGCAAGCCAGTTAAACACATGACAGGTGTGTATATAACAGCACTGTTATTTAAAATATGTTTGGTGAACATAGAGCATTTAGAGAACAAGTTCAGTCCTTCCAATGCCTTTTTGACTCTCACAGTCTCAGCAGTTTCTTAGGTATTTGTTTGCAGTAATATTGTTGTACATTGTGCAGACGACGTTAGACAATGAACACGTCCTGATCATTGGTGGCTGTGGTGGACCTAACCAGGTGGGCTGATTGGCTGCCTTTCCATTTCATTTATACAAGTTTTTGTTGTTTTTTTTTAGTCTGTTATTTTTCATTTTTGTGTTTATCTTTGTCTGCCTCCTTTGCTATTGTTTTTGTTTATCTCTCTTATTTGTGTGTTGTTTCCTTTATTTCTGTTGTTTGTATGTAAACCTTTTTCTTTGTTATCTTTATTTTGTTTATTTATTTTTATTTATCTCTGTTATTTGTTTGATTATGTCTGTTAATTTGTCTGTTACGTTTCTCTTTTATTTGTCTCAGTAGCTTGCTCTTTCATCCTCTTTTGTTTATGTATTTATTGCTCAATTTGTCCCCTCTATCCCTCCTTCCCACACACCTGTCTGTCTCTCTCTTGCTGATTCTCACATATTCATTTTTGTCATGTTTGTTTGGTTTTGATTGTTGAAAAGACGTGCGTGTATATGTATTTATGTGTGTCTGTCATATAGGAAGAGAGATGATCATGTTTGTTGTTGCCTGTCTTGGCTCCTACTCCTAGTGATACACATTGTAGTGTTATTCACTTAGTAGTTTCACCAGTACCATCATCATCATCAGCTGACAAAAGCTGCAGTGACAGGTCTGTTTTGTTCTTTTCCTCAGCTGTTCAGTGACGTGTGGCTGCTGCACCTGAAGGGAGATGAGGGAACCTGGGAGGAAATTGTCATCCAGAATGGAGACTTCTCTCCCCATTCTCTGTGGTGCCACCCGGCCTGCATGGTGAGGCTTTGATTTCAGTCACATGCAGGACGAGAGGATTAGTGGACTGTAATTAAAGATTTGTTCTCTTCACTGTGTGATGAATAGGGATATTTTGATTAACTTGAATCTCCTGGTCTCTTCACTGTGTGATGAATAGGGATATTTTGATTAACTTGAATCTCCTGGTCTCTTCACTGTGTGATGAATAGGGATATTTTGATTAACTTGAATCTCCTGGTCTCTTCACTGTGTGATGAATAGGGATATTTTGATTAACTTGAATCTCCTGGTCTCAAGAAATGTTTCATTATATCAAAGAAAAGGTTGGGTTTTTTTTAAATTCACATTTCCAAGTTGTATGAGTGCTTTATACACTAGAGCAGTGGTAAGGAATCATCTGTGACCAGCACAGTTTAGCCAGCACAGTTTTTTAGCTTTAGTTGTCCTGATTGATTGGTAAACTAGGGGTAGGCTGTACTGAAGAATGTGTAAGAAGATATCAAAAGAAAATATTTGGGTTATGACCTCAGTAATAAATATTCTAAATTTAGGAAATTTTTTATTGGAATACAGACAGAAAATTCACAAACTTAGCCTGTGTCTGATGTTGGCTGTTCTCCCAGGCATGTGTAGTATTTTTAACCTAAGTGGAAATAGAAATATAAGAATGTTGGCTGCAGAAGGTTCCTGAAGAGAACTTGGGATATGTAAGATAAGCTGGTATAAAATAGATGTTGCATGTAAATATGCACAAACCTTGAAAAGATGTACAAGCAAACAGACAGCATTCTTAAGGAAAAGGAGAAATCTAGAGGAGACTGATTGTTTGCAAAAACACAAGCCAGTTAAATTCTCTCTGTACTGTTCATGTTGCCAGGTGGATGATCTCTTTGAACAGTTGTACATTCTGTGTCCCTCCACAGTTGTGAAGAATTGCATGGATTATCGTTTGCAGGTGTGCTGTCCACATCCACTGACATAAGCTTATTGTTTCCTGGTGGCAGGTGGACGGTCTCGCTGTGATTATCAGTAAGAACAGTCGTGTGAAGGGCTCCGCCTCAGAGACGCAAGGGCAGCAAGGCAGAGTGTGGATACCCCCTCCAGGCATCCCTGCTCCTCTCCCAGGGCCCGCTGCCAACGGTGCTGGTCCTCCACACCTTCCTCACATCCCTCCACCACCACCTTTCCCACCAATGGCAGCCTTTCAGCGACGGAGAGATGATTGGGGTGGGGGAGGTTTAGGACTACTAGGAGTGCTGCCCCCTGCCCCTCGCGGGCCACCGGATCTTGTACCACAGCACAATTTCCACGGAGCGCACAATCCCAACATTCAGGATGTGCAGCGGCTGAACTTCCGTGGTGGACCCCCAGGAAATGCCCGTGGGCCCCCCAGAAGCAATGCTGCTGTGCCTCCTCACAGCCTGAACCTTTCTCCACGGGCTGATCCTCAGGGCAATGGGGTCCGTGAGGCCGCTTCACCCAGACAGGACTGGCACTCTTCTTCCCACAATGCAGCAGGCGGTGGTGGTGGTTTAAATGACGATCGTCCAGGACCCAGCCACGCAGATCTCCCTCAAGGTGCTCGTCTGGATGCTTTCAATGCTACATCACACAGACCTCATGTTGGCTCGCTGAACTCTCCTTCAGTAGACAGTGATTCAGACTCAGACACGAATGTTGAACAGGAGAGCGGGGGTGCCCACGCTCCAAGACCAGGATTCCCTCCATCCGCCCCAATGCCATGCACAACCGCCAGCGACAGTTAGACATGCTACGCAAACACGAGGATCGCCTCTGGCGCTCTCGCAGCAACAACAACAACCTGCATCGAGGTGGCCACAGCATCTGTAACTTGGAGGTGGTGCCACGCAACCCTATGGTGCTGCATGTGTTAGACTTGAGTCAGGTGCTGTCAACCAGGACGGCCACATGGCTGCCCACACGGGACACCCCAATCCCTGGGGCTCCTGAAGAGACCATTTTTTACTCCCTGGTGGAGGGGCGAGGAGAGCTGGTGCTCTTTGGGGGTATCCGACGGGATCAGAATCCCATGCAGCGGGTCAACTCTCCGCCCGACGCAGGGTTTCACTTTGTCAGCAACGGACTGTTCATCATCAGCCCCAGAGCTCTCAAACCCTTGTAGCACAACTCTGGCAGCAGGTTCTTCGTTATGAACGTCAGTGTCTTTGTTTATCATCATCGTTATGAACGTCAGTGTCTTTGTTTATCATCATCGTTATGAACGTCAGTGTCTTTGTTTATCATCATCGTTATGAACGTCAGTGTCTTTGGTTATCATCATCACATCAGTGGACCGTTTTTCATCATGTTGATCAGTTATGATCATCAGAGTCTATCATCGTCACTGTCAGCAATTTTTCTTTTTTTTTTTCTGTCTTTTTTTGTCTTTATCACCATAGAAGGTGCCATGAAAGTCAGTTGGACAGTCAGGGGTCTCTACAGTTCTCTGTCCTCAGTCATGTGCAACCTGGTAGAGTTTCTCTTAGCCAGTCCAGTCTTTCATTTTATCCATCCAGAACTTCTTTGGTCTGCCTTTAAGTGTTTAAAGGTATCTCTCCCCAGAACCCTTTAGGATGGTTTTGGACGGGGAGTTACAGCTTGCCTGCCAGTGTAAAGTGCTAGCTTGCCACCTGGCATGATCAGCTGTGTTATGTTTCAAGTGCAAGGTACAGAAACACTGTCTGAAATATCAGTTAGGTGGTAAAATCCTTAGCATCATCATTGTCGTTGGATTCCATGTGATATTCTCAGAGAGTCAGCTGTGGGAAAGTCCTGAGCAGTACAAGATCGTCATCGTTAGTTTCTGTTTTGATATCGGTGTCAGCTTCTGTTATATATATATATATATCCATTTATCATGATCCGTGGTTTGTTTTTTGATCTTTTTAACATCATTTTATTGTCCAAACAGAGTAACATATATACAACTGATTTATGAAGAGAACAAATATGTGTGGTTATCATTATAAGCTTGGGGCTGATTTTCGTTTTGTCAAAATTAGCAGTGTGACTTTGATCGGATTACCTCAACAACAACAAAAAAAGTGAGGGAAGCAAGAATTTTTCAAAAAAGAATTTTTCATTTTCCTTCTTTTTTTTAAAATGCCTTTTGTGAAGTGTTACAAGCTGTGTCTGCGAGTTTTTGACACCTTACAGAAAAAGAAGGGAGATGTGATACCGGAGGCAAGACGTGGGTTGAAGGCAGAATCTGTAACTTGTGAGATCATCATTGGCACATGTACTCAATACAGTTGAATTTTAAACTCAGTTCAATCCATCTGGCTGTTAAATTCAAGCTTTAGTTTGGTCATGAGCACATTTTAAAATTGAGTTATTACCATGTCTTGGATCGTTGTACACAAAGGAGGAGAAATGTTACTGTCTCATTGTGATTTTTTGCAATGGCTTTATTGTTGATCTCCTGCCTTGCCATGTTGTTCTTGTTCCCCCTTTCCTTCTCCCTCCACCCCCCCCCCCCCCCCCCTCCAAAACCTCCCATTTCATCATGTCAGTTTGCTCAGCAGTGATAGAATAGCATAATGCGTAACTGAGGAAGAGTGCTTTTTGTCCCTGAGAAAATGATGACTAGTTCAGCAACATTACAAAGACGTGCTGGAGAAAGATAGCTGGTTTATTAGACCACCAAACAAATACAATGAACAAATAACGATACAGAAGCAGTGCATTTTAACCCTTAGATTTTCAACTGACAAAAATAATTGCCGGAAATGTAGTTTTAGGAAACAATAATGATTTGATATATATGGCCTTAGCTTAGGTGTTTGCAGCTGTTTGCTTTGCAGATGGTGATAAACAATACTCATACATGTGTATCTGTGCCATTTCTCATAGGACTGACTGTAAAATTGAAAATTTGTATCAAGGCCGTTTCACAATGGACTGATTTAAAACTGATATTTTTGTGTTCTTTATTCTTAATTAAAATTGTCAGAATTTAGATTCCAGCATAGCTGGAGTTTAGACTCGCACACACTGGAGTTTCTTCTGTCTCCTGTCTCCAGTGTTTCGACACAAGAATACTGTTTGGGACTGGTTTTAATTTGATCTGCTGAAAAATGACAACAGTTGTATGAAGGCATTTCAGAATTAAACTTGCCTCATCTGTACCAAAGGTTCTTTTCACAAATAGAAATATAAACAGTATTAAGATTAGCAGAGTGTCATGTTTTTACCTGAATAGTCTTAAGGTTAAAGACTGAACGCCATGATCAGGGCTAGTGACGCACAAAGACACATGTTTCATGCTTTGGAGTTCAGATCCACTTTCTTCATGCGTGTGTGAGATCCTTCCCTTTGAAACATTGTGCATTCAATCACCGTAGAAAAGTGCTGTGAAACTGAGCAATGAAGTCGGAAGCTGCAATCAGAGAGTGTTAGTAGGGAAAATTAATAAGGGTACACATACATTTGAGTGACCCAGACAGCCACATAACGCTGTTGAACACAACATTGTGTCAAAAGATAGGTACAGCAGATGTCATATTTGTTAAGCTTTCGTACTCAGCTTGCAATCAGTTTTGATTGGAGGGCGAATGCAGTCAAACAAACAATTTGTCCGTACTCTTAACTTGCTGACTGATTACTCTGTGAGCTAGGGATTGGATTTCATCCTTTCAAATGTCCAAATGAGGGTTAAAAATACCCCATACAAATTGAAAACAGAGACTGAAGCAACTTTTAGAATTGAGATGCGATACCATGCATCATTTTAACCAAATGCACCAGAAATAGAAAGAAACGGAGTAAGCTGAATCTGTAGCATGAACTCAGAAGGGAAAATATTGGGGGAATGAGGGTGGGCAGCATTTAAGGAAAAGTGACTGGCTAGAATATGGATGATGGAATGGTCCATTCAGAGGAACAATGTATAGCTAGTGAAGAATTCAAGGAGAACACAAACAACCAGCCTGAGATCGACAGTGACTGGTCATGAATGCAAATTAACGTGATAGAACTAAGGGAGAAGCTTGGTCTTGTCCACAGGGTTGCTTTGAAAGAAGCAGAAAATGGCAGTTGTTCTGATGTAGGAAGTGGCGTCAAGTCAAATCAGTGTCATGTAAATGACAGTGATAAAGGGCTTTGGAAAGAAAAAGGCTGGCAGAGGTCATTACTGAAAGTGAAACAGATAGTGACAGGCAAGGTCAAACAAGATCTGTATGCAAAGCTCTCAAAAAAGAATACCCATGGCAAGATCAAAATGAGATGTGTAATGTGATGTGTTGTGCAAGTATCTAAAGCACAGATAAAAGAAAAAATATCAATGATGACCTGCTGGTTTAAAACTCAAGTGATTTTAAAATGAAATCCACAGAGAGAGGTGAAACAGTGAAAAAGAGAGTGAGGGTGTGTGTGTCAAAATGAATTGATTTGAAATTATGTACTTTGTAACTAAAGACTAGGGCATTAGCTTATGATGGTTGTGATTGTGGATGTGAAGATGTGCAAAATTCTCCATTAATTCTAACATCCGTTCCAGACTCGTCGTTTAATGACAGTGTTTTGATGTGATTATCAGAATATTTAAGCAAATTATGAAGAATGCTAAAGGAAAGAACATGTGTAAGTGGTAAAAGCACAATTATACATGATCTGTGCATGGAAGAAGTGAGGGAGAATATGTACAGGGAAAGGATAAGGAGAACAGACAGCAGAAGAGAGACAGAATAATGTGACCATAAAAAGAATGAACTCATGAACAACAGTGACTCACCATTACTGAGAAGGTTACCAAGACAATAGACAATACAACATGTCAGAGTTATGTAAAGGAAGAAGGGAGATAGTAATGGGGAGAAAGGAGAGAATGATCTGCACAAGGGTTCAAGAGAGGAATGAGAGACACAGATAATGCAGTAATAAAAGAAAGCATAAAGGGATGCAGTAATCTGTTGTGTAAGAGCCAAGGAAGATGGAAGATAGTAATACATCAGATGAGTTGTCTTAAGCAGATGAAAAAAGGGCGGATAGGGGAAAGACCTATACATTATTCATGTTGGCGACAGGGCTCCAGCTGAGTTGAAGCCTATTGTAGGACGTAATCAAGGATGATTACTTTTCTCCAAAAGAATAGTGGCTGAGAATGACTGAACAGTTTGGCTTCATGTGTATTATACTGTTGTAACCATTCTGATATAGTTGTGCAAGAACCTGCTCCATAACCATGTCTGAGAGCAGCCCCCTTCGTTGAAGCTTAGAGGAAGGGAGCAAACTCCCTTCCTGGCATGAGACTTCCTTGGTCTGTGTATTGCAGGCTAGTGCAGAAGATTCCTCCTCTGTCTGGCTGGCAGTCCCAAGGGACTGGGTATAAATGAAAAATTACTGTTCCGCTGAACGAAAGACAAGCAAATTACAAAAATAAATGTATCTCTTTTGTTTGGCGGAACAGTAATTTTTCTTTTAAGTTTGTTTTAAGTTCCGCCTAGAGTCACCTCACTTTGAAACAAACTGGGTATACAGGCTGAACTGAGACTCGAGACACTAGAGCTTGATGAAGGGGAACAGACCACAAACCACCATTCAGTCAGAGAATCAGATGATTTCACAGAATGCAGCGACAGATACTGCAGCTCACAATGCATCAGGGCCAGAGGACCTCATAATGCATCAGGGCCAGAGGACCTCACAATGCATCAGGGCCAGAGGACCTCACAGTGCATCAGGGCAGAGGACCTCACAATGCATCAGGGCCAGAGGACCTCACAATGCATCAGGGCCAGAGGACCTCACAGTGCATCAGGGCCAGAGGACCTCACAATGCATCAGGGCCAGAGGACCAGATGAAGATGGCCAGTGACAACATCTTGAGGAGAGAGGGGATGGAATCCCACCTGAGAACGGAAAGGCTCTGATGATTGCAGGGAGGATCGGAAGAGAACAGCGCTGTCACAGGTGGAGTCCCTCTCTCTCATCGTTCCCATACTAGAACTCCGGAGTTCACTGGTGGTGAAATTTTTTTGTGTGCAACCGTCCTTGATCCCACTTGAAGGGTAGCTACATTCCATCTTCAGGGATGATGTCTGAAGATGACACCAGTGTTCTATGTTGGTGTTACCCATCCCACCGGCATACAATGGCCTACATGGATGAGACTTTAAACCAATGTCCTCTAGGTGAACAATCGATTAGAAGCTTTGCATGCATTAGATCTCATTCCATCTTTCAGAGAAAAGGAAGTGATAGATAGCTGCTGGAAAAGCAGAAGGGAGATAATTAGCTACAGGTACTTTAGGTTTTGTCCTTGAGGTTGATTCTAGACGTAGAATCGGTTATATGGACTAATCAGTATTTTGCACAAGACAGGAATCAGAGCTCAGTCAGCATGATCACCAGTAGGCCACAGCAATGAGTGAAATACCAGAAGAAATCAAGCTGCTGGTAACAGTCATCTGCTGGGCGCATGTTTACAGGACAGGCTTGGGCTGAAGGGTTTCTTTTTATTTTAATGAAGCTTTTTTTGTTTGTTTGTTCGAGTTTTGTTTTCTTCTGGATGCGATACTGTTGCAATGTGACAGTTGCCATCAATGTTGTTGCCAGCCCCTCCAGGAGGAGTCTGTCTCAGTCTTTCTCTTGTGTGTGCAGGGGAATGATGGCGGGGTGGTGGTGGAGGAGGAGTGGGGGGAAGGGGGTAAGGCATCCATACAACCTGATGTTCATTCGCAAATGGGGACAAGTCATGTCTCTGAGCACATGTACAGCTTTTTAGATTCCATTGTTGTTTTTCATTTGTTGGATGGTTTTTGTGTGTATGTGTGCGTGTGTGTTTTATTGAGGATATAGCTTTTTTCTTTTTTTTTTTTTGTGAGGATATAGCACATTTACATTGTTGCAGTTTTTAAGCAGATGGGGTGGGGATTAAGGAGGGAGGAGGGATGCTGCTGCCAGTCGTCAAGACTTGAGACACTCACCAGCAGTACTGGCAGACAGGATGTGTGGCATAAAGCCTTCCTCTTCACTCCCCTCTCTCCTATGGCTGAAAACTGTGCATTAAATGACTTGGTTATGATTTTCAGTTTTAAAGCAGCGAACATGACCATCTGAAAAAAATGTTCAGCTCTAGTCTGAACTTGTTTCAGAGTGGTTTAACTTTTGTGATACTTTGAGGATATTTAATGACCCACAGCCATGCTTACAGTCCAACAAACACTAACAATATTTTATGATTTTGTCAATAATACATGGCCTGGTATCTGTAGCTTTAAAAAAAAAAGTTTAATAAGGAAAAAAAACGTTTTAATAAAGCCTTCAGAATGTCATGGGTCTGAACAGACCCATATTCTCTAAGAAGAAACCTTGAACATCATAGGTTATGGGTCTGGCCAGACCCATGAATTCTGAAACCACTCAGTCTGAACCTTATCTAAGCATCCTGTTTCCTGCAATACTCTGGCTGGCTTCATGTGTACAACATGCAAATACTGCATATGTGTATGTGGTTGTACATCTTTCCTTGCAGTCACACTTCTGAGATGCATCACAAGCACACTATGAATCATATGACGCTCATTTTTTCTCTCATACATTTGCATGCATGCATACACGTATGAATGAGCATGCACAAAAGCAAGCACACCTACATGCACAGAGACGTACACATACACACACTAACCAATGCATGCAAGTGATACTTGCATACAGACATTCCCACATATATATCAACAGTTTCAATAACGCACGCACACACACACACACACACACACACACTTATGAGAGCACATTTACACCATTCTGACAGAGAGAGAGACGCAAATCACAAATGGCTGGAGTATCACGGGACATGAGTGGCGTAATGTTCAAATGGATTAGCTATTCACACAAACAAAGAAGTAAATTGAATCACTTGCACAAAACTTACTACATTCATGTCACTTGCCATCTCCATGTCATTTCATATACACTACTTAGCTTACATAGACACAACAAAGGTAAAACGAAAAGCACTAGTCCATTCTATGCTCCGAAATTTATCACAAATTTCACAGCTCCATAAATAATCAAGGAGAACGGCAAGGTTTAATTTTTTCTGGAGAAAAAAATGCATAGGTCCATGGAGATTCATGATGTACACAAAGGTTTTAATCTTCAGAAAAAACAAGGAAAGGCTCATTTCTTTACAAAAAACCATGCACCTATAGAGACTCATGCATGATTTTAGGCAATAGACAGTGAAGGTTGAACAGTGAATCCCACAGTAACTGACACCTTAGAAATGTTTATTACGCTGAGCAGAACGTTTAGGCAATTGTTCACATCCTGAACATTGCCACTGAAATGGACATGACACTTTCAGTGGGTATGGGTGGAGGAATCAAGATTATAGAATTAAACTTTTACTCGTATACTGGAAGTCCATGTAGTCACCTGTAAGTCAAAGGAAGGTGTTTTTTGTTTTGTTCGTTTGTTGTTTTGGGGAGTGGGATTTTTTTTAAGCATCATATTTATGGGAAAAGGGGTAGGGGGAGAGATCAACAATTTGTAATTGATTTGACACAGTGATTTACTTTTAACAAAATCCTGTTTGAATTCAAATGAAAAATCCTAATGCATAGTCAGTGAAGACAAGTTCCTCTAAACCTGAAGTGGTGTTTGTGTGCAACCCCCTCCGCCTCCACCTTCCTCCCAACACACACACACATATCCCTCCTCCCTCAAAATATTTTGGATTTCCCTTTTACTTTACTTAAAGAGTTTCAATAGAAAACGGAAGATCAGAGGAGTCAAAGCAAATTATGTTAGCACGTACATATGTATGCTCAGATTTGGGAGTCAGGCTTAGACGACGGCACTTACCTAATCACCTACACTCTGGAGGTTTGTGCTCAAGACTGGAAGGGAAAAAATAGTACTGTATTAGTATTTAGCTTTCAGATGGTGTGGTTATGTCCAGATCATCAGTATCACCTGGGATATATTTTTTTTTTTTTTCTTTTGCCCCAGCAAAAGAAGATCACAGAATGGACAGATCGAACTCCTGGTGGTGTGCATTTGTGCAAATGATTCTAGTGCAAGTTGACCCATTAAACCCATGACTGTGCTCAGAATACATTTATTATGTCTGAACTGCAGCCTTTTTCATCCTTATTAAGTTTTTGGTTGAATTGTGCTACTGACTTTTTGCGAGTGTGTGTGTGTGTTTTAATGTATATGGTGCTGATATCGATGGCATAAAACTCCCTGGATTGTTGAAAAATTATTACTGTGATGGATTTGGTGTGTGTGTGTGCGTGTGTGTGTGTGTAAACAATTAGCATTGAATCTGACAGACGTTGTTTTGAGAAATGACAATAGGATATGAAGGAAGTCTCCTGTTACGGAGATGGATTACCCCTATAGAGGTTCCCTTTATTTGTTTCTGTTTGTCTGTGTGATGTGGCGGCAATGGTGTTCAAGCTCAAATGGCTATGCCAGTCCTGAATAAATGTTGTGTTTAGACACTTCTCCTGCTGCTGTGGGTGCGTGTGTGTATGTGTGTGTGTGACCGCCAGGTGCATCAATATGGCGAGTTTGATTTTGGTGGGAGGGCTCCTCCCTGGTTGGTCTGTGTGCCTCTGCTCGAGTGCTAGGAGAATGGGTGCTTCAAGCAGCACTGACTCTGTGCTGGTAAATTGTTTCACCTTTCAAACTGTGCATGTAACTGTTTCACCTTTCAAACTGGGCGTGTAGCTGTTTCACCTTTCAAACTGGGCATGTAATTGTTTCACCTTTCAAACTGGGCGTGTAACTGTTTCACCTTTCAAACTGGGCGTGTAACCGTTTCACCTTTCAAACTGGGCGTGTAACCGTTTCACCTTTCAAACTGGGCGTGTAACTGTTTCACCTTTCAAACTGGGCATGTAACTGTTTCACCTTTCAAACTGGGCATATAACCGTTTCACCTTTCAAACTGGGCATGTAACTGTTTCACCTTTCAAACTGGGCATGTAAGTTTTGTAACTGTTTCACCTTTCAAACTGGGCTTGTAACTGTTTCACCTTTCAAACTGGGCTTGTAACTGTTTCACCTTTCAAACTGTGCATGTAATTGTTTCACCTTTCAAACTGTGCATGTAACTGTTTCACCTTTCAAACTGTGCATGTAATTGTTTCACCTTTCAAACTGTGCATATAATTGTTTCACCTTTCAAACTGTGCATGTAATTATACAAACTTTCATGCAAAAGTTGCCTTCCTCTTATATTTTTGCAACAGCACCATGGCACCAAAATTACACTGATCACCATCAAACCAGCAACCCATCCCATCCCACAAAACAATTGCATAAAATGAACATGCACACACAATCAGTTTTGTTTTGCTGGTGCATTTTTCAATGTTTTATCTCCGATGATGTTACAATGAATTCATGCTCGCCAATCCAATAAAATGACTGATTTAATGCGCAACTTTCCATATTTACCGCTGTTCAAACGACATACATGTACACCAAAACTCATGTTTCCAGACAGGTAGAAATGTATACACCCTCATGATTCATATTTTTTCTCTCCACACACACACACACATACACAAAGCGTACAATTTGCAACTTTCCAAACTTCAATTTACATAATCCACAACTTTCAAACAAACCAGGTTCATTTCCTTACCAAAACC
This sequence comes from Conus canariensis, assembly GCA_033310375.1. NCBI lineage: Eukaryota > Metazoa > Mollusca > Gastropoda > Neogastropoda > Conidae > Conus > Conus canariensis. Next base: position 69,187,147 of record CM065731.1, on the reverse strand, counting down.
ACACACACACACACACACACACACACACACACACACACTCAAACACACACACTTTCAGAACAAAGAGATAATTTACATCCATACATTTCTATCAAATCAATTTTTTTTATCATTAACTGTGAAATCAATAAGATCAGAAATTGATTTAATGCTAAATAAAATTCTGCAAGATCTAGTAAGTCTCTCTCTCTCTCACGTGCACACATATATAATCTTCTGAAAAGAATTCTTATTTTCTTAAAAAGGGTAACATGGTTAAATTATGTCAATTTAGTCCAAAAAAATCTTTCCATAAAATCACTGCTCACTCTCTCTCACACACACATACACTAACTTAAAAATAAAAGATTCCTTACAAAAGTATAAACTAAAGCATTTATACAAAAGCAGACAAACTCAAAATGTAAACCGTATAAAAGTCTTTAAAATCTTTTAGGTACAAAATGGATATTGAAACAAAAATCCAATCAGAATTTTTTTTTCGTCAAAAAGACTTTTCTCACACATACCATAACTAATAAAAGGAATTGTAGTACTAAACATGGTTTTGTGATTTACTTAGAAGAAAGAAAAAAAAAAAACCTAATCATTACTTGGTGTGGATCATAGCAATATTATCAGGACCTGTAAAGAAAAATGTGAGCAGGGAGCTAAGCATGTCACCACGACCAGTTAGGCAGGTGAGTGATCACCCTTAGTGAGTTCACTTCATGACTCGTATCTATGATCATCCTTAGTGAGTTCACTTTACGACTCCTATCAAAACGGTTCATTTTCTGTTTGTTTGTTTTTTAAGCTAAGCTGGGAAGTGAGAGGGCATACTAATATTTGGACACGTGAATACAACATAAAAATACTTTAGTACCGAAATTTTCTACTCACATTTTCACATGTCTAAACAAATACTACAATATCAAAAAGGTGGATGTGAAGCACGCTCACTTGAAAAGGGAGACACTGATCCCACACGAGAATGTCCCAGGACAGTTCCCCAAGGCTGTTGGGGGTGGGGTGGGGGGTGGGGTTTAAGCTTTGGCAACTACTATGCCCCCGAGGCAATCAAGTGCCTGCATACCTTCAGACATGTTCCTGAGGTAAAACCTTCAAAGGTTGTGACTCTGCCACTATCTATACAATGTCAGCTACAGCATTGCTCTAGCTGAGGGCACAACTGGCATAGACAGCCCAATCTTCATGTGCCCATATGTCCATTTGCCAGGGAAACCATTCTTAGTCATAGATGTAAGCCTCACAAATTACCTGTCTGAACCAGGAGCTTATCATCTGGGTTTTTGTCAAAGCATTTCCCCAACACACCAATCACGTAACCAAGAGAACGTCCCAACTGACAGACAACTGTTCCGGATAGACAGGTTGAACTGAAGGAATCCCTGAGAAAGGAAAGATGGAAATCAGCAATACCTGATATAGGGCACACTGAGATCGCTGTATTTTCCTGAATGATAAAACAATGTGAAACTTCATCAGACATGGTAACCTGAGAAAAAGACAACTTCACACACACTCCCTGAGGAGGAAGAGAGTTGAGCAGGAGAGGAGGAACACATTCTGGATGAACTGAAATGCCATGATTTCAGTAAACATCCTCATCATCACAGAACTCATGAACATCATCACTACACCACATTCACCTGCACTCACCCTGAACATACCGTGTCATGAAGGGTTTGGTCACGATCAGATGCCCAGGCCTCCCAGCCAATGTTCACCGAGGCTTGCCCTTCTGCAGCAAGAGCCCCAGTTGAAACTTCTCTCAGCGGGACACCACCCAACCCTAAGCCTTGCCAGGGTCATGACATAATGCACATTCCTGTCAAATGTAACCACCCCAACCACTCTTCACATATAAGACACTAAGAGGTCAAGAGCATGGGGAGGGAGGGAGACACTGGCCTGTTTCCAAACTTTGGAATCAATACCAAACTGGTTTAGCTTGGAGAACCAGGCATCTCTCTATCCAACACTGATGACCATCAAATTCCAGAAAGACCATAACAATGTGAAGGAGTGATTCTCACACTAATTGCAGGATTCTAGGGGAGAACACTGAGAGCAAAAGAGTCCCATGAGTGAAGGCTGGAATGAGGTAATCGCAACATGAAGGACGGCACATGACTGCATCCAAAGCAGTGGGCATGGAGGACTTTAACTCTTTCATTCCTGCCAACCGCTAGAGCGGTTTGACAAATCTTCTCCTTTCATTCCTGAAAACTGCCTCAGCGGTTCAGAGAAACATACTCCTTTCTGTCCGGCAACCCGCCGCAGCGGTTCACGCCTTGAAATCTGCGCCCACCTGTCACATGGTTGGCGCGTCATAGCGGCCTTCGCCTTGTAACGGGACTCGCGGGATGTTTAGATAAGTCATGCCTGCTTACTTCCTCAGCGTGGGAAAGTGTCTGGAACCAAAATTTCATCTTGACTTGACCGTGAGCGCATACTGTTTAGTGTCTACTGAGAAGATGGAGGGTAAAGAAAACGCAGAAAGCAATCAGTTTTCTGACGATGAAATTTAGAACAATTTAGCCAATGACTTCGATCTGTTTGATCTAACAGAAGAAGAGAGAGCAGAACTTGCCAATGCCATGAACGAATATGACAGTGATACTGGTGATGAATTGGATGATGAAAATCTTCCACTTAGCTACAATCGGCCACGATTTGACTGGACAGGTGGGGATTTCACTGAACCACGCAAACCTCGGGGGAAAAAAAACTTCGAACGGCGCCCCGGTTCTGTGCGCATACTCGATACCTCAATGAAGGCAGTGGATTACTTTCAGCTGTTCTATTCTGATACAGTCCTTTCAAAGCTAGTCAGTTTTGCAAACGACAATGCCAACTCTAAACGGCAGACTGATCCAGAAAAGAACAGTGGCAGGTGTTGGAAAAGATCACACCTGTGTGGTATGTGTCGCGCGACACAAACAATATGAGTCAACACACCCTGTTGTGAAATACAGCGACAATCCGTTCAAGAAAAGCAAGACAACGATGATGTGCGAAAAGTGCAATGAATATCTGTGTTGTAATAATCAGAAAGATTGTTTTAAGGTGTACCACACCTGTGTTTCCTTTGTGTGATACCTGGTTTCACGTGTGACACTTTGACACTGTGACACTAGCAGTGCATCATTTTCTAAGACTGACATATTGTGTGTTGTTTGTTGACATTAACTCGAAGTGTGACTTTTGGACAAATACTGTGCAAAGACCACTGAATTCGGTAAGACCATAGTGGCGAAGGAGTACTGTGGGGACATTTTTATCATTGCTGTGCATTTTTCCTTGGACATGGTGACACTGTGACAAAGACACTTGTGAAGCATTCTTTGAAGTGGATTTACCGGAGGACATCAGACTGTGAGTTACATGCATGGTTTTTGCTGCTCGCATGTTTTTGAGCGCTGAATAACATTTTGTTTCTTTAAGTTTGAATTAATTAGTAGTTGTTACCAGTCTTGACACCTGTGTGTCACCAAATAAGTGACAAAGGGTAGGAAAACCGGATCAAAATGTGCCGGCACCATTTCTGTACACAACGGTGTATGACATGCTATGGTCCGGTAGAAACACTAGTCATACAAAATAATCAGAAGTATACACCCTGTTCTTTGTTAACTTTTTTCCTGGAAACCCAGGAATGAAGGGTACTGCTTGTAACTAAGAAACATAGGAATAAAGGGAAGTAATGTCTGGCAGTTAACCAGGGATGAAAGAGTTAAAAGAAACTCCATAATGCACAACAGCGGAGCGGAATGCAGGACAGAGACAGCCATGAAGCACATCTTGTGGACATTTACAGATGAAATTCTCCCTTGTGAAGAAAGAGAGAAAGGAGCTTCCTCAACTGACACAAAAACAAGCCTAGAGGATGTTTGAGAGAATCCAAGAGTGCCCAAAGAACTCCGTCCAAACTCTGAAGAAGCAGGTGGGTTCCCTCACTTAAGAGAAGCAGAAAAGTGAACTATGTCTGGGGATGATTCATGAAGTGAACTCATGAAGGGTGATCACTCTTCTGGCCTAACCAGTTATGGAGGCATAATTACTTCCATAATCTCCTTTTCTTTTCATTTTCTTTTTAAAGGATCTGGACAATATGGCAATGCTCCACACCAAGTAGGGATAAGGCATTTGTCTGGACAGGTAAGTGTGAAGAATACTATCTGACCAATAGACACAGATGAACAAAACAAATATGGCTGCCTTTCAGTGAAATAAACTTGGCTGCCTATGTATAAGCTGTTGAACATACAACAAGAAAAAAAATTATGTGTGCCGACTGATCATATAAGGTTGACAGCTTATGTTTGATAATACCAGCTGTCGGCACAAAATGTTGTGTAGAGCTCTATAAAATTAACTGCACACACACACACACGAACACACTTGCGCATGCACACACACACACACACACACAACATACTCACACACTGGTATTTTGTTGTACTTGTTAAGTATGCAAAGTATCCAACCACACATATCTGTGGTATTGATTAACAATATGGAGACAACTTACATCAAACTCCCGCCCCTTGAGGCAATGGATTTAACAAAAATTACATCATCAGACCAGTTGCCTGACAGAGTAAAGGTACAAGAACGTATGGAACAGGAGAGGCATCACCCTAGAGACCAAGATCAAGGTGTACCAGGCCATAGTTCTCACCACACTGCTCTATGGCTGTGAAACATGGATGGTTTACCAGTCACGCCAGGAAACTGAACCATTTCCACACCACTTGCCTCAGAAGACTCATGGGCATTAAGTGGCAAGATAAGATTCCGGACACTGAAGTCCTCACTTGTGCCGGCCTGCCTAGCATCTTCACCATCCTGATGCAGTCACGGCTTCGCTGGGCAGGTCACGCAGTTCACATGCCAGACCATCGGCTGCCAAAGAAACTACTGTTTGGCGAACTGCAACAAGGCAAATGCCCTCATGGAGGCCAGAAGAAGCGTTTCAAAGACAGCCTCAAATCTTCCCTGAAGGCCTTCAACATCAGCCACACAACACGGCAGCAGACTGCCCAGGACAGAGACGGGTGGCGATCAGTTGTCCGCAAAGGTGCAGAAGCCTGTGGAAGCAACAGAATTGCTGCAGCTGAGCAGCGAAGGATGATCAGGAAGACCAGTGTCAACAGATCTCCAACTGCCTCCACCATCCCATGTCCATACTGTGATAGGACTTTCCGGGCACAGATCGGCCTGACCAGCCATCTACGCACTCACCCCCGACCCCAGGAAGACCAGATGGTCTTCGTCGTCTTGACCAACAACAACAACAACAACACACACAACAACAAAAGTGTGTGTGGTTATAGATCGATCATGAATACTTCTTGCATCCTTAAAACTAACAAGCTCCATATATACATGACATTCACCTCAATTTCTTTCACCATAAAACAGCACAAGACCCAACACATGCACCTGCCTTCATCACAGAAGTTATCACTCACGCCCATTACTAGTTTGATTTGTCTGTCAGTCAACAAGATTCTACAAATCCCATCAAAGGGATTCTCACACAACTTTGCAGACAGATGGAACGTTGCCAAAGGATTGACCCATGAAATGTTGGCACTGATCCAAACTGCTGAGCCAGTATCCACTCCACCGTAGTGGACATTCCTGCCTTCCCCACAGCCCTTCTAATTCCTTATCAAACTTATAATCAGCAGCTCTGTTCAAATCAACTCCATACCATCCCCCCTCCCTCCTTTTTTTCTTTAAACTGTCCAAGCACCAGTTTATTCAGCCTTTAATCACAGCAGCCAGTTTCTACTATGAAGCCTACATATAAAACAGGAATAAAATAACAACAAAGCTGGTGCAAAGCCTAAAGCTAATGAAAAAATCAGGAGACTTGACCCCAGAACAGTACAGAAAGTTGTACCCCTCTACTGCCGACGTCCCCAGATTTTATGGCCTCCCCAAGGTGCACCAAAGAGAGGTCCCACTCCGCCCCATTGTGACCTCCAGAGGCTCTATTACTTACAAGACTGCTAGGTTCCTAGCCAACATCCTAGCACCCCTGGTGGGGAGAACAGAACACCACATAAAGAACAGCGCCGACCTGGTCTCCAAACTCAAGAGTTTTATGCTGAGACCTGATGAACAGCTGGTGTCATTCGATGTGACGGCCCTCTTCACCAGTGTCCCCGTCGAGGAGAGTGTGGACATAATCAAACAGAGACTGGAGACGGACACCAGCCTTGTGGAAAGAACCTCACTCTCACCAGAGCAGATCTGTGAACTCTTGACGTGCTGCCTGACTACAACGTACTTCATGTACGAGGGAGAGTTCTACCAACAAACACAAGGCGCAGCCATGGGATCACCAGTGAGCCCAATTGTCGCCAACCTCTTCATGGAAGACTTTGAGGAAAAAACACTGGCCACCTTCCTGATACATGGACGACACTATGGCCCTACTGAAGACAGAGATGGTAGATGAATTCTCAAACCACCTGAACGAACAGCACCCGGCCATAAAATTCACCAGAAAAGTGGAAGAGAACGGCAGCATCGCCATGCTGGACACCAAGATCACCAGAGAGGGGAACTCCTTAGCATTCCAAGTGTACAGGAAACCAACCCATACTGACCAGTACCTCCAGTTCGACAGCCACCAGCCCCTAGAACACAAGCTGGAAGTGATCCGAACCCTACGTCACCGAGCAAATACCATCTGCTCCACCCAGTCAAACCGTGAAGAGAAACTCCGCCACCTCCGGGAAGTGCTGAGCATCTCAGGCTACCCCAAATAGGCCTGGGACTTACCAGGAAGCAAGAAGACCACTCCCACCCCTCCACCAAGAAAACGAGCCCCACCCTTGGACATGTCACCATCCCCTATGTCAAGGGTGTGACGGAAGCCCTCGCCCGCAAGATCAGGAAGAATGGAGTGGTGGTCCACTCTAAGCCCTACAACACCATCAGAAGCAGACTAGTGGCCCCAAAGGACAAAGTGGACAAACTAGAACGATCAGGGACAATCTACAAGATCCAGTGTGGAGATTGTGACCAGACATACGTCAGATAAACAGAAAGGAAATTGAAACTCCGCATCAAAGAACACAAGACAGAAAATCATCACCAGTCGGAGAACACTTGAACATCAGCGGACACGAGTTCTCCCAGGACAATGTCAGCGTCCTGGAGCAGGAACCTAAATGGTTCCAAAGAGGAGTAAAGGAGGCCATCTACATCGCGGCCACGTCTCCTTCCCTCAACCGAGACCGGGGGCGACACAACCTACCAGCAGCCTACACTTCCCTTATTCGGTCGCGTGACTCGAGTTCATCTCAAGATCACGGGCACCGAACACAACTCATTCAGCAAGACATTCAGCGCTGATGAAGGCCTCTGGATGGAGGCCGAAAGCTTCGCTTCGGCAAAACTTTCCTGTGTGAAAATGTAAAAGACTGTGTTTAATCAGGAATAAAATCAACAAATCGAAATTCAGCAAGTTTCATCCTTTTCTCCTGCCATAGGTAGAGAGGATACCACACAAATGAAGGTACATGATACTGAGCAAACAAAACATAAAACAAAACAAAAAGCAAAGAAAGAAAGAAAAAATCCTTTGAGTAAACGCCTGAACCTGAAAATAAACTGAAAGTAAACACAAAAAAACACATCTGACCATGAACCCATCATGGCTAATGTCAATGTCTCTGCCCTTAAGCCTGAAGGTTTCACCAACAGCTGCCTGTAAACCTCTCAAGGTGCTGGCTTTCCTCCCTGAGATCTGTGGCTCTTCCATAAAGTGTGCATTGTCTTCAACTGTGGCCAATGCTGAGGAGACACGAGCTTGGAAGCTTGACTTATTGTTTCATACTTTCAGAGTGGATGGTCTTTGGCTAACCATGATCTCCATGCAAGAACAGCAGAAACGTCTCTGTTCAGAGAGGTATTTCCTGATATAAAACTGGTGTGGAGATGGACAGACACTGGATCTGCATGCCAACTCTTTGTCTTGGGCAGGAGAAGATCTTTGTGAGAGGGTAGTGTTACAGCCAGGATACTAGGTCAATCCAACTCTTCATCCATTTCAGTGTCGAGACAAGTACCAACTGGCACTTCTCCTTTGACACCTTTCTGAAAACTGCTGGTATGAGAGGGGACAGGGGAAATGCGTAGGCAAGCATGCCCTCCCATGAGATCGACAATGCGTCCACAGCCAGCCATAGGATCTGGTACTGGTGAAACAAAAACCGCAAGTTGATGGAGTTCCCAAACGGGACAGGCCCTTGAACAAGGGCTTGCCATGGCGCTGCCTTAAGCTCTTGCCCCTGAATCATGTAAATCATCCCTTTACACTATCACCATAGAGAAAGAGAGGACAGGAAAGCCACCCAAGAGACTGTGGCGGATCCTTCAGCCAAGTACAAAAGCCTGTGTGAATCCTGCTCAGAGATCGTTCCCTTCTTCAAACGTGGTAAGAGAGAGAGGGCCAGGACTGCTCCAGGAAAGACAGCGAGGAGACAAGACCATCAACTGAGCGGGCAAGTTTCGCAATTAACAGGTACGGAATTTCAAAGTTGAAAGAACATGTGAAGACAAGTAGCATGCATCAAAATGACCGCGTTCGACCTGAAGGGTCAAATGGGTCTCTTTAACAATTGGAAAACTAGCATGTGCGAAACAGAAGTCAAGCAGAGCTTTGTTAAAAGCGTTGTGAAACTACAAGACCTTCTTGGAAGGGCGTGGAAGAGAAGCGGAGTCAGCAGTACCTGACTCTTCAAAAACGGAGGAACAAACTCTGACCCCGCAAGAAGACTCTGAAAGTGTACCTGTCACACCAGACCGAGCATTGCTGACTGCCACTCTAGCCACCAAAAATTATGAGCTGGAGAAACAATCTCATCATCATCACAATCGTCAGCACCAAAATCATCCTCTTCACGCTTGTCAGACCCCTGTTCACCTGCATCCTTAGCACACATACCTCAAAATGGTCGGTCAGAGCACGACCAGTCCTCCCTGCTTGCCAAACGTGGGGTTTGCCCTACCACACCAATGAACCTCCTTAGAGTTGCCCCTTCCTGGTAGCTCTCCAAGCTATGCCTTGCAAAGGTGCAAACTTGACCAAGACCTACCTGGCAACCTTTCTGATACCAGTGCTCCTCCATTACCAAGTGCATGGGGGTCGAGGGCGAAGAGTATGCTGGGGGGAGACACTAGCCTGTCTCCATCGGGCCTGAGATCACAGGTTGGATGATGCAGCAGGAAACATCAGTCACTGCCCTTGCCAAAACCGGCAGACCATCAAGACAAGCCAAAAACCGAGTGCCATGTGGACCCATGCTAACTCTCTCACTCACTGCAGGGATGGAATGGCGAACAGTCGGTGCAGTTGTCACAGGCCACAAGCCAGTCAAGGGCGGAAACAACTTTCTGATACGACATGCAGGCTCTGGAAGTCTGAAGTAAAGCAGAACTGTTGGTCGACTTGGCAAAAGTCAAGGCACTCTGTGACGATGGCAACTATAAAGATGAAGCCAGACGAAGAAGCTTTCCAGTGTTTTCTTCATGAGAAACCGACAAAGAATGTTCCTCTTTAGAGATGAAAGCTGACTCTAAGGATTGCTCTGAGAATCCATGATTGAAACAGGGCTCAAGAACAGAAGAGAGGGCATGTTTCCTCGCCATGGAAAAGGAGAAAACTGAATTCAAGCTGCCAGGATGAATTGAGCATGAACTCACAAGTGGAGACTACCCCTGCTGGCCTGATGGTTACATGGAAGAGTTAGTTCCCTTCTCTCCACTTTTTATCTAGGTATGGGAATCCTGATGTATGGCGTTATTTCATGCCTAGCGGTGATAAGGCATTTGTTTGGACAGGTAAGTCTGAAGAAAAGCCCATGCAGGTGCATTCTCTCACACACACAGACACATACTAACATGTAGACAAATAAAAAACAAACAAACCATATACACCATACCATGTAAACAGGCATACATGGGCTCGTAGTACTACCTCTCATCTCTTTCAGCCTTCCTCCCAATCAAATCCTCCTCTCTCCCTACCCTTGTACAATTTAATCTGAAGTTCAAGTCAGACTGATGGGGGGTTGAAGTACCACTTCTTTCGTAAGCTGTCACTTCGTTCTGCTGTAACAAACAGCTCTTCTGCAACAGGGTCTGTCCCAACGGCATCAATCACCTGAAAAAAAAAATATAAAGAAGAAACTGGACTGAGTGTGTTTATAACTCTATCAACTTATTCATAAGTTTTATTCAGATTGAAATCATAATTAATTTGATTTAAAAACAAATTAGTTCTGTAATCATACAGGCTGATGATCCTTCATAAATATAATGAACACTTAGGGAGAGAATTTTCTTTCAATCTGTTCTATTGGCTGATGATCCTTCATAACAATAATGAACACTTAAGGAGAGAATTATTCCTTTAATCTGTTCTCTTGGCTGATGATCATTCATAACAATAATGAACACATAAGAAGACAATTATTCCTTTAATCTGTTCTATTGACTGATGATCCTTGATAACAATAATAAACACTTTAGCAGAGAATTACTATTTAATCCGCTCTAAGAGCTTTACCAAAATAACAATAACGAAAACCATCTCTCTCAACCTCCTAAATGTCTTCCCCCTCTCCACGGTAACATGTGTGACTGTGCATACACAGACTCATTGACCGACTGAAACCATTTTATTGTCAGATTAAACTTGGGTTGTATACACACACTCAAACACACACACACACACCAAGCTTACTCACAATTAAATCTATGCTCACGATGGACAAATGGAAACCAGAGACTTGTTGCAGCAGTGGAAGATTTTAAGACAAGATTTAAAAGATGTACTAAATCAGTGTCACAGTTACATGAAATTTTTTCCAAGGGAACCATCTTTCCTTCAGTCTTAATATAAGCAACCAGCACTTTTCTTTGAACATGACAAAGATTTTGCAGTAGACATGACACATGACTAGATTGTAATGGGGTCTACGGGCACTTTGAGTTTATTGCCATAAACCCTGTAGGGCTAAATTTTCCTGGCAAATGCAGAACTACGATGCCTGGCGAACTATCTCCGAAAGCTAGTCTACACTGTGCTTCCGTTTCCTTTCCCTTCCATTCTATGGCCCACACAAAGAAACCTTCATGAGGACCACAGCAGTATAAGCTGGGGAGTACAGTCTGGAATTAGAGACTGGAGACTGATGTGGTAAGTATAATTTGCTAGTCAGGCAGTAAGGTAATTTAACTTCCCATTTGCAGTCCCATGCTGGGCCCTGACAGTCTAGGAGTTTGTTTATATCCCATGGGCATTACATACTGCACGATGTCAAACTTACGCAGACTGCAGAAAAAGAGGGGGAGCCCATATGCCCTTAGGGTCCACACCCCAAGGATCTAGGGACCATGAGTGATAGCTGCGATCAAGGAAATTCCACCTTGAACCATTAGCTCTGGCCATTGGGAAATCCCGAGGTAAACACTGATGAAGGGATTTTTCGCCTGTTAGTAGGCTGCTTCCCATACATACATCAGCTGTGCTGAGTGGTGGAATGCCACCAAGGTGGCAATGGCTTGCATCTTGTGTGCCCTTGGGGATGAAGAACGAAGTGTTTGTATGAGCCTGCCTGCAGGCCTCCAGGATGGTCCATATAACACATCATGACATACACCCTACCTAGATGTCTCTTTGACAGTTCTTGTGATGGAAGACCAGAAGATCTTGGGAGGAGCATCTGTGGTTGGACTCTCTCAGCAGTACCACAGGCACCGAGTGGGACACGGATAGTTGTCCTTCTAGTCCTCACTCCCAAGAAACCACAGAAAGGCCTACACGGTGAATGAGGGTATCACCTGAAAGTGGAAAACTAGATTCTGGTTCTTCAGGAAAAATGCTGATAAGTGCAAGAAGATAGCCGCATCACAATGGAAGGATGTTAGAAGTCATAAGATCATGTGTGCCCATGGGGCCAAAGATCGAGAGTGCAACATTCTGTTGCCCGCGATGATGTGAGGGCGAGCAAAAAGGGTAGCCCTGCAGGACTGTTGGTCCTATAACATGGAGTGACATGGGTTCATATAGGGGTAGCCTGCAGGCATGATTGGTCCTATTAACATGGATGACATGGGTTCATATAGGGGTAGCCCTGCAGGATGTTGGTCCTATAACATGGATGACATGGGTTCATATAGGGGTAGCCTTGCAGGTGTGTTGGTCCTACAACATGGATGACATGGGTTCATTAGGGGTAGCCTTCAGATGTTGTTGTGTCCTGTAACATGGATGAAATGGGTTCATATAGGGTAGCCTTGAGGTGTGTTGGTCCTACAAATGGATGACATGGGTTCATATGGGTAGCCTTGCAGTGTGTTGGTCCTACAACTGATGACATGGGTTCATATAGGAGTAGCCTTGACAGGTGTGTTGGTCCTACAACATGGATGACATGGGTTCATATAGGAGTAGCCTTGAAGGTGTGTTGGTCCTACAACATGGATGACATGGGTTCATATAGGGGTAGCCTTGCAAGATGTGTTGGTCCTACAACCTGATGACATGGGTCACATAGGGGAGTAGCCTTGAAGGTGTTGGTCCTACAACATGGATGACATGGGTTCATATAGGGTAGCCTTGAATGTGTGTTGGTCCTACAACACTGGATGACATGGGTTCATATAGGGTAGCCTTGAAGTGTGTTGGTCCTACAACATGGATGACATGGGTTCATATAGGGTAGCCTTGAAGGTGTGTTGGTCCTACAACAGACATGGGATGACATGGGTTTCAATATAGGGGGTAGCCTTGAAGGAGTGTTGGTCCTACAACATGGATGACATGGGTTCATATAGGGTAGCCTTGAAGGTGTGTTGGTCCTACAACATGGATGACATGGGTTCATATAGGGGTAGCCTTGAAGGGTGTTGGTCCTACAACATGGATGACATGGGTTCATATAGGGGTAGCCTTGAAGATGTGTTGGTCCTACAACATGGATGACATGGGTTCATATAGGGGTAGCCTTGAAGGTGTGTTGGTCCTACAACATGGATGACATGGGTTCATATAGGGGTAGCCTTGAAGGATGTGTTGGTCCTACAACATGGATGACATGGGTTCATATAGGGGTAGCCTTGAAGGGTGTTGGTCCTACAACAGATGACATGGGTTTATAGTAGTTATTGTCTAGAGCAGGTATATGGGGAGCCTTGAAGGAGAGTTGGTCCTACAACATGGATGACATGGGTTCATATAGGGGTAGCCTTGAAGGTGTGTTGGTCCTACAACATGGATGACATGGGTTCATATAGGGGTAGCCTTGAGGAGGTTGGTCCTACAACATGGATGACATGGGTTCATATAGGGTAGCCTTGAAGGGGTTGGTCCTACAACATGGATGACATGGGTTCATATAGGGGTAGCCTTGAAGGAGTGTTGGTCCTACAACTGATGACATGGGTTCATATGGGGTAGCCTTGAGGTGTGTTGGTCCTACAACATGGATGCATGGTTCATATAGGGGTAGCCTTGCAGGTGTGTTGGTCCTACAACATGGATGACATGGGTTCATATAGGGGTAGCCTTGAAGGAGGTTGGTCCTACAACATGGATGACATGGGTTCATATGGGGTAGCCTTGAAGGAGAGTTGGTCCTACAACAGGATGACATGGGTTCATATAGGGGTAGCCTTGAAGGAGAGTTGGTCCTACAACACGATGACATGGGTTCATATAGGGGTAGCCTTGAAGGAGAGTTGGTCCTACAACACAGATGACATGGGTTCATATAGGGGTAGCCTTGAAGGAGAGTTGGTCCTACAAACAGATGACATGGGTTCATATAGGGGTAGCCTTGAAGGAGAGTTTGGTCCTACAACACAGATGACATGGGTTAATATAGGGGTAGCCTTGAAGGAGAGTTGGTCCTACAACACAGATGACAAGGGTTAATATAGGGGTAGCCTTGAAGGAGAGTTGGTCCTACAACATGGATGACATGGGTTATATAGGGGTAGCCTTGAAGGAGAGTTGGTCCTACAACAAGATGACAAGGGTTCATATAGGGGTAGCCTTGAAGGAGAGTTGGTCCTACAACATGGATGACATGGGTTCATATGGGGTAGCCTTGAAGGGTGTTGGTCCTACAACATGGATGACATGGGTTCATATAGGGGTAGCCTTGAAGGAGTTGGTCCTACAACATGGATGACATGGGTTCATATTGGGGTAGCCTTGAAGGTGTGTTGGTCCTACAACATGGATGACATGGGTTCATATAGGGGTAGCCTTGAAGGATGTTGGTCCTACAACATGGATGACATGGGTTCATATAGGGTAGCCTTGAAGGTGTGTTGGTCCTACAACACATGGATGACATGGGTTCATAAGGGGTAGCCTTGAAGGAGAGTTGGTCCTACAACACTGGATGACATGGGTTCATATAGGGGTAGCCTTGAAGGGAGTTGGTCCTACAACATGGATGACATGGGTTCATATAGGGGTAGCCTTGAAGGAGAGTTGGTCCTACAACATGGATGACATGGGTTCATATAGGGGTAGCCTTGAAGGAGAGTTGGTCCTACAACATGGATGACATGGGTTCATATAGGGGTAGCCTTGAAGGAGAGTTGGTCCTACAACATGGATGACATGGGTTCATATAGGGGTAGCCTTGAAGGGGTTGGTCCTACAACATGGATGACATGGGTTCATATAGGGGTAGCCTTGAAGGAGAGTTGGTCCTACAACATGATGACATGGGTTCATATAGGGGTAGCCTTGAAGGTGTGTTGGTCCTACAACATGGATGACATGGGTTCATATAGGGTAGCCTTGAAGGAGAGTTGGTCCTACAACATGATGACATGGGTTCATATAGGGGTAGCCTTGAAGGAGAGTTGGTCCTACAACATGGATGACATGGGTTCATATAGGGGTAGCCTTGAAGGAGAGTTGGTCCTACAACATGGATGACATGGGTTCATATAGGGGTAGCCTTGAAGGAGAGTTGGTCCTACAACATGGATGACATGGGTTCATATAGGGGTAGCCTTGAAGGAGGTTGGTCCTACAACATGGATGACATGGGTTCATATAGGGGTAGCCTTGAAGGAGAGTTGGTCCTACAACATGGATGACATGGGTTCATATAGGGGTAGCCTTGAAGGTGTGTTGGTCCTACAACATGGATGACATGGGTTCATATAGGGGTAGCCTTGAAGGAGAGTTGGTCCTACAACATGGATGACATGGGTTCATATAGGAGTAGCCTTGAAGGTGTGTTGGTCCTACAACACAGATGACATGGGTTCATATAGGAGTAGCCTTGAAGGTGTGTTGGTCCTACAACACAGATGACATGGGTTCATATAGGGGTAGCCTTGAAGGAGAGTTGGTCCTACAACATGGATGACATGGGTTAATATAGGGGTAGCCTTGAAGGAGAGTTAGTCCTACAACATGGATGACATGGGTTCATATAGGGGTAGCCTTGAAGGAGAGTTGGTCCTACAACATGGATGACATGGGTTCATATAGGGGTAGCCTTGCAGGTGTGTTGGTCCTACAACATGGATGACATGGGTTCATATAGGGGTAGCCTTGAAGGAGAGTTGGTCCTACAACATGGATGACATGGGTTCATATTGGGGTAGCCTTGAAGGAGAGTTGGTCCTACAACATGGATGACATGGGTTCATATAGGGGTAGCCTTGAAGGAGAGTTGGTCCTATAACATGGATGACATGGGTTCATATAGGGGTAGCCTTGAAGGTGTGTTGGTCCTACAACATGGATGGCATGGGTTCATATAGGGGTAGCCTTGAAGGAGAGTTGGTCCTATAACATGGATGACATGGGTTCATATAGGGGTAGCCTTGAAGGTGTTTGGTCCTACAACATGGATGGCATGGGTTCATATAGGGGTAGCCTTGAAGGTGTGTTGGTCCTACAACACAGATGACATGGGTTCATATAGGGGTAGCCTTGAAGGTGTGTTGGTCCTACAACACAGATGACATGGGTTCATATAGGGGTAGCCTTGAAGGTGTGTTGGTCCTACAACATGGATGGCATGGGTTCATATAGGGGTAGCCTTGAAGGTGTGTTGGTCCTACAACATGGATGACATGGGTTCATATAGGGGTAGCCTTGAAGGTGTGTTGGTCCTACAACACAGATGACATGGTTCATATAGGGGTAGCCTTGAAGTGTGTTGGTCCTACAACATGGATGACATGGGTTCATATAGGGGTAGCCTTGAAGGTGTGTTGGTCCTACAACACAGATGACATGGGTTCATATAGGGGTAGCCTTGAAGGAGAGTTGGTCCTCCAACATGGATGACATGGGTTCATATAGGGGTAGCCTTGAAGGAGAGTTGGTCCTACAACATGGATGACATGGGTTCATATAGGGGTAGCCTTGAAGGAGAGTTGGTCCTACAACATGGATGACATGGGTTCATATAGGGGTAGCCTTGAAGGAGAGTTGGTCCTACAACATGGATGACATGGGTTCATACAGGGGTAGCCTTGCAGGTGTGTTGGTCCTACAACATGGATGACATGGGCTCATATAGGGGTAGCCTTGCAGATGTGTTGGTCCTACAACATGGATGACAGGGGTTCATATAGGGGTAGTCTTGCAGGTGTGTTGGTCCTACAACATGGATGACATGGGCTCATATAGGGGTAGCCTTGAAGGAGAGTTAGTCCTACAACACAGATGACAAGGGTTAATATAGGGGTAGCCTTGCAGGTATGTTGGTTCTGCAACATGCATGACATGGGTTAATATAGGGGTATCCTTAAAGGAGAGTGGTCCTACAAAACGGATGACAGGCGCTCATATTGGGTCATTCTCAGATGATCTAACACTAATACATTCATCCAAGGAGGGAAGTTTCCCTAAGTTCCCATATGGTTTTAAGTCTGATTTTCCTACATGAAGGTGGCGCTAATAATTAACCTTAAGCAAACTGGCAGAGGTTCCTTGAGCGTAAAAGATGTGCAAAGAAGTTTTAAAAAACAGCAACAACAATACCAGGTGGACATGTTTGGATAGCATGGGCCATTGCACCATTGCAGCCCCTAAGCTATTAGTCATGTCTCAGCAGCCATCAAGCTGATTCCTCTGGATCATCTTTTCTTTCTTCTGCTTCAGTGGTTACTCAACAATGTTTGTTCCTTATGCTCTGCAAACTGAGATCTTCCACGATGCGACACTTTCTGTCTTTCCCCTGCTGTGTAAAGGTGAAAATTTCTTCTGTAGGTACTTCTGCATGCTCTCAATCTCCTTTCTGTCTTTCCCCTGCTGTGTAAAGGTGAAAATTTCTTCTGTAGGCACTTCTGCATGCTCTCAATCTCCTTTCTGTCTTTCCCCTGCTGTGTAAAGGTGGAAAATTTCTTCTATAGGCATTTCTGCATGCTCTCAATCTCCTTTCTTCCTGAGTCAGAGACACCACATCGTGATAGCGCCTCTTCAGTGACTTCAGAATGAATGGAAGCATCTTTCACAGGCAGAAAAATGTAATAAAAAAGAATGTATGCATCAAACAGACGAAGAGTATCAAGTGCAACATCCAAAACAGATAGCCATCTGTGTGGCACATATCGTTCTGGAACAGTTGGCTTCAAGCCCAAAATAGTGCAGATGTCTCCTAGTCTTGCCTTCAGGCCACTGCTCCATTTGAAGTTGGTGTGTAGATCATTCACCAGACTCTCCACCACACTGCCAAGTGGTCTACAGAAAGCCTTGGTAGCCTTGTGGACATGGTGAATGGAATCACCATCAATGTCCAGCAGATGAGGTGTGTGTTCCTTCCTAACCATCGTTTTCAGCCCCTTTTCTGATCCTCTCTTCACAGTACACAAATCCATTAGTACTGATACCAAAATAATGTTTCCATGGTAAGTCCATTGTGTCAAACATTTCAACACGTTTGTCAAAAATAGCCTCAGCAGTTACTTGGATGAGCGAAAATGCAAGGCGATGGATCATTATCCTTCCTACAGAAGAAGAAAAGTGAGACACCAGCACTGCCAAAACACGCTTTTGCGTCTTGGTTGTGGCCTCATCTATATTCAGGCTGAGTGGTGTTTTCCGCAGCTCTTCCGGAAGAGTGTCCTCAAGTGCTGCAGCCAGGCTATAATTCATTTTGTAGAAAGCGGTATTTTTTTCTCCAAGTGTCATGTCTCGTAGGGCACTCCTGGCATGAGCCATTGCCTGCACAACACAACAGAAATGAAAAGTAACTTCTGTTCTTTTACTGTTGACTTTTTTCTACCTCAAACTGACTAGTGTTGTATTGAACATTATGTAATGATATGTATATACCGGTATAAAGATTAATGTGGATGTAAAATTCTCTACTCTCTGCTAAGGAAATACGACTCATACTTTCGATTAACAAATAAGACAAAAACAAGAAAACAATTTTTTTTCAAAAAAGAGAGAGAAAAAATCAGTTTTTTTAATAAGCAAACAAACAAAGAAACATGAGCGGTTTTGATGCAATGCAACATACACTGTCTACATAAAATTTCAGTTCCATTTTTCAATAACAATTATAAATGGACCAGGATAGTCATAATGCTTACATAATATAAAATAAACTCTGGCTTAGGTACAACCATACTATCAGCCCATGTGCAGTGGGAACTGAGGGATCAGGAGGGGAGAGAGGGAGAGGTAGGATGGGGAGGGAGGGGAGGGAGGGGGCGGCAGGAAGGGAGAGGTTGTGTGAGAATGGGAGGGGGTGTGGAGTGAGAAATGCAGGTCGGGGAGGAGGAGGTTCATAAAGTAATTTCAGCAGACTTTCTAAAAAATGTGATATAAATGTTCATTATTACACATACTCTCATCCACGCACAAACACACACATGCACCCACACCCATACACAGTGTGTACGTGACCAAGAGATTTACATTAAAGGCATATATTTTGTTTAGTTCTCTTCGTGTTTTGGTCATAATTATGGAAATGTCAAGTTTTAGCCCACCTTTGCACACTCAACCAGCTTTGGAACATCCCTCATCGACATGTTGTTTTCAGCTGCAAAGGCAAGGGTAAGGGCCTCAAGGTTGGAGACCCGGTCTTGGAGAGGTGTCAGCAGCTCAAGGGGTGTGGCCGGTGTCAAAGATGCAGTACTAGCCTTCACAACAGGGTCCATCCCATACAGAGAACCTCCTTCATGTGGCTGACCTGTTCACAGAATTCATAACTATCTATTAATAATAATTTACTGACAGGTCTAAGCTGTTGAAATTTGGTTATTAAAATTCTATCACTGAATCATTACCAGATACATGCAATTTTCAAAGATATTAAACATTCAATTATTTCATAATTGTACTGACAACTGACGAGTCTTTTTTTATTTTTTAAGTAGATATTAATAAAAACAAAATATTACAACAGACAAGCCTCTAGATTTTATTCTGCTTCTGGCTAAATTCTATATATACAAAACAAAATTGCAAAATGTACACCCAAATGTCCAGTTGTTCATAACAATTCTTAGAAACGCATATAGAGAATTTGAAGAAAGTTGGCTGCCTTATTCCACACTTTTTTCTTGATCTTTGAAATACTGTTTCTTTTTATTAACAAAACTCGATAGAGCTCTATGGTTGCTGTCAAAGACTTTTATTTTATTACTCTTTTTTTTAATTGGAAACGAAATGAGGCAGGGAACAGTAAACAATAAACAGTAAACAAGTGGGGTAACTTTTGCTCCCATAAGAAAACCTAACACAGAGTAACTCTTATTCAAGACTGGCACAGCCTTTTAAACTTGAATAAAGTCAGACAAATACATAGACGAACAATCTAATAGTGGGGGAAAAAACAAGCGCAGGCCAACAACTCAACTATCTTCATAGTAATGACTTGGCAAAGATTTGGACTTAAGGGGGGGGGGGGGGGGGGGGGGAGTTTGAAGATGGAGAAACTGGGAACATGAAATTAAGAAAATATATTAATACAGAATGGAAAGCATACGTTTCACCTTTTTTGAAAGTCAGGCTTGTTTTAGATTGACGCTGCTGTATGTAAATGTTCCATTGCCTTTATTGGTACATTGCGTCCTTTTTCTTGTTTTTGTTCTTGTTGTTGTTCGTCTTCTTCTTCTTCTTCTTCGTCTTCGTCTTCTTCTTCTTCTTCTCTTCGTTTTCTTCTCTGCGCCTGCCGCTTGCCTGCGTTGGTCAAGCAAATTTTGACTCATTTTTGGCTTGTACGTGTTGGTTGTCTGGTAGATTTGATTTTTTCAGTATGCATTCGTTTATGTTTGTGCATATGCATATGGTTTCTTTTTTTCTTTTTTTCATTATTGTTGTTGTGTCAAAGATTGTATGCAGCACGACTGAAAACAAATGGCACACTTTTATGGCTGAGGAGAAAAAACATAGAAAAGTAAGGATATTTAAAGAGGAATGGAATCTACAACGATATCATCTTTGAACTGCCAAGGTCTCGGGGGATACCCTAAAAGAAAGGATGTGTTTCAATTCTTAAGACAAAAACAATACTCTATTTATTTTCTACAGGACACTCATTTCACTAGTAAATTAGAATGCCAGATAAGAAGTGAATGGGGTTATGAATGTGTATTTGCTTCCAACAACTCTCGATCAAGAGGTGTTGCAATACTCTTTAATAACAACTTTGAATTCAAAATAAAGAAAACTATTAAAGATGTTCATGGTAATTACATAATAGTAACTATTAATACAATGGGAAAAGATTTAGTATTAGCAAATATCTATGGGCCAAATAATGACGAACCGTCTTTCTTTGAAAATATAAAATCAAAAATAGAAGATTTGAATGTCCCCAACATAATAATGGCAGGGGACTGGAACCTGGTCCTTAATCCTAGTAAGGATTACCACAATTATAAACATGTTAATAATGCTCGAGCACAGGAAGAAGTTACCGAAATTATGTCCAGATTAGAGCTAGTTGATATATGGAGAGAATTGAACCAAGACACGAGACGATATACTTGGAGAAGACCAAAACCATTTCAACAAAGCAGGCTAGATTTCTTTTTATTGTCCGACACTTTATCACTTACATAGATGATGCTGATATTTTGTTCGGATATAGAACAGATCACTCTTTGATATACATAAATATTGTTTTTAAAAAGGAAGAGAGACATAAAGGGTTCTGGAAATTTAATTCCTCTCTTTTAAGAGACAAGCAGTATGTAAATCTGATTAATGAAACGATTGAAAGAATTAAAGGACAATATGCATTACTGCCTTACAATAAAAACTCTGTCAGTAAAATCCCGAATGATCAAATTCAGTTTACAATTTCTGACCAATTATTTCTAGAAACTCTTAATTATGGAAATAAGAGCAGAAACAATAACATTCAGTATTCGCAAAAATAGAAAACGAAATGAAAAAGAAAAACAAATTGAAAAAGCAATACAAGATTTGGAAAGTAAAAATGGCTTACTAGAAAGAGACCTGGAGATCTTGAAAAACAAAAAGGAAGAGCTGAGTGAGCTAAGGAAAACAAAAATTGACGGAATAATGATTCGATCCAGAGCTAAATGGGTATCTTACGGGGAAAAAATAAGTAAATATTTCTGTGCACTGGAGAAAAGGAATTTCGTAAGCAAAAGAATGCTTAAACTTGTCACAGACCAAGGAAGAACCCTGACAGAAACGGACGATATGTTAACAGAGACAAAGAACTATTATGAACACCTATACGCAGAAAAGGAAGTAAGTAATATTGAGATTGGAAAATATGTAGAAAACCTGCCAAAACTAAATCAGTTAGAATCCGAACAGTTGGAGGGATTAATTACTTTAGAAGAAGCTACCAAAGTCCTAAAAAATATGGAAAATGATAAGAGTCCTGGAACAGACGGGATGACAGTAAATTTCTTTAAATTCTTCTGGAGTCAGTTAGGAGATTTTGTTGTCCGTTCTCTAAATGAGGGATACAGTAATGGAGGAATGTCTGTAACACAAAAAGAAGGAATAATAATTGGTCTTCCAAAAGGAGAGAAACCGCGAGAATACTTGAAGAACTGGAGACCTATCTCACTTTTAAATGTAACCTACAAAATTGCTTCAGCCTGTATTGCAAACAGAATAAAAATTGTTTTACCAAAACTCATAAATGAGGATCAGACGGGATTCGTTCCAGATAGATATATAGGAGATAGTTTACGAACAATATATGATTTAATTCATTATTTAGAAGTGAACGGCTTGCGAGGGTTATTAATTTCTGTCGATTTCGTGAAAGCTTTCGATTCAGTTAACTGGTCATATATGAATAAAATTCTGGGTGCTTTCGGATTTGGAAAAGGAATACAACGATGGATATCATCTTTTTACGATAAGATAAAGTCTTACGTAATAGTGAATGGGAAAGTGTCTTCAGGCTTTTCAATTGGAAGAGGTTGCTGTCAAGGGGACCCTATATCTCCATATCTATTTGTTTTGTGTGTTGAAGTACTAGCGACCAAAATAAGGCAAGATCACGATATCAAAGGCATAAAGATAGAAAACACAGAATTTAAGATAAATCAGTTTGCAGACGACACCACTTTTACGTTAGAAGGCGACAAGAAATCATACGAAAAGTTATTTGCAAACCTTTATGAATTTGAGCAAATATCTGGACTCAAATTGAACTATGAGAAAACGTTTAATGTTCGGCTAGGTACAGAGAAAAATTCCACGAACACATATTTGTCACATTATAAAATGGAATGGAACCCCTCAAAATTCAAAACTCTAGGGATGTGGTTTACAAATAGTCTATCGGATATGACGGAAATTAATATGAAAGATAAATTTTCGGAAGTCCAAAACCTGTTCAAAATATGGACAAAAAGGATTATAACACCATTAGGTAGAGTAGCTGTGTGTGTGTGTGTGGGTGGGTAGATGGGTGGGTGTGCGTGTGTGCGTGTATGTGCATGCGCGCTCTCGCACGCACGCAGACATGCACATACATATATATGTTTAATGTTGTCCATGACCTTGGAGCCTCCATGAAACAATGGGAAACAAAGTGCTATCAAAATTGGTGTACTTATGGATCCTTTTACCGAATCCTCCTGATTCCCAGATTGCTTTATTACAGAATATGTGTTTCAAATTTGTATGGAACAACAAAAATGATAAAATTAAAAGAAAGTACTCAATACATAGTATACAAAAGGGAGGGATAGGTATACCTGATCTGAAAATATATATCAACTCCTTAAAAATAGCCTGGATAAGGAAAGCGTACATGTACAACCATAAGTGGAAGATAATATTGCATTCATTATGTCCCGAAATAAGTAATTTTAACGCCTATGGTCCTAACAGATTTGTTGAAAGCAATATTCGTAACAAATTTTGGAAAGGAGTTTTTCTATCATATCAAAGGTTCTGCAAACAGGTAGAATTATACGAAAGTACAGATTTAGCCACTGAACCTATTTTCTGTAATGAGAAGTTTAAAGTGGGAGAAAAAACATTCATTTACAAGAAATGGATGCAGAAAAACATATTTCTTGTTAAACATTTACTCGACGATGATGGTAATTTCGTCAGCCTTTACGAACTGTCAGAGAAAATGGGATTTCAGGTCAATTTTCTGAATTATATAAGTTGCGTGCATTCGATCAAAGCTTATGCAGAGAAAAGAAGATCCAAATTAGACAGTAACATTAGTAAAGATAAAACTTTAGCACTTCAAAATATTTGTAGCGTTACTAAAGGTACTCGTACTTATTATGATATTATGGTGGAAGTCAATGAAGTTCTTAATATTAGTGCCTTTGTTAAGTGGGAACAGCGTCTTAATATACCTATTGACTGGACAGAGGTACTGAAAAGGATCAACAAAATTAAAGAAACAAAACTAAAATGGTTTCAAATTAAGATATGCCACAGAATTTTGGTAACGAATAGTGTGCTGAAAAGTATGCAAATTATCGATAGTGACAAATGTAATTTTTGTAATAGAGAGAAAGATTCCATTAATCATTACCTATGGGAATGTGAGTTTACCCGTGTTTTCTGGAAAGACTTTGAAAGAGCTCTGAAAGTTAATTGTTCCCACTGTGAAAAATTATCCTTTAATGTGGAGATTATATTATTTGGTACGGATGAGAAAACAAAAACCGATGATATGCTTGACCTAATAATTTTAATGGGAAAATATTTCATTTATAAATGTAGAATTAACAAAACAAAGCCTAATCTAAACATGTTTTTGAAGGAGCTGAACTATCGATATAAAATGGAAAAATATATGTACTTGATGAAGACGAAGCAGGCTACCTACCAAACAAAATGGTTACCATACATTAAGCTGCTAGAAGATTAATTGTTATGATATGTAATATATGTATGTGTACCTAAGTGTGTGTGTGTATGTGTGTGTGTGTGTGTGTGGGTGGGTAGATGGGTGGGTGTGCGTGTGTGCGTGTATGTGCATGCGTGCTCTCGCACGCACGCAGACACGCACATACATATATATGTTTAATGTTGTCCATGGCCTTGGAGCCTCCATGAAACAATGGGAAACAAAGTTTATCTGTATAGTGTACTTTCTCCGAATGCCATGAGTCGATGGAGTTGCAGTGGTTTATGTCATGCGTTTTATAACCTTATATCATATATCATGTTTGTGTACATCATTAATGCCATCCATATTGGAATTTATTAAAGAAAAAAAGAAAAAAAAAAAAAGAAAAAAAAATAAAGAAAATATATTACAGATATGAAAACTCTTCACTAGCTGCACAAGGGAACCATCGCAATCCCTTTTGAAGGCAGTCCAGAACTTTCATCCAGCAATCAAGTTCACCTACGCAATATCTGAAAAGTGCATCACTTTCCTTGACATGAGTCTCTCCATCACTGATAGTGGACTCTCCACTTCCATCCACTACAAACCTATGGACTCCCACTCTTATCTCGACTACAGATCGTCACATAATCCAAGTACCAAAACCAGCATACCCTACTCTCAGTTCTTGAGGCTCCGCAGACTCTGCTCTGAGAACTCTGTCTTTGATGTAAAAGCCCTTGAAATGAAACAGTTCTTCCTTGATCGCCACTACCCCGAAGACATCGTTGATCTTAGCTGCATCTGGCTAGTGGGTTTTTTCTCGGGTTCTCCCGTTTTCCCTCTCACCCCTTGGTGCTTGGGTAGGGCAACCTACCCTTGGGTCAGACTTGGGTTGGGTGCTTTAGGCGGCTGACCCGCTTCTCGCCCCCCCCCCCCCCCTCTCCTTGTCATTTAAAATGCTTTTTTGTGCATATTGTATTTTATTTATTGTGTTTTCTCTTGTTAATTTCATTCATATGCAACACACCCACTACATACAATCACACCCTCCCTCTCCACTCACTCTCCTTCCCCTCCTCTTCTCTCTCTCATTCTCCACTCTGCCTCTACTTCCATTCTCTCTCTCTCCTTCCCCTCCTCTTCTCTCTCTCATTCTCCACTCTTCCTCTACTTCCATTCTCTCTCTCTCTCCCTCTCTTTCTCCCCCCCCCCCCCCCCCTCTCTCTCTCTATCTCTCCTTTTCCTCCTCCTCACTTTACTCTACCCTCTTTCCTCGTGCCCTATTCCTCGAACTCTACTCACCCTCTCTTCCACTGTCCCTCTGTCAACTCCATTCACCACTTTGGCTTCACAAGGGAGTATTGTGCATGTTTATGTCTGTACTGTTTTTTTTTTTTGTCGCTGAGGAAGGCATATTGCCAAAAATTTCTTGTCCTGTTTTGTGTTGTGCATTAAAACTGCGTTACTTCACACTTTGTTTTGTGTGCTCTTCTGCTTTTTTGTCATGTTCCAGTAACACTGCAGTTTGTTTCATTTGCCCTATATATATAACAGACTAATAAACTCCAAGGATAAGTAACCGAGCACTGTTCCAGTAACTTACAGAGCAGCTTGGTGTTGCAATGACTGCAAGAAATATTCAATTATAAACCAAGCTTGCTCTTATGTCTTAGATTGAAGAAATTAGGGGAGATAAGCATTCATATCTGCAGCGGTAGTTAATTCTGCCTAACTAGCAGTATGTGCTTGAGAGGGTGAATTAGGAATAATACTTCTCAAAATGAGCCTTCTACAAGCTTATGGTCTCCTAGGGGGAGACAATCTCCAACGGGGAGGAAACTCACTATGCTAACATATAACTCCTGGTCAGAAACTGGTATTTCAAAACCTGACTGTTTCTCCTCAATGCGGAAAGTGGTAACTTGACTCTTCTGCCTTTTCGGTTTTAAGAAGAATACTATCCCAGAAAAAGGCTGGTGTGCAATACCGTAGTATGTTTACTGAGTTTTCAAAAAACCAACCAAAGGTGCCACCTAAGAAGCAAAAGAAAATCATGAAAGAGCAAAACAAGCTACATTTTCTTGTGAAAAGTAGAAAATATAAAAAGATAACCTCTTAAGACACAAGTGCTGAGGGCCAGCTCTTGGAATGAATCCACAAGGGACTGAATTATAATAGACTAATAAATTCTAAGGATAAGTAACCGAGCACCGTTCCAAGAGTTATATGTTAGCGAGTTTCCTCCCCATTGGAGACTGTCTCCCCCTTGGAGACTATATGCTTGCTGAAGGCTCATTTTGAGATGCATTTATTATTCCCCATTCACCCTCTCAAGCACATACTGCTAGTTAGGCAGAATTAACTACCACTGCAGATATGAATGCTTATCTCCCCCTATTTCTTCAATTAAGGCATAAGAGTAAGCTTGGTTTATAATTGAATATATATATATATATATATATTGTGTGTGTGCATGCTATTTTCTCAAATTCACAGTACCTGGTATTACTGTATTGTCACTATAATGTTCTGTGTTTGTCTGTTTGTTTGTTTGTTTGTTTGTAACTGAAAACGAAAAACAAACCTCCTTGTAACTACTACTGTTTTTTTTTTCATTCACTCGTTCAAACTGAGTAAAGCACAAAGAAAACTGAAAAAAAAAAAAAAAAAAAGATATTAATAACAAATCAATTATATTTGTGAGGTAACATATATGAATTAATCACAATACACTGAAAAGGGTCAGTCATGACCTTCTGGTGCCTTTACTTGGAGTCTCACTGCATTGCAAACAAACTCACACACACACTTTAATTTCATAATTTTCTTGAAGGAACTGGGAACTGTGTCGACAGTTTTACTATGTAATGAAAGAACAGTGTCTTTTTTTGTTGTTGTTATTAGGCACATATAAAAAAAAATTCTTTACAATAGACATATTAGGTATTGTAAACAAGACATACCTACAAACTGGTACGCATATCACATTTTTTTCTATTGCATGTTATCATATTACAGACAGTATTAACTGCTGTTGTGTATGGAAGCTCCACACACAGTACACATAACAGCCTAGGAACTCCCCTAATTTTTTTTTCTTTTTTTATTTATTCATTGGTGGATTCATTCATTCATTCATTCATTCATTTATTTTTCATAATATAGAAGGAAACTGGAAACCTTCTGGCTCTAGTGCAGGGTTTTTCTTCAGCCTTTTGAAGTTGGCTGTCTTAACACAAGTAGCCACCACACATTATCTGTACAGAAACAGACATTCCACAGTCAACTCACCAGGCAGTCTGCTCTGATTGCCGTGAAGTCCTTCCGAAGCTTCAACATGCCTTTAGGAATGCATGTGTTCAAAGAGCACTGTTAGTCCACGACTGGAGTAGTTCAACTCCTTTCCACACAGTATGCAGCCGCCACTCCAGGCTTGTTCACTCTGCGAATGCAAGTTGAAACTCGCTGATCGTAATCTGCCACTTTTGTTGACTTTTCAGTCCAGTCCCATCTCCATTTGTTGCTAATTGATCCTTCGTCAAATGTCTCGCCATGATTTACGACGCGTGATACGCACGACATTTTGCTCATCGTAGACTCTTCTGAAGCGTTAGACTCTTGAGAAACATGCAGAAAATGGCTGTGAAAATCGCATTCACAAACTGATGTGCCCGCCTCGGCATTAGTTTCATAAAGCACGCGGAAATACCCTCACAAACGCAGGTGGCACTGCCTTAAAAATAGTATGATGAAAACCTGGATTGGAAACACTGGATACGGAACAGTAATGGACTTCGAGTGATCAAGTCCTTCATGATTTTTTTTTTTCTCTGCAGGATTTTTTTTTCTCGGACCCGTTTTCTTCTTCTCGGAAGTCACTTTGAAAAATCTCGGGGATCCTTGGATCCGAGGAGAGTTCCCCAGCCTGATGCTATTGAAACAGCTGAATAACTGCATTACAAGATGGTGTAAATGTCTGTGATGAGGTATCTGAATTGACAAGGGCAAGTCCACACAACTAGTTTGAACTGGTATTTCTTAAACCTTAGTTTAGAAATAAAATTCCTTTATCCCAGAAACTTCTACAGTAACACTGATCCAATCCATTGAAAAATAAAAAGGCAATAAACATTTTTTCCCTTGTCCCACAATTAAGGTTTTCTCCAGAGGGGTTACAATAAGTTTCAGCAGCAAATGAACAAAACGAACATGAATAAGTGTATGGGAGGATTGATTTACCTTTCTAACCATCCCATTAAAGGACAAAGTGGCAGCATTCTCTCTGAACACCCGGGCCAAGTGTTGGATGAAGTGTTGTCTGTATGCTACCATACCTGTGTGGGCAAGACAAAAGAGACAAAAAAAAACCCACTCTGATCAGGATCAAAATCTGCAGTGTGTAGGATAAAAAGAATGAAAATCCACAGCACTGTAATTTAAGTCTCAAAAGATAGAAATGAGAACTGTATGTTCGGTTCTACAATTACTTCCTCTTCATTTGTAACCCCCCCCCCAAAATCGAGGCATGCCTCTTAATCAATCCTGAATATCAAGCTACACTTGAATCACTTATGCAAAGTTCTGTTCGTCTATCTGAAAAGAAAAGGCATAATACGCTCTTACCTCTCAGGTGGAACAGCAAATAAACTATGCTAATCACTCAAAGTCAAAAGTATACACACATACACATCTGACAAAAATACCTTCGAGAGTGCTGTACACACTGGCCATGTCCAAGAATCTGGATTCTCTTTGTGGGGATTCTAAGCCAACATCCCTGCGTAGATCTATTGGCCTCACCCCTGCAGCTGTGTCTTCCAGTACTGTGTAAAACATCCAACACACACACACACACACACACACACACACACACACACACACGCGTGCGCACACAGAGTTGTTAACCAGTACATTTAGCAACAACTGATGGTTGCACTTTTATTATTTTCTCCATATGAAATGCATTTAACTAAGGAAGGAGAACACTTTACAATAATGAATTTCATGTCCACGACCCTAAGAAACAAAACACGGACAACAAGCTGGAGTAGCATCTGAGGGTGACTCCACACACGAACATGTGATCAGACACTTCGTAACCCTAATGGTCAGACACCTCACATTCGTCTAACATTGTCATTTCTTTTTAAGGAACACTAAACCATATCAATTTTCTCCTTTTCCTTGGTGGAGGAACAAACCTTTCACAGCCGTCCGGCCCAGATGAAAATCGCCCTCTTTAGTTTCTGGCTTACATGCACTGCTGATTACCCCACACTGTGACCTTCACTGCTGTGTAGTGAAAGCGGGGGGCGTGAGAACAGCACTCTGGCACTTGCAGACAGCGAGAAATGCGAGATTCTTGTGCTGATGTTTTCTCTTGTGTTTCATGCTTTATTATGCTTACACATCCCATAACTGGATATAATTTACTGTATATATGTTTGGCGTCATATACTGTACCATGTCAGACCATAGCATTCACAGCAGTTAGTCAGCTCTGTCAGGCCGAAGATTTTTAAACCACCTTTCGAGCCTATCTCCTCCCTCCCCTTCGACCTTCTCTCTATCAAGACCACCTTTCTCCTCGCCTTGGCTTCGGCCAGGAGGCGAAGCGAGATCCACGCTCTCAGCAAGGACCCCAGAGACATTGCCTTCCACAGGGACGGCTCTGTCTCCCTTAAGTTCCTTCCCGAATTCCTAGCCAAGAACCAGGAACCCGGTAGCCCCTCCCCCTACCTCGCCATCCGCCCATTGGCGGATATCCTAGGCGGAGAGAGCGGTGGTGACATGGCTCTGTGCCCTTCCAGGTGTCTAAGACACTACTGGGAACGTTCACGCCCCAGGCGCGCTTCTCAGAGACGTCTCTTTATTTCCATCAACCCCAAGAATAAGAAAGACATCTCAGCTGGCACTATCTCTAGGTGGCTGTCCAAGACGGTCAAATCGGCCTATGCCCAGGTGTCCAAGGCCCTCCCCGTCTTGTCCCCCCGGGCCCATGAGGTCAGAGCACTGGCCGCTTCTGCAGCTTTCCAGCACTCTGTTCCCCTGCGCCATCTCCTGGAAGCAGCCTACTGGCGTTCGGAGAATCCCTTTATAAACTTTTATTTAAGGGACATCCGCATGACCAGGGCTGACGGTTCTGAAGGGATATCCTTTGTGGCGGCTAATGCAGCCATATCGGTTAACCCCAAGAACCACTAGGGCACTTGCCCTCCTCCTTTTGCGATAAATTCTGCTATGGTCTGACATGGTACAGTATATGACACCAAAATGGGGAGTTTGTATTATACTCCCTGTTTGGCTAGTATACTTACCATGTCAGACTCTAATGCCCGCCCTACCTTCCCCACTAGCGCCAAGGTCCTTGGGGTTACCTGGCGTGCAGGCCTCGACGAATGAGGTACAGGAAGTTTACACCGGCTTCTTCCTTCGGCGGAAGTAGGGTGGGCGTCACGTGACTGTCTTATTACTGCATTAGCCACACAAAATCTTCGGCCTGACAGAGCTGACTAACTGCCGTGAATGCTATGGTCTGACATGGTAAGTATACTAGCCAAACAGGGAGTATAATACGAACTCCCCATATTCGTGTGTTGTGCTTCTTCTTGTGTCGTTTGATATAACTTTGGTACCTCACGCATTTGTGTGCATCCTTCAGTTTTTTTTCGTGGGTGTTGTGCGTTCTCATCAGTTGGCCGGACAGTGGTGTCAGTGAAGTGCCAGGCAGCTCTATATAGCCTAATAAGACATCATACATCCACCAAGTGCTTATTTTTCACTCTCTCACTCTCTGTGCATACATGAGAGTAAGAGTGTGCAAGTGAGTACCCAAGCGTGCTTTCATGGTAGAGTAAGCTGTAATACCTAGTGATTTCTTTCTCTCTCTGTGTGTGTGTGTGTGTGTGTGTGTGTGTGTGTGTGTGTGTGTGTGTGTGTGTGTGTGTCCGACCCTGCATTGGCTAGTCTTGTTGCTTACATGTAGGCCTACTTCATTCCGATCTTTTGTATGTGTGTGCATGTTTATAGCACAAACAATGGCACGACTAGTGAACACAAAAGATTTGTTGTGCTGTGTGTGTGGCGATCGTGTGCTCAGAAAGCTAAAAGATAAAGGATTAAACGCTAAACTTTGTGTCAACTTCTCCAATGATTTGTTGCAGTATTTCAGTCTAGATATTTTTGGAGATGAAGAAGGCAAACCGTTCAAGTGTATCTGCATAAAATGCTACCATAAACTGAAAAAAAACTAGACACATGTCAGCACATTCTCAATGTTATACTACAAAAGAAAATACTGCTCGTGACATAGAGAGAATGTCAGAAATCTGGACAACTTTTAATCCAGATCTTTCTTTGAGTCAGTGTACATTGTGTCAATTCTTTCAATCAGCCTGCCTTCTTGGTCGTCCGAAAACAAAGAAGAGCCGACCCGTCAAAAGAGAGAGCGAGAGAGATGCTGTTTTTGTTGTCATGTTTGTGGATGTGCGTGCACAGAGGTGTGCGAACTCGAGTGTGTCTGTGTGTGTCAGTGTGCAATTTTAATTAAAGTAGGTGTGGGGTGGAAATAAATTTCAGAGAGAGAGAGAGAGTGTGTGTGTGTGTGTTATCCATCTGTTTCTATACCGCTGTTGTTGGTGTGTGGGTTTCAATCAATGTGTGTGCGTGTGTGTGTATGTGTGCATGCGCTCTCTCTCTCTCTCTCTCCCTCCCTCCCCCCAGTTTATACTGATGTTACTAAACTGTGTGACCCAGTCGAGAGTAGGCTTACCATGAAGATGAAAATGTGACAACATTTTGCATTGGTGTGTGTATATATGTGACATCAGTTTCAAATGATTTGAACGGGGGAAAGTAAAAGGTCAGATAGGAAGCATTTCATTGTTTATAACTGACATATGCATGTGTAGCATGCTAAAATCTTGCTTTACTAAAAGCATGGAGTGGCTGTGATAGAATCAGTATTGGCAAGCTTCACAAGAAAGTAGATCAAACAGATAAACAAGCACAATCTGCCTAGGCCATGATAGGGAAACCGCCGCCGTGTTCCCAGTGAAGCTGACCAGTGCCAACAGAGACTTGTTGGGGCCCTCTACCAGCTGTCAGGTAAGTGTACCACGAATAATTCTCTGTCAGTTGTAAAGGAAAGATACGCATGTCCAATATGGTTGAATTTGAGTGTGATTGAAAGGGGGATGCATGCTCTCCACTGAGATGAACTTTCATTTCACTTTGTGTGTGTTCGTTAGTCTGTTTCAATCGTTTTTTGTCAGCAAATCTTAGTGGTGCTTGCCAGCAATGAGCATGAAAGAAGACCCATTCAGTTTGGTATCGTTCTGTCAGTCAATGACCCCACAATCCAGTGACATCAATCGACCACATTCTGGCACAAAGTATTCATGAAGAAACACAGCACCCTATTTCCAACACACTATCAGCCAGACAGCTAGTATCACATTACGCGTAGGGAGGATAGCTTGTGGGAGGTTAGCATGAGGAAGCTGGCAGCTGTGGGCTGCAGTGTGCTGTTTAATCAAACAGCGGCCATCTCCGCCCCTTTCCTCTGCGACTGGTAGGCAGTAAGTGGTTATTGCCCTTCTCTTCTACTAAGTATTCCTCTGCAGACAAATGTGCTTTTGGCTGTGTGTTTTTGTCTTGCAATGGATTTCCAGAAACAACAGTTCAATTTCACTTTTCCCTCAGATGGGGAGGACTCTTTTTTTGTGCCAGTCTAAGGGATCTTCAGCCAAGAATTCCCAGCAATTACGCCTGATCACTACTTCACTACAATATTCATCTGCTTTGCCAGCCCCCTCAGCTTCACCCCATCCTCTTTGAAATCATTGTCTGCTATGGCTTCTCCAATCGTCATTCATGCCACAAGAAGTATTCAGCTGAAGACTCGCATGAGACCCGCATTTCCCGTACAAAACGTTCTTTTGCGCCTTGCAACTCGTGCAAGGGGTGGTCCGGTTCCACTCGCAATCCAGTATGTGAGTTCGGACCTTTGTGTTAATATCAAAGACAGTCCACCAGTCTTTGTAAGGGAATGAGACACCTCTCCCAGCTACACCAAATATACTAGCGCCCCATTATATCCCCATGACCCTTTCTTACAGAGCTGGTTGCTCAATGCTCCCTAGGTTCTTCTAGACCAAGTAGGTCCCTAAACGGAGTCTACCACTAGTCTCAGAATACCTGGCCTCCAGTGATCTTGAGCCCCTTGCCGAATGCTTTGCCTGGAACCTCATGCTAAAGACTTGCTTTTGTCGTCACCCTGGCTTCAGCTTTGCAGGGTAAGGTTCATGCTTTCTCCAGGGACGCACGGCCCCTATAATGGCATGATGATGACTCAGTCACTCTCTCTCTCTGTACCTTTTGTTCCAAGCCAAGACCGCTAGGCCCAAAGAGCAGTCTCTGACCTTACCTCCACTGTCCCCTTTGTTATCAAATCCCAGGCTCAGGTGACTGAAGGTGAGGCTTGATAACTGTCCTGTCAGAGCACTGAAGATGGACTTATGGAGGACATCCGGTTCCCTTCTATGGTGTGGCTGGGAAAGCGCTGCAGTATGATCCCAGATGAGAAGGTCCCGGCTTTGGCAGGTGATTCGCCAGGCTTACATCTACAGCAAGGAACCATTTTCCCCGAGTGTACATAGGGGTACATGAAGTCCAGTCTCTTTCCACCACTTGTGCCCTCTAGCTAAATATCACTGTCTCTGACATCTTTCAGGTAGCACGCTGGAAGACACAGACCACCTGTGGCAGATTTTATCTACGTGATATGTATGAGAACATGGAGGCTCCTGACTGTCCAGAGAGGGGAGGGGGAGAGGTAGTAGTTGCCCAGACGGCACAATACATTCACAATGATGCCGACATTCTTCATCCATCTGCCATACCTCAGGGTTCCCACTTCCTCACAGGAAAAAAATTCAAGGGTTTTTCAGGGGTTTCCAAAGGGGATATTTTAATTTTTATGGGGCAAATTTAGCCGTACAGTTGAAAAAAAAAGGAGTGAATAATAACCTTACACATGTAATCCAGCCATGATGATAAGGTGATTACACTTCTGTAGTCTTTTCCACGCTCAATATCATATACACAAAATAAAAAATGAAGTCTTTACACAGAAATTGAGAAATCAGAAAAAGAAAACTTTCAATCTGCTTTCCGGACCAGTATCTGACATGGATGTCCAGCTGCTTCTGTTTCAAGTCCTTATTCAATGATTCATCAAAAAGCAAGACATATTCATTAATTCTCTACCGGCAGCTGCAGCCGAGGCCCCCTCTCTGGCACATTTCAGGAGGGAGCTCAGCAAACTTTACTTTTAAAATACAGCCACTGTATGTGTTGTCGTGTGGAAGTGTGTGTGAATGGTTGGCAGGCCTGGACTAGCCTAATGTTTGTTCTGGGGCAGGACTGGAAGCAGGATAACCCCTCTTGAAAAGGTGAACGTGGGCAGCCTTCCTGCAGCTCCACACTTAACTGGTTTTTTTTGGTGTCAAAATGGAGTGACTGATGGCAGAGAATGAAGCAAAATTTAGAAAGAGAGGGGGTTAGTTACCGCCAAGGACACTGACAAACAAAGCACAGGACAAGACACGATGCATTTTGACCTCTTGGATCTTCTTCAGGCAAAAAAAACAAAAAAAAATCACATTTAACATTTAGGACAGTACAAAGAACGAAGAGTGATTTATCTGTCCATGTGGTAGGAAGAATGGCCACCAGACGGAAACGACAGAGAGGATTATGGGAGAGGAAAGGGAGGGGGGGGTGCGTGGCGGGAGGGGGGGGGGGGGGGGAGTGAAACAATGGGGTTGTGTAGCTGGTTTAGTGGGGTGGTGTGATATACTTGTGACGGTTGTGGTTAAGGTGGATTGATAATAATGCTAAGTAGGGGGGGGGGGAGGGGGGGGGGGGGGGGGGAATTTATATATATATATATGTATTAAAAAAAAATTCTATACATATAGAAGGGATAGTAATGATAATAATGATAGTGGCAGTAATTATAACAAATAAGTAGATGAATAAAATGAAAGTAACTGTAATAAAAAAAAAAATTAAGTGAATAAAATAGATAATTTTTCTTGTTTGTTTCGAGTGTGTGTGTGTGTGTGTGTGTGTGTGTGTGTGTGGTGTGTGTGTGTGTGTGTGTGTGTGTGTGTGTGTAGGCTAGCTGGTAGGTAAGTTAGGGGGGAGGGGTGTGGTATGAATGCTGTCTTTTAAACAAGAAAGTAGGATTTTTTTTATTTTTATTTTTTTAAACAAATGCGCACACACGAGCCACTTAAAGTCTATGGAGACGACGTGACGATTGATTTGAAGATTCAGTCTGTGATTTCACTCTTCACAGAAAAAGGGAGCAATGCCAAAAGTTGCAAGATATCTATTTTTGGTTTCCCCACACTGATAGTTCGTCGCAATCGAGGAATACGGAAACATTGCTGCAAACAGTTTCGCATTGTCTTCAGCAGATCGGAAACTGTGATGATTGTTGATGGCATGAATCGTCCACAACACTTCAGCTTTTAACACATCTGTCCCACTTGCTGTTATTGTGGATTGGCTGATGATTCTTACTGAGGAAAGGGTCTGACCCGATGTTGATGAATTTGATGATTGCCGAACGAAGTCCGTCAGACTAACGACCGGCCTACTCGCTTTTTCCAATTCCACGTATTTTTTCCTCTTTCCGTGACTTGCAACCACCGATTCGCCCATTGCCCGAACATCAACGGTCTTTTTGCACACTTTACAGAAAAACGCATGTTTGTTGTCTCTGCATTCGGTGATCCAGCTTCGATATTCTTCCTTCTGTAACCACAACGGATCAAATGTGCAATTTCCCTTAGGCATGATGACAGACGCAACAGTATTGGACTTCGCCGAAGATGAGGGAGCACGGCGCTCTTTGTCGGAAGTCGAACTGCGCATGCGCACACGATAACCGACTATTGAATTGCTTCCCTTTGCTTAAAAAGCAGATGACACACAAAACGATTCGAGAGGCGAAAATCGATGTCCGAAGTCTCGTTCGTGTTTGTTCTCTGATTTGTCTTCAAATGTTACGGTTAGTTTAGGTCCGAAAACGATTTTTAAGGGGATTTCAAGGGATGGTAGGGATATCTGCAGTTTTCAAGGGCCTTTTTGACCCAGTTGAAATTTAAAGATTTTCAAGGGTCTTCAAGGGGCGTACAAACCCTGCATAACTGCCAATTTATCATTGCCATTGCTTATTGCCCATCTGGTCTGTGTAGTTTAGTTTGGGCTCTTGGTTTAAGCTGCCACTGACATTGCTGTTATGACTGTATATTTTTCTCCTGGCTCTTTTTGTAAGTTGCCACTGGCATTCCCATTTGGTCTGTGTATCTTTGTCTGGCTCTTGGTTTAAGCGACCACTGACATTCTTATTTTGACTGTATATAGGATCTTGGTTGATGTCTACAACAACATGCATATTTTGATTGTTTATTTTTGTCCTGGTTCTTAGTGTAAGCCACCAATGACATGTCTGCAATAACTGTGTTTTTGACTTGGCTATTGGTTTAAGCTGCCATCAACATGCTTATCTGCACTGTGTAATTTTTGCCTTGGCTCTTAACTTTAGCTGCCACTGACATGACTTTTTGACTGTGTTTTTGATCAAGAATCCTCAGCATTTGTATTTTAGGTCTTCTCCTTTTCCTGATCCTACAAGTATTTCATTGTTTACTGTTCCCTTTCACCTTTGAGGTGGAGTGGGTACAATTCATTTCACACCAGACTGTTGAGAGAGACTATATTTATATGGCATTTGAGCCTTTGTACATCAGCTTGCGCTGCACAACTGTACAGAGACATTCTTATATGAGTTAAAAACCAGCTATCATGTCTCAGGTAAGGATTTGCTCACCATCCTTTTTGATATTCAGGCATTTGTTTGGACAGATAAGTATGTGAAAAGGGAATTTTACAAATAATAGTAGTTTTACAATATATTTACCTGTCCAAACACTAGTAGGCCCTCCCACCTCCCCTCCCACCTCCTGGCTGAGCCAGGAAAAGGTGCAAAAACTGACCTAGTTCAGAAAATGGTGTGAACTCACTAAGGGAGATCACTGTGGCTTCTGTCCATAATTGAGGCAAAGTTACGTCCCTGCTCTCCCATTTATTTTATTTCATTTTTTGTGAATCCTGATGTTTGGCAATATTCCATGTAGAGTATGGATAAGGCATTTGTAAAGGTAACTATATCATAAAACTACTTTTAGTAGTAAAATTCCTTTTTTTGTGCATGTGTTTTCAGTTTTTGTGCCTTATCCTGTGCACCACTTCAGTGGCATTACCCCTAAGCCGCTCATTCCAGGTCCCCATCCACAGCTGCACCCTGGCTTGTCCAGCCCCAGCCTGGGCACTGGCAATCTACAGGCAGAAGTCAATGTCAAGTTGTCAAGAGGCAACCAACCGGAGGAGACACAGGACTGCTGCTGAATCACTTCAGTGGTGTTCAGTGGAGCCTGTTCTGATCAAACATAATCAGAACATCATCACCTACATATGACAATAACTGCATGGTTCATTGTCAGCACGTGTATTCCCCTCTGGCTGGCACCACCATCTGTCCAGGAACAGTTTCCATGAATGTGCCGATAGTGGCAACCTTGGCACATACCCACCAAGGAAGCAAACAAGATTGAGGTCACCATGAAAGCAGAATATGAACCACACAATGTGAGCCTTTTTTTCCTTTTTTAATGCTGATCAATGAGGATTAGGATGATGAAAATGATCCTACGGATTTCATTCCAGTCTGAGACTGACTGCATGATACGGCTGTACTATATACCTTCATAACATATCCCGGCGTCAACAAGGCCCAAGAAATTCAGACACCTGCAGTGTTGGTCATGCAATTTGAGCAACACTTTAGAGGCACACCCATCACATGTACCTGACTGACTGTGTTGTTCCAGTGTTCCCAGGTGAACCCACAGCAACTTCAATTCTGGGTGGAAGTGAGGCACACCCATTACATGTACCTAACTGTGTTGTTCCAGTGTTCCCAGGTGAACCCACAGCACCTTTAATTCTGGGTGGAAGTGAGGCACACCCATCACATGTACCTAACTGACTGTGTTGTTCCAGTGTTCCCAGGTGAACCCACAGCAACTTCAATTCTGGGTGGAAGTGAGGCACACCCATTACATGTACCTAACTGAATGTGTTCCAGTGTTCCCAGGTGAACCCACAGCAACTTCAATTCTGGGTGGAAGTGAGGCACACCCATTACATGTACCTAGCTGTGTTGTTCCAGTGTTCCCAGGTGAACCCACAGCAACTCCAATTCTGGGTGGAAGTGAGGCACACCAATCACATGTACCTAACTGATTGCGTTGTTCCAGTGTTCCCAGGTGAACCCACAGCACCTTCAATTCTGGGTGGAAGTGAGGCACACCCATTACATGTACCTAACTGACTGTGTTCCAGTGTTCCCAGGTGAACCCACAGCAACTTCAATTCTGGGTAGAAGTGAGGCACACCAATCACATGTACCTAACTGTGTTGTTCCAGTGTTCCCAGGTGAACCCACAGCACCTTCAATTCTGGGTAGAAGTGAGGCACACCCATCACATGTACCTAACTGTGCTGTTCCAGTGTTCCCAGGTGAACCCACAGCACCTTCAATTCTGGGTAGAAGTGAGGCACACCCATCACATGTACCTAACTGTGTTGTTCCAGTGTTCCCAGGTGAACCCACAGCAACTTCAATTCTGGGTATAAGTGAGGCACACCCACCACATGTACCTAACTGACTGTGTTGTTCCAGTGTTCCCAGGTGAACCCACAGCAACTTCAATTCTGGGTGGAAGTGAGGCACACCCACCACATGTACCTAACTGACTGTGTTGTTCCAGTGTTCCCAGGTGAACCCACAGCAACTTCAATTCTGGGTGGAAGTGAGGCACACCCATTACATGTACCTAACTGAATGTGTTCCAGTGTTCCCAGGTGAACCCACAGCAACTTCAATTCTGGGTGGAAGTGAGGCACACCCATTACATGTACCTAGCTGTGTTGTTCCAGTGTTCCCAGGTGAACCCACAGCAACTCCAATTCTGGGTGGAAGTGAGGCACACCAATCACATGTACCTAACTGATTGCGTTGTTCCAGTGTTCCCAGGTGAACCCACAGCACCTTCAATTCTGGGTGGAAGTGAGGCACACCCATTACATGTACCTAACTGACTGTGTTCCAGTGTTCCCAGGTGAACCCACAGCAACTTCAATTCTGGGTAGAAGTGAGGCACACCAATCACATGTACCTAACTGTGTTGTTCCAGTGTTCCCAGGTGAACCCACAGCACCTTCAATTCTGGGTAGAAGTGAGGCACACCCATCACATGTACCTAACTGTGCTGTTCCAGTGTTCCCAGGTGAACCCACAGCACCTTCAATTCTGGGTAGAAGTGAGGCACA
Source organism: Conus canariensis (assembly GCA_033310375.1). Classification (NCBI taxonomy): domain Eukaryota; kingdom Metazoa; phylum Mollusca; class Gastropoda; order Neogastropoda; family Conidae; genus Conus; species Conus canariensis. The sequence continues at coordinate 69,147,338 of CM065731.1, read as the reverse complement.
CCCATCACATGTACCTAACTGTGTTGTTCCAGTGTTCCCAGGTGAACCCACAGCAACTTCAATTCTGGGTATAAGTGAGGCACACCCACCACATGTACCTAACTGACTGTGTTGTTCCAGTGTTCCCAGGTGAACCCACAGCAACTTCAATTCTGGGTGGAAGTGAGGCACACCCACCACATGTACCTAACTGACTGTGTTGTTCCAGTGTTCCCAGGTGAACCCACAGCAACTTCAATTCTGGGTGGAAGTGAGGCACACCCATTACATGTACCTAACTGAATGTGTTCCAGTGTTCCCAGGTGAACCCACAGCAACTTCAATTCTGGGTGGAAGTGAGGCACACCCATCACATGTACCTAACTGAATGTGTTCCAGTGTTCCCAGGTGAACCCACAGCAACTTCAATTCTGGGTGGAAGTGAGGCACACCCATCACATGTACCTAACTGACTGTGTTGTTCCAGTGTTCCCAGGTGAACCCACAGCAACTTCAATTCTGGGTGGAAGCCAGTGAGGGCAGAAACATCCTACACATGAAAATGGTTCCATAAGAACTGAACCCACAGTCAACAATCCACCATACTAATCACTGTTCCATGGCAGATGGTGCTGCAGAACTTGTCTGCTGAACCCACTCACAGAGATACTGACTGGGGGCAAAGTCTTCTAATCTCCCAAGTGAACACAACTACAGACTTGCTCATGAATACACACTGTTCATGTGTACAGGCATGCAAACGACGAGATACAGCCACCAACGATCCCATAACCCGTGTTAGAATTCAGTGGGCGATGGCAAGGTGGCAGGCACCATTAGACTTGGAGAGAACATGGGCGTCATCTGGCATGCCTCACACTACCCCCTTAAATTCTGTGTTGGATGATCAGATGGCAGCAACAATGATGGTGCTCATGAATAAGGACAATAACACTTACCAAGATAAACAGTTCACAACAACAAAAATGTCAGTACCCAACTCAAAACCTTACCTCCTCTGCAACACTGCAGGATGAACAACTTTGGTTTCTGCCCCAGGTGGCGACAGTTGACTGAAGTAAACAAGTTGTACATCTCTGTGGTGCGGATAAACGTGCCTTCTCTTGGACCGCAGCGTCCATCAACACCATAGATGACACCCCCTGCTGAGCCATGGCTTAAAATGGCCACAATGCTGAAGCCAACATCTGCCATCCGTGGATGTTGAGAAAAGTCAGCAAGGGCTTGCCTCATTTCCTTGGAGAAAACAGAAAATCACTTATAAGGGCCATTAACATCCTACAAACTAACACATAAACCAAACCTCTCATCTCTTGCACAATTCTATACAGTCAGTGTAATTTTCAGTAACTCTTTCACCACATGAAAATACTTTTCTCTGACAACAGTCCAATGTATGTTAAGTATGTTACGTTTACACACAATCCAAACATTCAAAAGCGAGCTGGTCCATTGAACTGATTTTTCTTCTTTTTTTAATTTTCAAGTCAAGAAACAAATAGATGCTATAATCTTTAACTTCAAAGAAAATCAGACAACAGTTCTTCATTCATTAAATCTACAATGCAAACTCTGAGATGAAATGAACCCCATGCTGTAGGTACATGATGATCAGACCTGATTACCACAAATTATTGCCAGTCTCAAGAGCAGACCTTTACAACCAACCAGCCTGGCAAAACAAAACCATCCTGCAGGGCACAGAACCTGCAGATGAAGAAGAGGCAGACAAACGAAGAGGTGGAAGGACATCAGGGAGTGGGCAGGCCTCCTGAAGTTATCTCTGGGGCCTTAGGCAGGCATCTCCTGCACCAGCTCTCACAGGACCACAGAGAACCACAACGCACGGGGAGATCCTGCCTGGAACAGTGGAAGTTACCTCTGGGGCCTTGGGCAGGCCTCTCCTGCACCAGCTCTCACAGGACCACAGAGAACCACAACACACGGGGAGATCCTGCCTGGAACAGTGGAAGTTACCTCTGGGGCCTTGGGCAGGCCTCTCCTGCACCAGCTCTCACAGGATCACAGAGAACCACAACACACGGGGAGATCCTGCCTGGAACAGTGGAAGTTACCTCTGGGGCCTTGGGCAGGCCTCTTCTGCACCAGCTCTCACAGGACCACAGAGAACCACAACACACGGGGAGATCCTGCCTGGAACAGTGGAAGTTATCTCTGGGGCCTTGGGCAGGCCTCTCCTGCACCAGCTCTCACAGGACCACAGAGAACCACAACACACGGGGAGATCCTGCCTGGAAGTTATCTCTGGGGCCTTGGGCAGGCCTCTCCTGCACCAGCTCTCACAGGACCACAGAGAACCACAACACACGGGGAGATCCTGCCTGGAACAGTGGAAGTTACCTCTGGGGCCTTGGGCAGGCCTCTCCTGCACCAGCTCTCACAGGACCACAGAGAACCACAACACACGGGGAGATCCTGCCTGGAACAGTGGAAGTTACCTCTGGGGCCTTAGGCAGGCCTCTCCTGCACCAGCTCTCACAGGACCACAGAGAACCACAACACACGGGGAGATCCTGCCTGGAACAGTGGAAGTTACCTCTGGGGCCTTGGGCAGGCCTCTCCTGCACCAGCTCTCACAGGACCACAGAGAACCACAACACACGGGGAGATCCTGCCTGGAACAGTGGAAGTTACCTCTGGGGCCTTGGGCAGGCCTCTCCTGCACCAGCTCTCACAGGACCACAGAGAACCACAACACACGGGGAGATCCTGCCTGGAACAGTGGAAGTTACCTCTGGGGCCTTGGGCAGACCTCTCCTGCACCAGCTCTCACAGGACCACAGAGAACCACAACACACGGGGAGATCCTGCCTGGAACAGTGGAAGTTACCTCTGGGGCCTTGGGCAGGCCTCTCCTGCACCAGCTCTCACAGGACCACAGAGAACCACAACACACGGGGAGATCCTGCCTGGAAGTTACCTCTGGGGCCTTGGGCAGGCCTCTCCTGCACCAGCTCTCACAGGACCACAGAGAACCACAACACACGGGGAGATCCTGCCTGGAACAGTGGAAGTTACCTCTGGGGCCTTGGGCAGGCCTCTCCTGCACCAGCTCTCACAGGACCACAGAGAACCACAACACACAGGGAGATCCTGCCTGGAAGTTACCTCTGGGGCCTTGGGCAGACCTCTCCTGCACCAGCTCTCACAGGACCACAGAGAACCACAACACACGGGGAGATCCTGCCTGGAACAGTGGAAGTTATCTCTGGGGCCTTGGGCAGGCCTCTCCTGCACCAGCTCTCACAGGACCACAGAGAACCACAACACACGGGGAGATCCTGCCTGGAACAGTGGAAGTTATCTCTGGGGCCTTGGGCAGGCCTCTCCTGCACCAGCTCTCACAGGACCACAGAGAACCACAACACACGGGGAGATCCTGCCTGGAACAGTGGAAGTTATCTCTGGGGCCTTGGGCAGGCCTCTCCTGCACCAGCTCTCACAGGACCACAGAGAACCACAACACACGGGGAGATCCTGCCTGGAACAGTGGAAGTTATCTCTGGGGCCTTCATTCTCCCTTATCACTGTTCTGAGACAGATGACATACGTGAACTGTTTCACAAAAGGAGCTAATGTTACTGAACTTGTAATTATTCACTTTTTTTCTGTTTTAACCTCCCTGACCTCATTTGAAATAAAATTGAAATAAAATTCAGTTATACCTAACAACAGAATCAAATTATGAAGAAGTTGAAAAAGCTACGTGAAGCATAACAAACAAACAAAAAATCACAATGCAAATACCTTAGCTGTAAGATCCCTTTTCACTGTAACTTCAACTCCAAGTGTGTTGAGCATATCTACCAATAGCTCTCGATCGTCAGCAGTTCCATTTCTTTTAGACAGTGTCTCAAAGTTCTCATTGTCAATAATGAGGGCCAGCCCTCGAGGGCTGGAATCCATTTTGTATACCTGCATGAGTGGGGTAAAAACAACATTAGGAACAACTTTCAGCTCAGGTCAGGTGACAGAACAACAAGAATAACACTTCAGTATTCATCCTTATACATTTCATTCACAGTGACATATATAAACTAAAGCTTATGCTGCACTCACAACAGGCAGAACAAATACATACATCAACAGCAGTGGCTTTCAACATAGTCACACCTGCTTAAAACTACAAATTGTAACAAAAACAAAGGTGAACAAGGACAGGCTGCAAAAATATGGAGCCTTGCTCAAAGTCAAACTCACCCCATCCATTTCTCACACTCACAGAGTTCAACATCTATGCAAGGATTTGCATGCAAGCACACATGCATACATACATACATACACAGAGCACAAAAACAGAAGCACCAGACAGGAACAGATTACACTTACAAACATCTTGTAAACCTGAAGGAATAACACTGCAATACACGTACAATCTTTAAAAGTGAGAATTCCTCATAAACCTAGAGATAACCCAACCAAACAGAAAAGGCAAAACTGAACACACCCCAAAGATCTTTGGCATGATTAAAACACCTGACCCTCATTTATAAAGAAAAATACACAGTTTTTATTCCAAGAAATAAACACTGCACACAGAGGTGCCCACTCACGTTCACATACACACTCACACACACGCACACCATCACACATGTCCACACACACAAAACTGACCAACCTACAATCAATAGTACATTCTATCATTAAAGTCAAAGGCACCTACCCCATCTTGATCAGTCCTCCTTTCTTTGCTGTAAGGAGATTCCCCAACCGATCCCCCTGAAACAACGGGCTGCACAGTGTCCACTTACTCTGGATGTCATGTACAACAGAATTCTCCTGTGAACTCTCTAAACTCCCTCCCTTCAAAAGGCTTGCTTTTTTTTTCGTGGAACATTTTTCTCTTTATCTTGACAACAGTTATCTCCCAACAGATATTCCTTCAGCTTCTTTCCTTTGCTTGGAGAGTTAACAAGCCTGTCTTGACTGAGCTACAGAGTGTCTTCTTTCTTTTTTTTTTGTTTTGAAGTGAAATGTATTGCCCCTTCTCCCCATCCCCCCAACTTTCTTTTTAACTGAAAGAATACATTCACCTTGTTAAAATATAATCATGCACTCGCTCTTTCTCTCTCTCTCTCGCTTTCACGTATGTTTTCACACACACATTTTCACACCACACACACACACACACACACACACACACACACACACACACACACACACACATTTTTTCGCAGACACACACACAAATAAAGGGAGGGAGCAAGGAAGAGAGAAAAAGAGAGAGAGACAGACAGACAGACAGCATGAGTGAGCGAGAGCGAGAGAGAGAGAGAGAGACAGAGAGAACCAAATCAACCAATAAAATACATGCATTTACAAACTTCCAAAGCACACTTTTCATCAAATCCAAGTTTCTACTACCAAGAATCTTGTGCATATGCAGCTCTGTCCCAAAAGGTCCTTGTCAGACCCTGCAAAGACCATGCTCATGTAGAACCCCTCAGGCACTGACCTTCAGCCACAGGAGGCTGTAAGCCACCGATGGCCTGCTGCCCCCCATCTCCATCATCCACTTCCATCCCATGTGGCTGCGGCTGCTGCGCTGCCATACCATGCAACTGGGACGCACTTTCAAAAGCAAGAAAGTTTCCCGTTTCCGTTCGCTGTCTGAAAGAGAAATGAAAACATCACAATTTGACAAAGGCGCTAAATAACTTCCCCAATTACCAACAAACAAAAAAAAAAGAAAAAAGAAAACCCCAAAAGAATGACGATGTGGCAAAATACATATGTGCACACAAAACAAGATGGAAAGGTAATGCTTATTTCACACAGTCATGATGTGAAACAGAAGTGAATTTTGACAAATATGTATTCTAGATATGACAAACAAAACATAAAGAAATACATAAATGGCCACAAGTTGACATAATTTGTCTGAACAGGAACTGTTTAGAATGGAAGTCAGTAACATGTTTCATTGGTCAGCCATGCTTCGTACCTCCATGTGGCAGAGATTTACTTTTCTATAACTGTAGTACAGTATGCATTTTCAGCAGAAATACAATAGTTGATGTCTTCTGAGTGAGTATGTGCAAATAGTTTCTCTTTTCTGGAATGAAATTCAGCATGGGGTCGCAAAGGATAAATCAACATGAAACTGATACCAAAAAGAACACAGGCAAAATATTAGCCAGACTGGACCATGCTGTCACATTACAGTAAGTGTTAGAATGGTTCGACTGGATCACTCCAAGTTTTTGACATCTGTTCTTGAGTATAATTGCCACACAATAGATCTAGCCAGTTGATTTTCATTTTTGAGCTGCTTGGGGGTAATGCCATAGAAGTTGCACTGAAGTGGCACAGAAAATGAGGCACAAAATATCTCTGTATTTCATTAGTGCATATATACTAACTTCTCGCAGCACTTCACAGAAAATGAGGCACAAAATATCTCTGTATTTCATTAGTGCATATATACTAACTTCTCGCACCACTTCACAGAAAATGAGGCACAAAATATCTCTGTATTTCATTAGTGCATATATACTAACTTCTCGCACCACTTCACAGAAAATGAGGCACAAAATATCTCTGTATTTCATTAGTGCATATATACTAACTTCTCGCACCACTTCACAGAAAATGAGGCTCAAAGCATCTCTGTATTTCATTAGTGCATACATACTAACTTCTAACAGCACTTCACAGAAAATGAGGCACAAAACATCTCTGTATTTCATTAGTGCATACATACTAACTTCTTGCAGCACTTCACAGAAAATGAGGCACAAAACATCTCTGTATTTCAATAGTGCATAGATACTAACTTCTCGCAGCACTTCACAGAAAATGAGGCACAAAACATCTCTGTATTTCATTAGTGCATAGATACTAACTTCTCGCAGCACTTCACAGAAAATGAGGCACAAAATATCTCTGTATTTCATTAGTGCATATATACTAACTTCTCGCAGCACTTCACAGAAAATGAGGCACAAAACATCTCTGTATTTCATTAGTGCATATATACTAACTTCTCGCAGCACTTCACAGAAAATGAGGCACAAAACATCTCTGTATTTCATTAGTGCATACATACTAACTTCTCGCTGTATTTCATTAGTGCATACATACTAACTTCTCACAGCACTTCACAGAAAATGAGGCACAAAATATCTCTGTATTTCATTAGTGCATATATACTAACTTCTCACAGCACTTCTATATACTAACTTCTCGCAGCACTTCACAGAAAATGAGGCACAAAACATCTCTGTATTTCATTAGTGCATATATACTTCTCACAGCACTTCTATATACTAACTTCTCGCAGCGCTTCACAGAAAATGAGGCACAAAACATCTCTGTGTTTCATTAGTGCATATATACTAACTTCTCACAGCACTTCTATATACTAACTTCTCGCAGCACTTCACAGAAAATGAGGCTCAAAGCATCTCTGTATTTCATTAGTGCATACATACTAACTTCTAACAGCACTTCACAGAAAATGAGGCACAAAACATCTCTGTATTTCATTAGTGCATATATACTAACTTCTCGCACCACTTCACAGAAAATGAGGCTCAAAGCATCTCTGTATTTCATTAGTGCATACATACTAACTTCTAACAGCACTTCACAGAAAATGAGGCACAAAACATCTCTGTATTTCATTAGTGCATACATACTAACTTCTTGAAGCACTTCACAGAAAATGAGGCACAAAATATCTCTGTATTTCAATAGTGCATAGATACTAACTTCTCGCAGCACTTCACAGAAAATGAGGCACAAAATATCTCTGTATTTCATTAGTGCATATATACTAACTTCTCGCAGCACTTCACAGAAAATGAGGCACAAAACATCTCTGTATTTCATTAGTGCATATATACTAACTTCTCGCAGCACTTCACAGAAAATGAGACAAAATCTCTGTATTTAGGCAACATAAACTTCTCTCTGTATTTCATTAGTGCATACATACTAACTTCTCACAGCACTTCACGAATGAGCACAAAATTTCTGATTTCATAGTGCATACATACTAATCTTCACATCACACTACTTCCAGCTTACAGAAAATGAGGCACAAAACATCTCTGTATTTCATTAGTGCATATATAAATTCTCAAGCACTTCTATATACTAACTTCTCGCAGCACTTCACAGAAAATGAGGCACAAAACATCTCTGTTTTCATTAGTGCATATATACTTCTCAAAGCACTTCTATATACTAACTTCTCGCAGCGCTTCACAGAAAATGAGGCACAAAACATCTCTGTGTTTCATTAGTGCATATATACTAACTTCTCACAGCCTTCTATATACTACTTTCGCAGCACTCACAGAAAATGAGGCACAAAACATCTCTGTATTTAATTAGTGCATATATACTAACTTCTCACAGCCTTCACAGAAAATGAGGCACAAAACATCTCTGTATTTCATTAGTGCATATATACTAACTTCTAACAGCACTTCACAGAAAATGAGGCACAAAATATCTCTGTATTTCATTAGTGCATATATACTAACTTCTCGCAGCACTTCACAGAAAATGAGGCACAAAGCATCTCTGTATTTCATTAGTGCATACATACTAACTTCTGCAGCACTTCACAGAAAATGAGGCACAAACATCTCTGTATTTCATTAGTGCATATATACTAACTTCTAACAGCACTTCACAGAAAATGAGGCACAAAATATCTCGTATTTCATTAGTGCATATATACTAACTTCTCGCACCACTTCACAGAAAATGAGGCACAAAACATCTCCGTATTTCATTAGTGCATACATACTAACTTCTCGCAGCACTTCACAGAAAATGAGGCACAAAACATCTCCGTATTTCATTAGTGCATAATACTAACTTCTCGCAACATTCACAGAAAATGAGGCACAAAACATCTCTGTATTTCATTAGTGCATACATACTAACTTCTCGCAGCACTTCACAGAAATGAGGCACAAATATTGTATTTCATTAGTGCATACATACTAACTTCTCGCAGCACTTCACAGAAAATGAGGCACAAAATATCTCTGTATTTCATTAGTGTATATAAAACTTCTCACAGCACTTCACAGAAAAATGGGAAGTTTGTATTATACTCCCTGTTTGGCTAGTATACTTACCATGTCAGACCATAGCAGTTAGTTAGCTCTGAAAAGCCGAATTTTTTTGTGGCTAATGCACTGATAAGACTATCACGTGACGCCCACCCTACTTCCGCCAGGGAAGGAGCCGGTGTCAACTTCCTGTTCCTCATTCAGCGAGGCATATGCGCAAGGTAACCCCAAGAACCATAGCGCTAGTGGGGAAGGTAGGGTGGGCATTAGAGTCTGACATGGTAAGTATACTAGCCAAACAGGGAGTATAATACAAACTCCCCATTTTGGCGTCATATGTTTTACCATGTCAGACAATTGCAGAATTTAACGGAATTGGAGGAGGGCCGAGTGCCCTAATGGTTCTTGGGGTTAGCAGTGGAATAGATATGGCTGCGTTAGCCGCAAAAGAAATCCCTAGAACCATCAGCCCTGGTCATGAGGATATCCCTTGAATAAAAGCTTCAGGAAGGAATTTTCTGAATGCCAGTAGGCTGCCTCCAGGAGGTGGTGCAAGGGGACAGAGGCTGGAACGCTGCGGAAGTGGCCAGTGCTCTGACCTCATGGGTCCGAGGGGATACGACGGGGAGATCCATATACACCTGGGCGTAAGCAGATCTGACCGTCTAGGAAAGCCACCTAGAGATAGTGCCAGAGAGAAGCTTTTATGATGCTTGGGGGTGATGGAATGAGGAGACGCCTCTGGGAGGAGCGCCTGGGGCGCGAGCGTTCCCAGTAGTATCTCAGACACCTAGGAGGGCACAGGTCCATGTCCCCCTGCTTTCCCTTTTCCCCAGATATACGCGAGTGAGCGGATGACGAGGGAAGGAGAGGTTGTGCCCGGTTCCTGATTCTTGGCTACGAATTTGGGAAGAAATTTGAGAGAGAGACAGCACCGTCCCAGTGGAAGGCAATGTCTCTGGGGTCCCCAATATGGGGTTTTCAGAGAGCGTCAAGGAGAATGAAGAGGTCCCAAGGGGGACCCGCCTAGACTCACGCAGAGCTACCCCCTTAGAATCTGTCTGTGAAGGGAGTTATTCTAAAAGGGGGCCGCTGAGTTGGCGAATAGTGGTACAGGAAGCTGGCCTGTAGCCCCGGATGGAGCTAGCAGCTACCTTAGGGAGAGGGAGGTGGGACAGAAAGTTGTCTTGGGACAGAAAGTTGCCTAACTGGAATTGGAAGGACGATCGTGTGGAACAGAGTTATCCGAGCACCAGGAGACCCATCTCCCCCAAAGGAATTGTAGAGAGACCAGGTGCTGGCTCTGCGCGAGACCGTTGGGAAGTCCCGAAGGTCTAGCAAGGCCCCTGCCAGAGAGAGTATGTCTAGGACGGACTGGGATCTGTCCGATTGGGAGGGAGAGCAGAGGGCTGGCACAGAAGCCAGGCGTGAGGCGGAGTATCTGGGGTTGGAGTGGGGGCGACCCAAGCGAGGCTGTCTGAGCATGTCCAAACATGTGCCCCGCTGGAGAGTGGGGACATGGGAGAGAGCCTTGGGGTCCGGGCGCCAGGACTGGGTCGGCCACCATGGGGCAATGAGGGTGAGCCTGGGTCTTACCAGTCTTGCTTTCCTGATCACCTTGTGGGGGATCTGGAGTAGAGGGAAGGCGTATGCTATGCGGCCCGACCAGGGAGTAGCAAAGAGGTCGATCATGGGCCTGACCCAATGTTTCCACACCGAGAGGAGGGTAGCATGCTGAGGGTCCATTCCATGTGGAGGAGGGCACTGGACCGACTGAGGGAGTCCACTAAGATATTGAGGGTTCCACTATGTGCCTCACGCGGAGCAGTATTCCCCGCGTTATAGTGACACCAGCGGAGGAGGGCCTCTGATCAGAGAGAGAGACTGAGGGAGCAAACACCCCCCCACCAACATGCCCTGCACCGCAGCGTTGACCGAGAACCGGAAAACAAGTCAGTGAGAGACCTGGGGTTGGAAGTGGAGGAGGGCAAGCCTGACTGCTTCCAATTCCAGGATGTTGATGTGGGGGCGAGCTGTCTCTGAACCCCACACTCCAGGGGCATGAAGGGTCTCCAAGTGGGCGTCTGCCTGAGTTGGAAGCGTCTGCGTAGAGTTCCAAAGGTAGGGTTGGGAGGGAGATGGGAACCCCGGGGGTAGGGTGGAAGGGTCAAGCCACTCGTCCATGGCCCACTGGAACCAAGGGCCCAGGGGAGTGGAGTGATACCCATGGTCAGCGGTTCAAGACCATCGACGACGGAACTCCCTAGAAGTTGGTGCTTGGGGACCCTGCCAAGGGGAATGAGGGACGAGGGACTCCATCATCCGCAGGAGGGAGGTAAGGGGTCTGGCAGGGGTGTGTACGGGAGGACCTCTCTGGAGTCGGGGAGACCGTCATGGAGAGTGTGACAAATCTCGTACCCAGCCAGGAGATTGACACCGGGCCCGGAAGGTATGACTGGGAGAGGGAGGGGGAGAACGCATCGGAGGAGGGCGTTCGTGGGCCCAAAAGCAGACAGAACCCCTCCTCTAGGACCGCTACTGTCCATGGGTTGAGACCCATACGTCCCCACTGGTGGGCGTGTAGGGGTGGGCTGCCCGCCCACGAGGGGCAGGGTTGTAGCAGGCCGAGTTCTCCATGCTCTGGCTCCCCTGTAGGAGGGTCCTCCAGACACCTCTTGGGCTGTCCCTGACGGCCACAGCAAAAATGTGCTTGGGGAGGTTCGTGTAGGCCGAGAGGGGTGAGAAGAGTGCTGGGCAGGCCATGTGGTGCGGGATGGGGCCTGCTTCCGATAAGGGGGTTTGGGAGGGCGAGTCTGAAGAGGGGGAGGGGGGGGGGGGCCTGGCCGCATATGAGGCTGCTTCTTTACGCTCTTAGCTTAACTCTCTTGACAAGCGAGCGCCCGCTAGCGCCCAACTGGAAATCACACAGCCAAAAGGCTGAGCGCCTGCCAGCGCCCGGTAAAACACGTGGCAACAATGGGCGCCGCCATGTTTCTCGTAGAAAAGGAAGTCTCGCGAGAAGTGACTTCCTTCTTCCTGTGGCCATTTACTTCCGTTTGCAAAAAACCGCGAGTCGATACGTGCCGTAGTTCTTAAGTTATGAATTTTTTAAGTTTTGTGGTCGAAATGCTGTTTTTCACCAAGGCTAACCTTGATTTCTGCCGTTCTATAATGAGATTTAGTGGTGAAGATACTGTGATTTGTAGGAATTCCGGCATAAGACTTTGTGAAAGTGCTGGGTAATGAAGCTTAGAGTGACCTAGATTTCGACTGGGATGAGGTTCCAGGTATGATAAACGATTCGGAAGAACGTTCTGAAGAAGATTTTTTTTCCCAAGTAAATGGCTCATGTGACATTCTTCAAACTTATGATATAGCAACATATATATTCGTAGGAATTTTAAAAATTATTTTCATTTCACTATTTCCTTTCCTCTCTTTTAAATTAATTTTTAAGTTGGGTAACCATGTTCAAATTACGGAATTACTTACCTTGCCGATGGTTTTCGGTGTAACTAAGCTCAGGTAAGTGCATACTGAAGAGGGTTAATGGGCGATAAAGGCAGCCAAATAGTCGCCGAAGAGCGACTGCTGCTGACCCGGAATGCACCGCGAGGCCACCTTCAGCTCCGGGGAGAGATTAGCCTGTGACAATATGGCATCTCTGCAGGCCAGTAAGCAGTTGTAGTGGCTCCTGGCTGCGCTGTCCGCCACAGCCGAAAGGTGATGCGAGATCCTGTAGACCAGGAGTCGCATCATGGGGTCGCTGAACAACCATGATTCAGTCTCAGGGTGTGTCTCAGAATCCTGAACATCTGAGGACACAGAGTCGTCCTCCTCCGGCCAGATCTCCACCCGCTGCATGAGCATGTCGAAAAAGACACGGCCAGCAGTGGTGTGTTGGATCCCCAATCTGGCTATGCGGTCCCACTCCACCAGGTTCTTGATAGAGATCGTGCTGGAATTGGGAGGGGCCAGATGGGGGATCAACCGGCAGTCGGCCGGGGAAATGGCAATTTCCCTGGTCACCAGGTTGTCCTTGGAGAACAGGTAGGAGATGTGGGCCTTCCGGGGTCCCTGAGGAACATGCCTCGAGGGGCAGCATCCGGGGCCGAGAGGGATTCATTCCCTGGAGGAGGGACGACCTGCGCACCCCTGGATATGGTTGCCAGACACTCCCAAATGGATGACAGAATCTGAGGGGCGACAAGTCTGGGGCGAGCCCGCTTGGCTGGTGTGGCCGAGCGTATTGGTCACTGAAAAGAACTTGCCCGAGGGTGGGGCCTCCCTCAGGACAAGATCTGGGTGCCACTGCTCAATGGCAGACAAGTCGCATGATGAGGAGAAGGAGTCCTCTACCTCATCCTCAGAATCGTGAGCATCGGGTTCCTGAAGAGGTTGCGCCGAACCTGCTAGAGGAGGCAAGGGCAGGGGTGCGTGAGGGTCCCGCCCTAGCTTGGAAGAGGACGCGAGGGCGGGTCCCTGGTGGCTCCATGATCGGCGGCCGGACTAAGGGAGGGAAGTCCGTCCTGCTGATCGGACAGCACCTGAGAGGGAGGAAGACTGAGGTCGAACCAGTGCGAGGAGGCTGGATGCCACATGCGACCATGGAGCTGGTGTTGTTGGTCTGATCTAAGCCACTGGTCCCTCTGAGGGGCATAGAGCCACTGGTCCCCACAGAGGAAATTGGGCTGTGGCGGCCCTGGGGCAGAATTTCCGTGGGGGCCAGGGTAACCTGAGACACTGGGGGGGAGGGGGGGGGGTTGCCAGAGAGCGTGGCCTGTCGCACACACCCCACCCCGGAAAGTGCACTGCCGCATACACCTCCCTGGTGGGATCCGTATGGGCCCCCTGTGTGTTAGGGGGAGCAGTGGAGGGCACGGCAACCGAGCCCCCTATCTGCCTGTGTACGGACTGGAGTGGCTGCGGTAACGTGGTCACCACCTGGTCCGGATCGGGCAGGTTACCTGTGGTCCCACTGGCAGATCCTCCCCCCGGAGGAACGGAACCGTGGATGTTGCCCAAGTAGGGAGCGGAATAAGTCCGCTTCCCAACGTCCTGTACCCCTAGGGGAAATGTCGACAATCAATCGGGGTAGGTTGACTGCCGGGGGTCTGAGCAGCACAGGTCCGGGCGTGGCAGTACCTGCGGCTGCGACCCGGAGTTATGGCCAGTTTGATCCCGGGGACTGGGCATAAGTCCGTCACCGGAGTAAGGACACTCCTTGTGCACCAGTTGTGGCTGCACGTGTGCAGGGTGGGGGAGAGCGTCATGAGCCTGCGTGCTATTAGTGGGGGGAGAGCTAATTGCACCAGTCTCATAAAGGCGAGTGACGGGTGGTGATTCCGTAGACATCCTGTCTCCCGTGCTGGTCCGCACCTTGGCAAAAGTCCCCGGGGACGGAGGTCACGTGACGCAGCATGATAGGGAGAGAAGACGGGGTGGCCTAGCGTCAAAAATTCGCGCCGGTCACCTGCATCTTTGTGTGTCTCACTGTGCATTCGAAGGGAAGAAGGCAAGCCAGCCGGTAAAGTGGGGGAGAAGGCGAATTTGGGTACGAAATCTTAAAGCGGCTTTCCCTTTTAGGGGAGCCTTGCCTTAGACTTACGGAGAATATTGAAGGAAAGGCATTTCGAAATGGTGGCAGCTTGCCTTTCACCCTTCGGACGCAGTGATCATGTATCCGCCGGTCAGTTAGAGGAGGTATCAAAATGATGGTCGTGCGTTCCCTCCGCGTGGAACCCCCCTCTACACCGGCCGTATGTTCTTCCGTGGAAAGAACGGTTTGTTTTCAGGAATCGGTACGCGGGTCCTCCGGGACAAAGAGCGACTTCTGGAAAGCGATGTTGCTCAACCCGTCGTTGTCTTTCACCATTTTGGGCTATGGTGGCAGAACAAACATGGAGCACACGACCACAAAGTGGAGACAAGGTGGTGGATCGAGAGATCGGAAAGAAAACTCAATCGACCTTGCAATAATGATAAATAATAAATGTGCAAGGGGAAACCTCCGTACCACTAAACCCAGGTACGACTGAATGTGGACGACCACGCGGTGAGGCCAGATGGCGGATAGATCGACCGGCATGAAGTGAGTCAAGATGGCGGATCGATTGACCGGCGGAGAATTCGATCGCCGAAAGTAACAAGCAATAGAGCGCGAGAGTAAAAAAAAAAAAAAACCTAACGCTCAGTGAGATCTCCCAAATCAAGAGGCCGTAAGGCAAACTTGGTGGAAGGAGAATTTAAGCTTAGGGGTGGAACAAGATGGCAGATCGAGTGACTGGCGGAGAACTCGATCGCCGAAAGCAACCAAACAACAGAGCGTGAGGATAAAAACAACAGAGCGCAAGGATATGATCGCTGAAGGCAACCAAACCACAGAGCGCGAGGATAAAAACAACAGAGCGCGAGGATAAAACTAGCGCCCAGCGAGCCCTCCCGAATCAAGAGGGGTGAGGCAAGCTTGCTTGATCACCGTAAATGATAGTTCATTAGTGGAATCATGAAAACCGAAAACTCACGCAAACCCTCACGCAATAGAGCGTCAAAATAAATAAAAGAAACGCCAACTGTAAGCCTCACGCGACAATAGTACCCATGGTTTAGCGTAAGCCACAACAGAACAAGAAGGCAAACACAAGCAGTCTTTACACAAAACAGAAGTATAGGCGAGACAAAGCAAGAAAACCTGTCCTTGTCAGGTGGAAGGCCGAAGCTGAATGAGGAACAGGAAGTTGACACCGGCTCCTTCCCTGGCGGAAGTAGGGTGTGCGTCACATGATAGTCTTATTACTGCATTAGCCACAAAAAAATTCGGCCTTTCAGAGCTAACTAACTGCTATGGTCTGACATGGTAAAGTATATGACGCCAAATGAGGCACAAAATATCTCTGTATTTCATTAGTGCATACATACAAACTTCTCACAGCGAGGGAAAAGTATCTTCAACATCTTACCTATCATGCCGTTGTCCTGGTGCTGCTGACGCTGGCAGCTGGAACTGTCCTGGAGGTGCCTGCCCAGCGCAACACAACATGGCCATCATTTGGCACCGACACTGTTTCAGTTAGCCTCCTTACAATCAGTCAACCATGCCTACTTAACCCCCAAACCACACCTCTTTCATGTCCATGTCCAAAACAGACATATTCTGTTGTGTATATGTGCGTATGAGAAGTGACATGTGTGAGTGATAACACCAGTCATCGTTACTGCCATAAAAATGGTCCTCAAATTACTTTCCTCCTTTTTTTTCAGTGGTTATCTTTTCTTTTCTTCCCGAACATATCATTTTCAACATGATTTCTGAATCATTACTGAATAGTTTTGCCCTTTGTTTTCTTAAAGTACCTTTCAACCTTTTCTTTTACACAATAGGTGGAGCCAAGTTTTGACACCTTGAAAACCACCTCTGTCCTCTCAGACAATGGCAGAAGCTGGATAGGTTCCACCTTGTGTAAAGCTGTGTCCTGGACACAAACCTCCAACAATTTACTGCCCTATAGCCAAGAAGCCACAAGACCTTTACCTAATGGAAAATATTATGACTCCTCACCTGCACAACATCAAGTCCTCGATGCTGATGATGGCCAGGGTCTGGTAGAGGTTGCATGGGCGGGTGACCATCATATCCAAGACGATCATGGTAATCCTGTCGTAGTCTTGAAATGTCTGCAGGAATGGTACCCCCTTTCTGCTCATATGTCCTGCAAACAGCCGGGCACAAAACAAGAAAGCAAATGAAACTAAAGGGCTAAGGCTTTCTTCTCCCTTCTTTTCCACTCTGTAATAACAACAGTACTTCAAAAGCCTGACAGGGTGAGAGTAAGAAGACGAATGAGTGAAATAGGAAGATGACACTCAGCCAAATGCTGGTTTGTCATTCAGGGCTCTAACAGTTAGCATCCCTCTCCCTCCCCTCCCTCTCCACTCCAGCCCTGCCCCTACATCAGGGCTATGCACTTGTCGCACATTTTGTTACATGAAAGGTGGATTTACGACAATCTGCAGCAATAGATTTTGATAGTGTGATAGAAAAAAATCTTTCCTACCCTTTTCCCCCTCATATATAAAGACTCTGCATACTCAGCGCTAAGTTCTCTAGACTATGACAAGTTCCTATCTCCACCCCTCCCCCCCATATACACCCCTTTCTAACCCCCCTCCCCCTCTCACCCCTACCTCAACCAAGACTTCTAGTCCATCTATCCCCCTTTTTCTTGCAGCTTGACAAATCCCCATGGTCAAAGTTTTCTGTGTGAAGAGTGATTGTTTGGCATGCTGACATAGCATGTTGTTGTTGATTCTCTCACAGAACATGTGCTTCACTTTGGTTCTTCCATTATGGCAGGTCAATCATCAAGGGTTCCAGTCCTCATACAGTTCAAAGATTCGACAGTCTCTCCATGCTCACAGAACATGTGCTTCACTTTGGTTCTTCCATCACAGCAGGTCAATCGTCAAGGGTTCCAATTCTCATACAGTTCAAAGATTCAACAGTCTCTCCATGCTCACAGAACATGTGCTTCACTTTGGTTCTTCCATCACAGCAGGTTAATCGTCAAGGGTTCCAGTCCTCATACAGTTCAAAGATTCAACAGTCTCTCCATGCTCAAAGAACATGTGCTTCACTTTGGTTCTTCCATCATAGCAGGTCAATCGTCAAGGGTTCCAGTCCTCATACAGTTCAAAGATTCAACAGTCTCTCCATGCTCACAGAACATGTGCTTCACTTTGGTTCTTCCATCATAGCAGGTCAATCGTCAAGGGTTCCAGTCCTCATACAGTTCAAAGATTCAAAAGTCTCTCCATGACCAATAGTCAATGTGTGTTGAAATTACTTTTACCATAGAATAAACTGAGTTAGTTGGAAAAACTATTTTTTCCCCTTAAGATCAAAAATGATACAGCCCAAACCTAACAGCTGACATCTCTGCTGTCGTCACTGACATTTCACAACACTAATGTTTTGAATGTTTTGAGGATCAGGTGCTGTTAAACACAGTCTGTATGTGTGAGCATGTGAGGAGACTGGAAGGGCAGGAATTGCATGTGTTTGTAAAAATTGCATTAGTACTTACTCAAGAATCTTCTCTGCTATGTGTCCCTGTCCTATACGATCTTGGAACAGACAGAATATAAATGTCCAATAATCTTTTGCTTTCCGTTTCACAAGTCTTGTCAAAAGGTTCCGCACTTGTTCTTTTCGTCTGGGGTCACTCTGTAAAGAAAGGAAAAACTAAACTTAACTACAGAACTGAGGAATGTAAAAACTACAAATCTAAGATAAGAAAAACTAAACTAAACTACAAAACTAAATAAAGAAAAACAAAACTAAACCACAAAGCTAAGGTAAAGATTAAAAGCAGTTTAATCGAAAGTATATTTCTTCTAAAATGAAATAAGAAGTCTGCTTCATGATAAATTCTGCTTTTGTATTCCAAAGAATCAGCTTGAAAGAGCTGAACAGACTTTTATACAAAGAGACATCAACTGCCTGTTGCCTTGGTCAGACAAAGTGACGTGTGGGGGCTGGCACCTAGCCTGCTGGTGGACAATAGGCGGTGAATGTTGGTACTGAATGGAAGCACAGCCTGGGCAGATCTTCATTCATTTCGCCACAGTTCCTATTCTTCTATCACACTCAGAAGTCATGAGAACTAGGTGCATCATGCACACAGCAGTCAGGGACGAGAAGCACTTTGCAACTACACTCATAATTTGTCCCGGACTTGTACACTGAGAAAGGTTTACCATACTGCTGCAGTCACGACTGTAAATGGACTTGTACACTGAGAAAGGTTTACCATACTGCTGCAGTCACGACCGTAAATGGACTTGTACACTGAGAAAGGTTTACCATACTGCTGCAGTCACGACTGTAAATGGACTTGTACACTGAGAAAGGTTTACCATACTGCTGCAGTCACGACTGTAAATGGACTTGTACACTGAGAAAGGTTTACCATACTGCTGCAGTCACGACTGTAAATGGACTTGTACACTGAGAAAGGTTTACCATACTGCTGCAGTCACGACTGTAAATGGACTTGTACACTGAGAAAGGTTTACCATACTGCTGCAGTCACGACTGTAAATGGACTTGTACACTGAGAAAGGTTTACCATACTGCTGCAGTCACGACTGTAAATGACTTGTACACTGAGAAAGGTTTACCATACTGCTGCAGTCACGACTGTAAATGTATTACACCTCTTTTGCTTTTGTTGAGTTTAAATCAAAAGAAAAGCTCTGTGCTACCCCCAAAATTTAGAAAATTAAGATCCCTGTGAGTAGCCTTCATGCTGAATGACTGTTACTTGCTGACAAACAAGATTGGATCAGCTGTTGCTGATTGTACATATCCAATAATTGATGGGGGGGGGGTGGGGGGGGTGGTCCCTCCTTCATTGTTCTGATGAGCTCACCTTTCAAACATTTAAAATTTGAACAGAACACCACTGAGTATGGCAGACAATGAGAATGAATGTGCTGAAAGGTGCAATCTGCGTTCAAAAGACAACTGGATATTAAGATAGAAAAGAAATTCCAGAGCTTGATGCTGTTCTCACATGACTGGAAGAAGAAGTTGTGCCTCAAACAAAGGCCACAGCTGCTGAGTCAACTCATCACAGGGACAGCCAGAGCCCTGAGAGGTGGTTAGGAAACCTTGAACAACAGAACAGACAAGTGCAAGGGCCCCCCAAGCTTCCAAATTCTTGTGGTTCCTAAATCTTGTGGTTCCTAAAATCAATTTAGAAGTCTGGAAACTGATGCCTACACAAGTCAGAAATGGCACACTTGTACAGATCATGCAAAGAAAGAAAACGTGACCAAAAATAACGCAGATGCCCTTGCACTCTTGAGTCATGCATGCAGAAATCTGTCTATCATGTGTAGCATGGCTATTTGACCATTTCTCCCCAGACACAGATATGTCAGCATTATGCAGTGACAGTGTGCTATTACCAATAAACTTTCTGGGGGCATATCCGGTAACTTAGTGAAACACAGTGAAAGAACTAGAAAAACGCACAGAACATCTGTGAGCTCTAGGACCTCCTACCAATATCATTACATAGAACATCAAAACACAGCCGCCTGTCATGCTGAACTGCCACTTCAGTACAACAGTACCTCATTATTTTATCATGTGCCTGTAGCTACAGATCTGTATCAATGATCCTCAAATCTGAGAATGACAGAGGAACCACCTTTTCCACAACTGAGTGTTATTTTCCTTATGATTCATATGTCCTTATATTCAAAATACAGCCAAGCTTTTACTTTGGCCTGTAATTTAACTTACAGTACTTACAGCACACTGTTTCTTCAAAGCTGTTACTTCCATTCACACTTACCACGAAAGAGATCATGCTTTTTCAATGTGAACTGTACATGTAAGGCTTTTCCCACTAGGATAATTAACAGGCATGACACTTTGTCACAGCTTAGTCAAACTTATTTTTCTTTCTCTCAGGTTCTCTCCCTCTCTTAGTCCTCTTATATCTGATATCTCTTAATCTCTCCTGATTCTACCTGCCTTTCTCTTCCTAGTGTCTCTCCCTCTCTTAGTCCTCTTATATCTGATATCTCTTAATCTCTCCTGATTCTACCTGCCTTTCTCTTCCTAGTGTCTCTCCCTCTCTTAGTCCTCTTATATCTGGTATCTCTCTTAATCTCTCCTGATTCTACCTGCCTTTCTCTTCCTAGTGTCTCTCCCTCTTAGTCCTCTTATATCTGGTATCTCTCTTAATCTCTCCTGATTCTACCTGCCTTTCTCTTCCTAGTGTCTCTCCCTCTCTAAGTCCTCTTATATCTGGTATCTCTCTTAATCTCTCCTGATTCTACCTGCCTTTCTCTTCCTAGTGTCTCTCCCTCTCTTAGTCCTCTTATAATCTAATATCTCTTATCTCTTCCATGATTCTACCTGCCTTTCTCTTCCTAGTGTCTCTCCCTCTCTTAGTCCTCTTATATCTGATATCTTCCTTTATTCTACCTGCCTTTCTCTTCCTAGTGTCTCTCCCTCTCTAGTCCTCTTATATCTGATATCTCTTAATCTCTCCTGATTCTACCTGCCTTTCTCTTCCTAGTGTCTCTCCCTCTCTAAGTCCTCTTATATCTGATATCTCTCTTAATCTCTCCTGATTCTACCTGCCTTTCTCTTCCTAGTGTCTCTCCCTCTCTAGTCCTCTTATATCTGATATCTCTCTTAATCTCTCCTGATTCTACCTGCCTTTCTCTTCCTAGTGTCTCTCCCTCTCTAAGTCCTCTTATATCTGATATCTCTTTAATCTCTCCTGATTCCTTCCTGCCTATTTCTCTGTTCTATGTCTCTCTCCTCTCTAAGTCCTCTTAATCTGATATATCTTCTTAATCTCTCCTGATTCTACCTGCCTTTCTCTTCCTATGTCTCTCCCTCTCTTAAGTCCTCTTATATCGATATCTCTCCTGATTCTACCTGCCTTTCTCTTCCTATGTCTCTCCCTCTCTTAGTCCTCTTATATCCGATATCTCTTAATCTCTCCTGATTCTACCTGCCTTTCTCTTCCTAGTGTCTCTCCCTCTCTAAGTCCTCTTATATCTGATATCTCTCTTAATCTCTCCTGATTCTACCTGCCTTTCTCTTCCTAGTGTCTCTCCCTCTCTTAGTCCTCTTATATCGATATCTCTTAATCTCTCCTGATTCTACCTGCCTTTCTCTTCCTAGTGTCTCTCCCTCTCTAGTCCTCTTATATCCGATATCTCTCTTAATCTCTCCTGATTCTACCTGCCTTTCTCTTCCTAGTGTCTCTCCCTCTCTTAGTCCTCTTATATCTGATATCTCTTAATCTCTCCTGATTCTACCTGCCTTTCTCTTCCTAGTGTCTCTCCTCTCTTAAGTCCTCTTATATCCGATATCTCTTTAATCTCTCCTGATTCTACCTGCCTTTCTCTTCCTAATGTCTCTCCCTCTCTTAGTCCTCTTATATCGATATCTCTTAATCTCTCCTGATTCTACCTGCCTTTCTCTTCCTAGTGTCTCTCCCTCTCTAGTCCTCTTATATCTGATATCTCTTAATCTCTCCTGATTCTACCTGCCTTTCTCTTCCTAGTGTCTCTCCCTCTCTTAGTCCTCTTATATCTGATATCTCTTAATCTCTCCTGATTCTACCTGCCTTTCTCTTCCTAGTGTCTCTCCCTCTCTTAGTCCTCTTATATCTGATATCTCTTAATCTCTCCTGATTCTACCTGCCTTTCTCTTCCTAGTGTCTCTCCCTCTCTTAGTCCTCTTATATCTGATATCTCTCCTGATTCTACCTGCCTTTCTCTTCCTAGTGTCTCTCCCTCTCTAAGTCCTCTTATATCTGATATCTCTTAATCTCTCCTGATTCTACCTGCCTTTCTCTTCCTAATGTCTCTCCCTCTCTTAGTCCTCTTATATCTGATATGTCTCCTGATTCTACCTGCCTTTCTCTTCCTAGTGTCTCTCCCTCTCTAGTCCTCTTATATCTGATATCTCTCTTAATCTCTCCTGATTCTACCTGCCTTTCTCTTCCTAGTGTCTCTCCCTCTCTTAGTCCTCTTATATCTAATATCTTTTAATCTCCTGATTCTACCTGCCTTTCTCTTCCTAGTGTCTCTCCCTCTCTAAGTCCTCTTATATCTGATATCTCTTAATCTCTCCTGATTCTACCTGCCTTTCTCTTCCTAGTGTCTCTCCCTCTCTTAGTCCTCTTATATCTGATATCTCTCACTGATTCTACCTGCCTTTCTCTTCCTAGTGTCTCTCCCTCTCTTAGTCCTCTTATATCTGATATCTCTTAATCTCTCCTGATTCTACCTGCCTTTCTCTTCCTAGTGTCTCTCCCTCTCTTAAGTCCTCTTATATCTGATATCTTCTTAATCTCTCCTGATTCTACCTGCCTTTCTCTTCCTAGTGTCTCTCCCTCTCTTAAGTCCTCTTATATCTGATATCTCTTAATCTCTCCTGATTCTACCTGCCTTTCTCTTCCAAATGTCTCTCCCTTTCTCTTTCTCACCTCCATTTCATATTCTTTATTCAACCTTTTGTCTTTGTCTTCACCAAAACTGCCCCCCACCCCTATAAGCAACATTATCTTATCTGCCCCTCACCCCTCACCCATCTGTCTCCCTGTGTTTCTTCATTTCCCCTCCCCTATCTCTGCATTTCTGTTCCCCTTCCTTTGTGTATATGAGTGTGTACATGCATATGCTCATGTGCCTGCATGTGCGTGCATGTGAAAGCGAGTGAGTGTGGATACTTGAATGCTATAAATAGTGTACATGTATGTATGAATACATGTGAACATGATTAAACAACTGAGCCTGTATCAATGGTCTGGTCATAATAAAAGAGAAGGACAGGAGGCAGAGATGGGGGTGGGAGAAGGCTGACAGACAGTCAGATGTACAGAGAGAGAGAGAGAGCGAGGGGGGGGGGGGGGGGAGCGGAAGGGGATTTGCTAATAGTAGTCGACTGTTTATTTCAACACCAGTTCTAAACCCCTGTTTGAACAGATAAGTTTTCAATGGACTGAATTTCTATGAGCTGGATTCAGCATCAACAAAACAGTCATTTAGATGAAACTTGATCAAGCAATACATACAACAGACAAGGAAGCAGTATTCTAAGCTCATGTTGTTCAAACAGTAGTTGGAACAAACAGTGCACTGATTGTAGATTATGCCACTTTGGCACCTTCCTGACAAAAGAAGGCACACGCCACCTGGAAATATTATATCTGTGCAATAACTACACAAAACAATGGTGACAGAAACATCCATTCTCTGACAGAATCTTACCATGATATCCTCCACATCAGGAAAGACTTTGCCGGCCACCAAATAGTCCATGATATCAGGCACGCTGGAAAGGTTGTGCACAATAAATGGCTGGTTTTCCAGCAATGAATCCTTCATGTCTTGCATAAAGGCAATGTCGCGTCTAGCCATGTCTTTGCCTCAATGTCTCCTGTTGTGATAGAAAAATACCTGTCAGAGAATATTCCTTTCACTGACAGAACAAAACATCATAAAAGATATCTGACAAATGCAACGCAAAGATGATCAACAATAACAAACAACTTCCAAGTGTTTTTTTTCTTTTCACGAAATCATACTCAACACACACACACACACACACACACACACATACACACACACACACACACACACACACACACACACGCACACGCACACACACACACACATCCTATTAAAACCCTCTAATTAAATGGCAGATGGGACAAATTCATGAAGATTTCTAAACAAAATTTTTGCAGGAGATATCTGAAATAGTAACCACACACAAGTGTTTCAAATCAGACCTTCTGAGTATAAATGACTATGATAATGAGGACTGCAATAAGGACTTGTCACTTATAAAACTGTGCAGATTATCTTGTATCTGTCCTACAACCATAAGTCTGACACTAGTGACAAACATAGTGAATGCATATCATTCATGATCTTGTGTTGCAAAAAGAAATTCATATAGTCATAATCATAAGCCAGAGTGTGGTCTTTCTAAAATGTTATGAAGTGAACCTGTTAAATAGCAAAACAAAGTCATAACGTTGGCAACACTAGGAAAAAATGTTTTTCTTTCATGAGACAACAGAGGTCATTTTTACCAGCTTTCTCTGATCAGTAATATTCACATTCTTCAGTCATCAAATCAAATGCAGCTTCACAGAAAACAGAATTTTGAAACACTGTCTGTTAAGGGAAAATACAATGAATACAGTTCTGAACCAACTTGTTCCTACCCTTACACATTCAAACACTTATCAAAACCATTATGGATAACATATGAAAGCAATTCAACAATAACAACAGCAGCAACAACAGTAAAAAGATAGATAGATAGATTAGATAGATAGATAATAGAAAGATAGATTGACAGATATAGCCAAACTTAATTACTGACAACTGATATGGAGCTTCTTGACATCCCACCAATTTTCAGGCTGACAGAAAATGATTTTCATTAGGTCACAGCACATGCATCTTCACATGAATTATGTCAACCAAAGTACAGTTTATATAGTGAGGGATTTTGTTTTTCTTTCATATGGCAATGGTTGACTACCTTGAAGATCCTACCCCCTGCTCCTTGAAGAGTTGGGGAAAATGGTTGACTACCTTGAAGATCCTACCCCCTGCTCCTTGAAGAGTTGGGGAAAATACCCGCCTTCTCCTCCCCAGCCTCCGCCTTACTACAAGGTTCGTAAATCAATATAAAAAAAACCTAACAAGCTAAGATTTATTATAACTGGACAAGTTAACTTGCCCTCCTGCATAAATACCACTCCCTTATCAGGAAAATGTTCCATATAATTCAGATCTGACAATAAAACTACTAGACTGTCACAGAGCTCTGAGAGAGAGAGAGAGAGAGAGAGAGAGAGAGAGAGAGAGAGAGAGAGAGAGAGAGAGAGAGATTATCTGTACTCCCAAGTAAACAGATGAGTAAGAAGTTAACTTTTTTCCATCTGGACTTTGTCCTTTCCGTGACTAAGGTTACTAACATGTTTCCACTTTTACACAATACAAAACTGATTATAACAAAACAGTTATGATTCATATTATCATAAAAGAAAACACACACACACACACACACACACACTAAAACTGTATCTCTCTCTCTCTCTCTCTCTCACACACACACACACACACACACACATATTGCGGAAAGAGCACTTAACAAGCATCAGTCATATATAATCAGACACACACACACACACACACACACACACGAACACACACAATTCCATGCAGAGAGAGCTATACAAGAAGCATCAGTCACCATGAGACATACAGACAGACAAACAGAGACTAAAACAGTCAAATAAAAAATTATGAAAAAGGCAAAGTAAAGGTGGAAGGGATTGTGTAGTAGCTTTATCCAATTAATGCTATCTTTTCAGCTTTTTCTTGCTGTCTTTGAGATAAACAATACCCTGATACAGGGTAACAAGAAGATTTCCTATTGAAAGGTTCTGAAACTGTTTCCATCAGAGATCAGTTCAATGCAAAGCATCCAACTTACACTGGAGCCTTCAGTCCTTGAATTCTTGCACAGTCACACAACTGATCTTAAACAGCCAGAGGAGAAACTGAACTACAAACTGTCTTAAGAGGGTCAAATGAATCAATTCTAGATCGTCTGTGGCAGACATCCATCCCAAAAATTTGAAATTTGTATGACTGACTGATGTACATGGTATAACATGTTGTGTTTGTGTTTGCTAAGAACAGAAAGTGATTGAAGATTAAAGACTGAGAACCTCGTTTTATTTCCACCCAGGTGACTCACATGGCAAACAAAATGAAAATAATGAACATCCAATCACAGCAGTTGTTGATTCCTGGCTGATATGATATTGATAATGTTCTGATCCAATGATTACCCTGCATCACCAATGCACAACGATTTGGCATTGCATGGAGACAGTGAGGCAATGACGGCTTAGAAGACAACCATCTGAATACAAAAAATTCTTCCTTGAACTGACTAGAGTGTCAGTCAGGTCTTGTCTTGCCACTTTCCACT